>OZ010786.1:342145453-342752397 GCA_963932465.1 Maratus speciosus
TAACGGTTTCTTTGTAATCAATAATACTCTAAAGTTAAAAAATGTATGTTGAGAAAATTAAAAATATTTTTTTTCAAATAATTCTAATTTAATTTGATATTCAAAATTTAAGAAAAGCATTTATCGAATTAGATATATATGGTAAGCATATAGAATTTTTCTTTAAATTTGAAGCTAGGTCCTCCTTTATATTAATAAAATTGGTTCTTATTTAATATTATTTTTTTCATTCTTGTTAATAAAGTTTGCATTTGTAGTCGTAGAATGTATCCAGCCTCAGCTAGGGATCTAACGAATTTCGGACGATATTCAGTATTAAGCAGAATATTGTAGATATTTAGAGGAATAAAATCAGGGTAATACATTTTTAGGTAGATTTCGTAATAAGAAATACTACATATTACATTTTCCCAACATTTTTGCAGATCTACGCCGATCATGAAACCATAGAACACCAAACCACCCCCAGTTCAAAACTTTATCTAACTATCTATCCATATATATCACTTTTTTATGGACACGATAACTTCCATAATTCTGCACAAACCTCTTCCAAACTGGTCAAGGCCATACCATACAATCAAGGGGCAGAAAATCTCGGTAAAGTTCGTTAATGGGCAAAATCGACCAAGGGGATGGAAATAGGGAAAGGTTTTGTGAAAACAGAAAAAAAACTTCTTAATTATAATGCATATCAAATCAGTTTAAAGTTATTATTACTTCTAGGAAGAGGTAAGAAAAAATTATGTATAACAGGTTTTTGATATCATTAAAAATGGGCTCAAGGGGCAATAAAAATAGAGTTTTAAGAAGAAAAAAATTCATAACTTCGTCAATTCACAAGATATAAAATCCACTTAAATTTATTATAAATCTTCTTAATCTTACCTACAACTTTTATATTGACAAGTTTTTGATAGTACCAACTCTTACAGAAAAAAGGGAGAGGGTTAAAAAGAAAAAAATCATAACTTCGTCAATTCACAATTTATCAAATCCGCTTAAATTTATTATAAATCTTCTTGATATTATCTACAACTTTTATATTGGCAAGATTTTGATAAAACCAACTCTTACACAAAAAATTTAAAAAATATCGTATTAAGGCTGTTCTCAAATCCATAGGGGCAACTTTATGGCATAAGTTTGAATTCCTTTTTGTTCGGAAACGCATGAAATTAGAAGGTGTTGTTATACGAAAACTATGTAATTGAAAGACGTTTTCCGTCTTTTTTATACAATTATTTGAAACACAATAGATGTTTCAGAAAATACTGTCACAGTTTGAACCAAATTTCCCAACAAAAGGGAAAAAACACTGAACGAAGGGAGAAAAATCCCTTGTAGTAGGTCTGCCAATTTTATACAATTACGTTAAAAAATATGTACGTCATTGTGTCAGAAAATATCAACCTTGTTGAACAGTGTAGTTGAGAACACAGCCTTAACATGATTCTGATAAAACCAGTTCAGAAAAATAAAATTAAAAACTCGTCAAAAGCGACCAGAAAAAACTGTCAAACTGTGTTTATCTCTAATCTTGATTTAGCCTTTTTGGTGAAATTAGTACTTAACTTCGAAATCTACCTGTGCCTGCAGGCCGAGCCGGGAGTGATTTTTTTCTCTTTCTTTTCTTTTTTTTTTTAAATGATTTTCTCAAATCCAAATTGGCTATTTACTAACGCATTCATATAGTACCATTTTTATTTCTTACAAGCATAAAATGTACAGCTATTTTCATTCAGATACTAAACAATCAAATTCAATTTTTTAGTGTCAGACTATTTTAAGAATCCATAATCTGCCTGTTTGTCATACAGTTTTATAATGAGGCTCCTAAAACTTCGCTTATCGGTGAGAATTTTAACTATTTTTTTTTTCAATTTGCACAAAACTATCATTATTTGATAAATTTTATAGTACAAATAATGTTCCGATACGACAGTTTGTTGAATTTTCATGATTTTTTTGAATAATAAACGGATATGGGCCATTGCATTAAAAAAAATATTTTATGAACTGGGATAAGGATTACTACTGCAATTTGTTTGTGTAGAAAAATGTAAGTCACATAAACAAGGTTTTTTTAAGAAATAATAATCTCTTTGTGATGTTTCAACATATTATATTAAACGTATAAAACAGTTAGACATATGCATAACGAAAACTATATCGAATTAAAAATAAAAAACCAACTGTGCGGTATGAATTTTTTGCTTGCTTTTTCTAGTTCCCTACGATGCAACCAAATTTTATACAATGCAATTTTATATCACACTAGCTGAATCACCCGGCGTTGCCCTGGCCCATCATAATAACCTTAAATAAAACTCAAGTTTGTATGATTTTATATCCTTTGAAAATCTTTTAAATGAACCCAGTTTCGGTTGTTCCATTGCATTCCACAGCGTCTCGTGTGTTTCCAACAAACGTCTTTCCGAACGAACCTGTAATCTGGGTCCCCGCTACCTAACGCAGCATGTGCCGGAAGTGCTCCGCACGTATCGTAGACAATCGAAAACCAAGTCTAGTGAGCCAAACTTCGTAGTAATCAAGCCCATAGAACCGGAAAAACGAATGCATCATTAATGTTCTAAAATGTCGTTGACTGAAGTCTAAGATAAACTTTCATAATCACAGAAAGTAGTATTTTCACAGAAAGTAACTGAATTGTAATCTAAGTTAAATAAACCAATTCCCGTTGAAATTGGGTCCTTATAACCCGACGAAACAATTTATCCTTACGCGGTGGAAGTTGCCTCCCTCCTCCTCTATAAATTTCACGGTCTACTTTTAAAATTAACACGATATTATTTAATAAACGGATATTTACTGATTTGCAAAATTTTAGCGTAAAACAGCCACACAACAGTAGTTATTATTTCTATTGCAGATGCGCAACAGAAGAAAAGATTGCCGTATTATATGAAAAATGTATCTCTGATTTTTTTTTCATTATTTTTCCTGTGTAATAAACTTTTCAGAGAATCATACATAATTTTTTCGAAGCAAAATAAAAAATCGCGCATTTAAGGGTTAACGTAACGCGATTTTTATTTTTAATTTACGGATGTAGTGAGTAAACGTAAGTTGTTGCCGAAAAAGGAGATTAATATTCAAAAAAGGTGGTAGTTTGGGTATAAAGAAGGACCGGGCCCAGGGGGCAGGATATTAACTGGAATGTAGTTGGGTAAAGGAAAAAATTTTAATAGTTTTAAAGTAGCTGTAGGACGCAAGAACTATGAAGTAGAAAATTGTAATAGAGTAAGATCGTTTTTAAAGAAGCTGCAACAAAGGCCCCAAGAAGGAGATTAATATTCAAAATTGGTGGTAGCTGAAGTGAGAAATTTTTTTGTCGTTCACGGAGTTGGTAGAAGACTTAAGAAGTTGTTAGAAAAAAAGCTAATGAATCGTGTCATTTTTAAGGGAGCTACAATAAAGGGCCCAAAAAAGTCCAACTGATAGTTAAGAGCAGGGCCCTAACATGAAAATATGTTAAAAGGTCTTAGATCTTCAATTATTCAAAATTAACCATAGAGTTGTGAATTAGTATTTCTTAGAATAATAATTTAAAGAAATGCGCCAAAAATTGGGCAAATGCTGTCCTAGGACTGGATAGCTGATTGTCTTAGGGCCCAAATAAAAAAGTCCTTCCGGCCAGTGCCGGGAGGAAGAGGTAGCTTTCATATTCCTTATTTTAAAAAAGCTAACTTATATTATTCAAACACACGGAGCTCAATTTAGTGGAAACCGAATATAGGAGATTCAATACTAATTTTTATCAATAGTAAATCATTATGAATGAGAATTTCGCGAAATTAGTCAGCTTTATCCGAGCTGCTTTTATTTAAAGCAACTTATATTTGACTGCCAAATTCGGCGATTTCTTAAAGTGCCTGCCATTTTAAGAGAACATGATGGATGAGGCTAACCAGTGAACTTGGTCGAGACCTTAGTAATTGCTGTGCACATGCTCACTCAAATCGGAATCGATTGATATATACGAGAGCTGTCGCAGGCAAAAAATCAGATTTTTCAAAATGTCACCCACATTAGGTATTGAAATTGCTATATCTGGGACATTTTTGAAGATAAAGACAAACAAAAAATGCTCCTGAATCCTTATATCAAGGTCAAATACTTAAGAAAGAAACCTTTTTCAATTTCTAATTTTTTTTGCACTTCACTTTAAATATATATTTTTTTAATTTAATGGCCACCATTTTGAAACAAGATAATTGATGAAGCTGGCCAGCGAACTTGGTCGAGATATTGATGTATACTATCCACGTGCCTTCTTACATCGAAATAGGCGAATACGTGTGTTATCGCGTGACAAATACAAGATCGTTTCAAAATGTTAGCCATGCTAGAAATTCAAAGTGCTATAATTCAACCATTTTTTAAGATATAAACAAAAGAACAAATTTTCAGAAACAAAAACTGCTCCGGAATCTTTGTATCAAGGCCAAACACATAAAAAAAATCTTTTTCATTTTCCAATTTTTTAATACCTCATTTTAAATTTAAATTTTTTTTAATGGCAACCCTTTTGAAACAAGATGGCGAATGAAGCTGGCCAACGAACTCGGTCGAGACATTGGTATGTACTATGTACAGACCAAGTTACATCCAAATCGGTTCATAAATACGCCTGTTATCGTTTTAAAATATCAGCCACAACAGAAATTCAAAATGCTATAACTCAGACATTTTTTTTAGATATAGACGAAACAAAAACTGTTCCGGAATCTTTGTATTAAGGTCAAACACATACAAATAAAATCTTTTTCATTTTCCAATTTTTTGGTATCTCATTTAAAATTTAAAATTTTTTAAAATTTTTTAAATGGCCGCCATTTTGAAACAAGATGGCGGATGAAGCTGGACAACGAACTCGGTCGAGACATTGGTATGTACTATTTACAGACCAAGTTACATCCAAATCGGTTCATAAATACGCCTGTTATCGCATGACAAAAATCAGGTCGTTTTAAAATATCAGCCACAATAGAAATTCAAAATGCTATAACTCAGCCATTTTTTAAGATATAGACGAAACAAAAACTGCTCCCGAATCTTTTTATTAATGTCAAACACATAAGAAAAAAATATTTTTTCATTTTCAATTTTTTGGTACCACATTTCAAATTTTAAATTTTTTTAAAAATTTTAAATGGCTGCCATTTTTAAACAAAATGGCGGATGAAGCTGGCCAACGAATTCGGTCGAGATTTTGGTATGTACTATGTACACACCGAATTACATCCAAATCGGTTCATAAATACGAGAGTTACAGTGTGACAAAGGTCAGATATATATATGTGTGTGTCAATTTTGAACGGAGGGTGGTTTCGGGGTCTGGGGGACAAATCTGGGATCGATGAAAATATACCAAAATTTTTTGAAATCGCTTTCCTCCGAACGGCTGCAATAGGTAGCTTTTTGTAATGAAAGCTACCTAATATGAGGGTGTTGGTCCTGGGCGAAGAGTCCAATACTCAGTTTTAAAATTATGCACTGAGAAGGTGAGAAAATTAGAGGGCGAAAAATGCATGGCGCACAAAAAATTCAAGGGACCTACGGAACCCTAGGGGGGAGAATGGAGCAAGGGTCTTAACTGGGATGTAGAAATGGGAGAATAACTAAATGAAAAAAGGATACCTAAATGAAGATCGGATTAAAAGGAAGCAATTTATTAACAATTTAGGGCGCAAAAACTTCAAAGGGTGCTGTACCGGGTCCCAGGCTGCCAGGGTCTTAACTGGAATGTAGAAATGAGGGAATAACTAAATGGAGAATTGGCCCCAAGAACGAAGAAGATCGGATATAAAGGGGGTAAGTTATTAACAATTTAGAGCATAAAAACTGAAAGAAGCACAGGGGTCCCGACCCTTAAATAAACGGTCAAGTGCGAGCATTACTCGCGTACAGAGGGTTCCATAGAATAAATATATGAATTTGTAATTGTATTATAAAGAAAGAAAGAAAAAAAAAAGTTGCTAAAAGAATACTAAGACTTTGTAAAAAACAATACAACGTAGGGTTGAGTATAACTGTATATATTAGAAAAGTGTACATGGGTATACCATGAAAGTTCAAAGAGATATGGAACTTAAATAATATCAAACATAGCTGTTCGTATAACTCTTTCTTTAATATTATTTTAATCTGTTTATGATGAACTTAATTCGGTACTGACAATAAAAGCAGTGCATAGTTAAACTTCATTTGGCATTTCATGAAACTAAATTCAGCGTAGTAATAACCTTTATTTCTACAGTGTAGCTAAAACAAAACCTTTGTTCAAAGTTTAAATTTGGCATTGTGCTAAGCGCGCTTCGAATTGAAGTCTCAAAAGTTGCAACGCCGCTTTGGTCAGTGCCGCGTTTTTCCAGATAGGTGTTTAATTAACTTTTAAAGTCACTCGAGGCGTATTGAGAGATACAATCAATGTAAACTATCGCGAATCCCACAGTATTTATGCGATTCATTCTAATTAAATCTTTCGAGGGCGATGCCCTTAAAAAACGGACACCTAATTTTTATTCCAAAACAGACAAACGGCACCAAGAATATTTAATTAAAATTTCCCTTTTATCATGTACGTGAAAATAAGCAAGTTCGCATTTTCTAATAAATTCATTTATAAATTCTGGTGTCAGCTCATTATTTCATACGTTTATAAATAGAATTACTCTGTGCCGGAAAGGATTAAGTGGTCGCAGGACTCTTAAAGCTTCAAAATTTAAGAAATTTTAATTTTTTTAGATGTTAAACTCCTATCTTTTCTAAATATTTTGATATAATTGTTTCCTTGAAATTCCCATTAGAACAAAAGTTTCGGCTTTTAGGATTATACCCGCTCAATAGCTGAAGCGGCGTTTCCGAAACTTTAAAGTCATTATTTTCCAAATGGCGTTTTTGGGGCATAACGCTCAGGATACCTCAAAAACTTCTAAATATTTTTTCATGAAATTTTCAAAACATATAATTCATGTTAGTCTATATATACTGAACCTAAAATTTCCTTTTTATTGTTCAAAAAATATTTTTAGGTGATTTTACTGCTGAAATTTTCAAAATTTTGTATTAGCTAAATACAACATTGCATTAAAAATATAAAAAGGCTTTAAATATAAATTTATTTAAGTTCAGGGAAATTATTACAATCTGAAGTATAAGTAGGCACCAAAATTTTCATTCTAGTTGCAATATTTATTTTGTAATCCTGCGCGTAAAGTGTTATGCCAATTTTTTTTTCGGCAAATGTCTAACAGTTTCGAGCCCCCTATAAATACTAATTCTGTATCTTGCAATTTTTTAAATGCATGAAACGAAAGAACATACTTATATCTTTCATTCCAATTAAAATTGTGTTTTAAAATCATATACATTTTACGACATTAAATGTTGAAAATGGTCTTTTTTTTCCACTTTTTAGAGTCCCGAGACCCCTTAAAATAGTATGGTTTTAACAATTTGACGTTTATTGCTTTTATACTGTTACTGGACATTACATTACACATATATATCATTAAAAGTTGTCAACTAGGCATAGAGCACGCCGCCCTGTCCTTGTGTATGTCTAAACTGACCGTACCTTTAAGGGTTAATATCTCGGCTAATTATCGATGATTTTTTTCGAAAATCATTATAAACAATGCTTTTATTCTTCTGCAACGATAGGTATATTCAGCGATGCTCAACAATTTTTCTGAATGCCCGTAAATCGAAATTTGTGTATAACAGAAAAACTCTAATTACTCAAAAACTATGTGACCTTAGGGTAATCGCTATAATTTTCCGGCAAGGTTTATATTAATGCCTACTACCTCTAATTTTTTCATAATTTTAATTTCAGTAGATTCGGAATTAGATGGGGGGGGGGGGACATATTTTTTACGCTACATTTTCAACAATATCTTTGAAAATGTAATACCTAAAATTAAAAGGAATGTATTTTTGAGTTCAGCGTTACAAAAGCTTTCACAGGATACCCCCACATGATATACAATGAAAAGATTTTTTTTTTCAAGTAGCATAATTAGCCCCTCTACTTTTTTACTAAATATATTTATGAATGTTTATTAATATGAAAATATGTGGGTCAATGGTCTTTATTATTTCCCCGAATTTCAACTTTCCACGTTCCATAGTTTACGAGTAAAATGGCTGTGACAGACAGACAGACACAAGAGTGATCTTATAATGGTTTCCGTTTTTACTTTTTAAGTACGGAACCCTAAAAAAGAAAAAAATCTGATTGTCAGGTGCATCCGGACATGTCTTGGATTGTTCTCACCTAAATGTTCAGACTTCTACGTGCGGTAGATTTTGCTAGTCATCAAACGCAGACACACAGACACTCAAACACTCACATACACACAGACAGAGCGAAACTTTCTTTTATTGGTATACGTTTTATTCAATTTTCCTCGCTAAAAACTTGGTTGTCGTTAAATCCGATCTCGCTGAAAACTTATTCTACAGTTAAATACAAACACACTTTTAGTAGCTGACGAGTTATTGAGGTTTTAATGCATATGTATAAAATATTAATGATGATTGAGTAAAAGCACTGATTTATGAAATTGATGAGCTATCGATATTATAGTGCCCCATATCAGTAACAAATAAATACTACTTCTTTCAGCAAAAACAAAGGTTTATTAAGGCTGGCGAATCACTGATCTTTTAATATATAAATTAAATAAATTCGATGCGCAAAAAGACGAATTTGTGAGAATGTCAAGTTGTCAAGATTGGATATATATAATTCATTAATGACATTCGACTTAATAAAATCACAGATGATTAAGGATGACGACTTTTCGAGGTTTTTTGGAAATCATACAAAATTTATATCAAACTGATTAAAATATAAATTTAAAGAGATGACGAAGTAACTAGGTTTTTGCGTTTAGAGAGATCGTTTGGGGATAACTTGTTATTTTAATTTTATTGCGGATGTAAAGAAAATTAATTATATTCTATTGCATAGAAGCACTGCTTTATGAGGATACAGAGTTATCAAGGTTTTAACCACAATGACCAATGATAATTTTTTAAATAAAAACATAGATTTATAAGGTTGAGGATTCATCAAGGTTTAACCGTATAACTTGTATTCGATAGAAAATAAAACGGATTAATGAATCTTCAAGTTATCCAGTTTTTAGAGCAAAGGTATAAATAATAATATTAACTAAATACACTTATTTATGAGGATGTCGAGTTATCGAGGCTTTAACATATAAGCGCAGTAATAATAACATTTTATTAAACTAACTGGCTTCGCACTCTAACGCGCTCATAATTACATCAGGCCTCTAATTTATGCTAACATCGAATAAAACGAATGTCGAATTCATATGAAAATTTTCGATAGGTGCAGTAGCGTAGCTACGTTGTTTGCCGCCCGGGATTTCATCCGTTTATTAAATAATATTGCGTTAATTTTAAAAGTAGCCCGTGAAATTTACAGAGGGGGGGGGGGTGAAATAGTTGACAAAAGTGGAATAGTTGACAGCTAAGTACATGCAGATAGATATATTTAAAATTTTTATTTTGCTAAAGAAAAAAAAATGCTTTAAATTTTGCAGTTAATATACCAAATATAAATATGCAGATTACAGGGGCAGGGGGGAGGGGTGGAACGGTACTGTTGTTGTACCGGTAGCGCTGATTAGGGCTCCGGAACTTTTTTGTTAGAATTTAAGACCTGGGCGCAGTAATCTAATTGTAACGTAACCTTAATCTAACTGTACCATAAACATTACCTAACTGTACCCTAGCTGTAACGTGTTACCTAACCGTAACCTAACGGTAACCTAACAGTAACATACCTTCAACCTAACTATAAACAAATTATCACCTAACCGTAACCTAACTGTAACATAACCGTAACCTAACTGTGACGTAACTATAAACTATCGGTAACTTAACCGTAACATAAACTAATTATAAGCTAAACGTAACGTGACTGTAACCTACCTGCAACCTATCCATAACCCAACCGTAAACTATCTGTAACGGAAATGGAACATAACCGTAACCTAACCGTAATCTATCTGTAACGGAAATGGAACATAACTGTAACCTAACCGTCACCTAATTATAACCTAACCGTAACGTAACCGTAACCTACTTATAACCTAACCCTAACCTAACTGTAACATAACTGTAACCTAACCCTAATCTATCTGTAAAATAAACGCATCATGACGGTACGCTAACCGTAAACTAATTATAACCTAACCGTATCCTAACTGTGATGTAACTATAACCTAACTGTAACTTAAATGTAACCTAACTGTAGCCTGGCGGTAACCTAACCGTAACCTAATTGTAACCTATAAGTAACGTACTGTAACCTATCCGTAACCTAACTGTAATCTAACTGTAACCTATCCGTAATCTTAATTGTAACCAAACTGTAACGTAACTGTATCCTATCTGTAACCTAATCGTAGCATAAACGTAATCTAACTGCAACCTAACTGTAACCTATCCGTAACTTAACCCTAATCTAACTGTAACCTATCCGTAACCTAACCTTAACCTATTTGTAACTTAAACGTAACCTAATTGTTACCTAAATTTAATCTAACTGTGACGTAACCGCAATCTAACTGTAACCTAACCGTAATCTAACTGTAACCTAACCGTAACCTAATTGGAACCTATTCGTAACGTACTGTAACCTATCCGTAACCTAACCGTAATCTAACTGTAATCTATCCGTAATCTTAATTGTAACCAAACTATAACGTAACTGTATCCTATCTGTAACCTAATCGTAGCATAAACGTAATCTAACTGTAACCTATCCGTAACCTAATTGTAACCTATCCGTAACTTAACCCTAATCTAACTGTAACCTATCCGTAACCTAACCTTAACCTATTTGTAACTTAAACGCAACCTAATTGTTACCTTAATTTAATCTAACTCTGACGTAACCGTAATCTAACTGTAACCTAACCGTAACCTAACTGTAACCTAAGTTTAACGTAACCGTAAACTAATTATAACCTAACTGTATTCTGACTGTAACCTATCCGAAACCTAACAGTATCCAAACCAAAACCTAACTGGGTTAATCGTCCTCTCGGCTAAATATCCTGTCGGCAAATTGTCCTATCCGCTAAATGTCCTGTCGGCTAATTGACCTGTCGGCTAAATGTCCTGTCGGCTAAATGTCCTGTCGGCTAAATGTCTTGTCGGCTAAATGTCCTGTCGGCTAATTGTCTTGTCGGCTAATTGTCCTGTCGGCTAAATGTCTTGTCGGCTAATTGTCTTGTCGGCTAATTGTCTTGTCGGCTAATTGTCCTGTCGGCTAATTGTCTTGTCGGCTAATCATCCTGTCTGCTAAACGTCCTGTCGGCTAATTGTCCATGTCGACTAACTGTCCTATCGGCTAATTGTCCTGTCGGCTAATTGTCTCTGTCGGCTATCTGTCTTGTCGGCTAACTGTCGCTGTCGGCTAATTGTCCTGTCGACTAAATGTACGTGTCGACTAAATGTACTTGTCGGCTAAATGTCCTGTCGTCTAATTGCTGTCTGCTAAATGTCTTGTCGGCTATTTGGTTGTCTGCTAAATGACATAGACCCGTCTTCGTCAAAGACGAAAACAGCGATTGACATATGTATTTTTGGTACTACTTAGTTATCCCGTCGACCAAAAATCTATCATTCGCCAAACTGTAAGATTAAATGCCAATAATGGTTGATCGTAAATGTCACATTAACTTGACTTTAAGCAAGTTACACGTGTCTACGTCACCAAGTTATTTTTATTTCGACGTTTTATTTGTATTTTTATTAATGTTGCACTAATTTATTTGTTCTTTCGTTATTTAAAATAAAAATTATGTGAATTTATATAATTGGCGAGTGCTTTGGCGATTTATATGATTTGGCGAAATTGGTCGACAGGTTCATCAAGTAGTACCGCAGCGGATTTGGCCTTAAAATTCCACATTCAAAGAGAAATGACTAGAAATCCGTTTATAGGGAGATCGCCACTATTTTTTAAATTATAATTCAATCTTCCGAAATCTTTTTAAAGCCGATCAAATTAGCGTACTTTTAGAGTCTGGGGTGTCTGAACGGGGGTTGACGAGCGTAGCTCGTAGGGGGCAGAGCCCCCTAGTAGAGAGAAAATAAAACTAATAATGTTTAGCAGCCGTTATCCTATCCTCATTACAACAAAAATAAGTAATAAACTAGTATGTTGTGGCTATCACAAAACTTTTTTCTATATAAATCCCGTCAACTAAATCATTTAAATAGTACAAGAAATTACATCAATTTAGCACCAGTTCGTATCAAAGTATATCTGAATTTGAAGTTTGATGAAAATTCGCGCATTAGTTCTTGAGATAGAGCTATAGCGGGAATTCTGAAAAATGTAGCATAGCAGCGCCACCTGTTGAGCGATTTACACCAAAATTTATAAAACATCAATTCATATCAAGGAGTAACTGAATCTGAAGTTTGATGAAAATCCGTGCATTAGTTCTGAAGATTGAGCTATAGTGGAAATTTTGAAAAATGGAGCATAGCAGCACCACCTGTCGAGCGATTTGCACCAAAACATAAACAGCACTAATTCATATCAAGGTATACCAGAATCTGAAATTTGTTGAACATCCAAGCATTAGCTCTTGAGATAGAGCTATTGCGGAAATCGCAAAATATGCAGCACAGCAGCGCCATTTGTTGAGCGATTTACGCCAAAAGGCATAAAACGTCAATTCATGTCAAGGACTAACTGAATCTGAAGTTTGGGGAAAATCCGTGCATTAATTCTGGAGATTGAGCTATTGTGGAAATCGTGAAAAATGCTGCATAGCAGCGCCACCTGGTGAGCAATTTACACCAAAATATAAACAGCACTAATTTATATCAAGGTGTACCTGAATCTGAAGTTTGTTGAAAATCCAAGCATTAGTTTTTGAGATAAAGCTACTGCGGAAATCGCAAAAAATGCCGCATAGCCTCGCCACCGGTCGAGCGATTTTCACCAAAATGTATAAAACGTCAATTCATATCAAGGACTAACTGAATCTGAAGTTCGATGAAAATCCGTGCATTAGTTCTGGAGATTGATCTCTTGAGGAAATCGTGAAAAATGCTGCATAGTAGCGCCACCTGTTGAGCAATTTACACCAAAAACTAATCAGCACCAATAGGGACTAACTAGGGACTAACTAAATATCAATTTCTATTAAATTCCGTGTATTAGTTCTTGACATAGAGCGCCCACAAAATTTGTGTCACATGCATACAGACAGGCAGACAGAGTCACAGACTCACAGACAGACATTTTGTAAAAATATGTTTTTCCGAATCTCTGACCCCTAAAACGTGTAAACCCGTGAAAAACCAAAAGTCGAAAATTTTCACGAATCCAAAACTTTCTTCTTGTAAAGATAGAAGAAAGTAAAAATTAAAAGGATTCAATCATTTTCGGTACACTACCTATTTAGCAGATGCCTGCAACGTACTTAAACATAACAAGCTTTATGCTATAATTACTTTCCCATCTTATTCATTCGATAGATTGTATTTATTTCATCATTAATACAAACATCTTGGAGCTTTTCTGCTTGCGATTGTTAGAATTGCTTGATAATAAATTGCCGACTATAGCCCTGTCCCTATTTCTCGCCTGTAATTTAAAGCCCCCATAGCATTTCTGTTAGTTAGTTGCATTCAATTTCGTAAGATGTTGCCGTGGAATAATTTTGTAATTCTATCATTCTGCTTCTGTCTTTTGGACTGTACACAACTGTTATGTTTTGTTGGACCGCCCCTATCAAAACTGTTTTCGTGAAGCTTCAAATAAAAAGAATCCTTACGGATAGTGCCGGAAGGAGAAGTTGGTTTCATATTTCTTGGTTTAAAAATTTTGCAAGTTTTACTCGAAGCTAATTTTACTCACATTTTAAGAAGCTAAAATGTGTCGAACCCGATAGCAGAATATTCGTAAATACTGAATTTGAATGAGAATCGCGCCAAATTAGTAAGTTGCCATCATTTATGGTTACTTATTTTTGGTCTTCAAATTTGGCGATATTTCCCCAAGTGTCGCCAAACTTTGCGAGAATTTGAAGCTAACAGAAATGAATAATATTTAAGTATTGCGCGACAGTGCACGGTGCAAATAGCCGCCATTTTAAAACAAGGAGGAGGATGAAGCTGGCCAGCGAACTCGGTCGAGATATTTATATGTACTATGCACATACTTAATCTTATCCAAATCGGTTTATAAATACGAGAGTTACTGCATGACAAAAATCAGATTGTTTGAAAATGTCAGCCATCCTAGAAATTCAAACTGCTATATATCAGCCTTTTTTTAAGATAAAGACGAAACAAAACATACTTCGGAATCCCTGTATTAAGGTTAAACTCTTAAGAGAAAAGTATTTTTCAGTTTTCAATTTATTCGCCCCACTTTTTAAATTTAAAAAAATTTAAATTTTTTAAATGGCCGCCATTTTGAAACAAGATGGCGGATTAAGCTGGCCAACAAACTCGGTCGAGACATTGGTGTCTACTATGCATACAATTAATTTCATCCAAATCGATTTATAAATACGAGCGTTATCGCATGACTATATGTCCATATCTACGTTGCTAATACACATTTTATAATGGATGTTGATTCGTTACTTTTATATGAATATTGGTGTAGTTATATTTATATATTTATCAATTCATATTAAATTTATTCATATTCATTAATATTTAATAAAGTTAACAATTAACTTGTATTTAAATTTTAGCCTACACAGGACAATATCATATTAATTTCTAATAGTATACTATCTTAAATGAGAATAAAATGCATAATGAGTGTATTTGGTATACCTAATGCTATGACAGTATAGATTTTAATTTGGTAATTTTTTTTTCCTCTATCCTTTTTAATTTTGTTTCATTTTGAACTTAATTGGTGTTCAATGGCTTATTTCTCGGTTTTCTGTGTGCGGTAGTCCCAAATTCATATTCTTTAGCTAATTTATGGCTAATATGAAGATGAAACCACACATTTTATTTGTGGAACTTAAGGCATTTGGGACCCGATGATTCTGTCTAAGTTCGACAAATTTCCAAAAAATCATTCCATTTCTGTTATTTCTACCGTTTCTTACTATGTTTTTGGAATCTATGTTGTTGGGAGGGGGGGGGGGGACTGTATTTGTTAATGTCATTTTATTCATAATTTCACAGTTTTTGCTGGTGGTCGGTAATGTTTATTTAATGGTTACATATATATATGTATACATTAAAACCTCCCTAAAGCGACCACGTTCCGTTCCAATAAATATTGGTTGCTCCGAGAGGTGGTCGCTTAATGGAGGTCATGTTTAAATATAGATTTTAATTGTTGAAAAAGGTAACAAATAATGTTACTAAAATTTATTTTTCACATTAGGAAAAAATATGAAAATTTAACTATCAAAACAAAAGTTAAATACATAAGTTAATATTACTGTGGAGTCTAAAAATGAATACATTGATGTTTGCTTTGATTTTACAGTTTTTATCTTCTATAACTTTTATTTCCAAGTCCTTTCGAAGTTCAGTGAATAAATGCATTTTTTTTTTTTTTTAACGAGAACAAATTATGACGATTTCATTAATTTATCTATTTCTTTGAGAGTTTCCTGGCAGAATAGGGGTGGGAAGTTTACTTACCGTCATCCTTACTTTGTCATCAGAGTTAAATTCATTGTCTAAAAAGGCACAAAGGTGTTTAAACACTTAAAAGTTACTATAAATAAAAATTCTAAACTTAGTTTAGATGTTTGATAAATAATGCTCTCTCCGGAATTATTATTCTAATAAAACCTTCTTCAAGCGTCCATGAAAAAAACGGAATTTATTTCATTTTCTTCAAAGAAATTGGTCGCTCATGGTCACTGATACCGAATGATTGGAAATAAAGTCTACTTTTAAATGATGCATATAAAATTTGCTTAGGGGGCCATCTACATATTAAAATGAACCATAATTTTGTTTTTTCAATAGCAGTACACAATTCTAACAGCATAAATGAACTCTACACCCTTCAATTAGTCTAAAAACAATTTTTTATGCAATTCGTGCCATAAGTTTCCGAGAAATTAATTATTTTAAAACGAGCGTATTTTAAGGGCTGTATCCAAATTGAAGTTCCGTACTCGATCGTTAACCGAGAGAGCTTCTTTCTTGATCAAGGCATCTTAAGCGCCACTCAGGGAGTCAGTAAAACCTGTTAGATTACAGGACAGCAGAATAAATTTCAAAAATCTACTCACTTATATCATAGACATCCCCTTAAACCCTCGTTTTGCCGTTTTTTAAGCATAATTTGAAAACTACTTGGAAGAAAAATGTGAAATTTTGGATTTCCATAAAGCAGGACTTAATAAATCTAAATCCATCAAAAAAATTGTAGGTTGCAATTCATAATTTTTTTAGAATATTAATTTCATAATTCGTAACATAACATTATAAAAATTGCAAATTCAACGTATTTATGTTTGGGTATATTAGTATTATTGCTACAAAAAAAATAGCACATTAGGAGCATAATTTCAGGAGATATAAATAAAAATATGAAAATGTAATTTAACATTAGAAGCACTCAATTTTGAATGTTTATAATTCAGGAACTTCTTGAAATTTGGTGTCTAGGCATAGTTTGAACTGAAGATTTGAAATATCTCGTTAAAATTGGGTATCGCTATTGAAAAAAATGAAGTTTGGATTCGTTTTAATATGTAGAAGCCCCCCTAAGAAAATTTATATACATCATTTAAAAGTAGACTTTATTTACAATCCTTCGGTACCAGTAACTTTTGCCTACGATAATTTGTTGAGGAGTTAGTAGGGGGTGTTTACTTTTTTTTCCCACGACTGTACGTCCAATCCTTCAATTGAAAGTATGGGGTTTCTCCCTCATACACATTTTGGTATAATTCAACCTTGAACTATTCCCACACTTTTACTATTTGACATAATCACTTTTTTACTTTCTTTTATCTTTACAAGAAGAAAGTATTGGATTCGTGAAAATTTTCGAATTTCGGTTTTCGACGGATTTACACGATTTAGGGGTCAAAGATCTCGAAAAACATACAAAATATTTGTCAGTGAGTCTGTCTGTCTGTCGGTATGCGACACAAATTTTGTGGGCGCTCTAGCTCAAGAACTAATGAAAGTAATTTTAATAAAAATTTTAGTTTCAACTAGTCCCTGATATAAATTGATGCTGAATAGTTTTTGGTGTAAATCGCCCAACAGATGGTGCTGCTATAATGCATTTTTCATGATTTCCGCAATAGCTATATCTCAAGAACTAATCCACGGATTGTCATAAAACTTCAAATAAAACTCAAATTTCACCTAGTCCCTAATATAAATTGGTGCTGATTATTGTTTGGTGTAAATGGTAGCGCTGCTAAGATGCATTATTCATGATTTCCACAATTGCTATATCTCAAGAACTAATACACAGAATTCAATCAAACTTCATATTATGTTACACTTTCACATAGATAGATCCTTTAGAATCTTCATAATGGACAAAGATTGTCATTTAATGTTGGTACTGTGATGGCGAAATTTGAAATATTAACATGCATCGGATAGGAGAAAGTTTTGGGAATTGGCACATCCGATTAATTCTTTTTGTTTAATATCCATGTTTAATGGTGTTTTAGGTACGCAAGCTCAGATCTGAATTTTTAAAGTGAATTTTGAGCTATGAGCTATTGTGTTTTTTTCCCACCAGAAGCCGAGAGGTTGCCCTTTCCGTAGCATTCTCGGCGATTGGAACCAAGACTTTAAAACATGTGGTTTAAATGTCGCAGTAAGCGTAATATGGTCTTAGTTCCATTGATTTCATATCTTATTGGCTTTTTTTCAATTCCTACTATTAGTTCACACTTTCCCTATATTTATTTATTTATTTGTTTATTTATATAGTATATATCTTGTTCAAATTTTCAATCGTTAATAAAATACTTTTTATTCATCCGATCAAGTTGAAATATTTTTTTAAAACTTGTATTGGATGACAATTGATGTTAATACAGTTTTTTCAAATATTAATTCATTAATTAAATTTTAATTAATTAATTTTAGTTTTACATGGGAGACAAAATGGCGGCCATTGGTTATTGAAGCATTTAATGCATCTTCATATCTATAAAGGGGGTTACCATAGAGGGGACCCTGTTCTGTCGCCAAATACCGCTAAGTTTGTCACCAACTTGGCGATATATCGCCACATTTGGCGACCAAAATGAGTCGCCAAAAGTATCGTAGCCAGCCAAAGAGACAGATCTCGGCATTTCACTGATCTCTACTACTTTTCAGCCCACCTTGGTCAAACCTGTGTTCGAGAACTGGTGTAAACCAGCCTAACTTATTTACGTCACTGCTAAAGGGCTAGAAGTATCACGATGTGTCTCTCTCTTTTTTTTTTTTTTTTTTTTTTTTTTTGGCTTGCATATAAATACAGTTATTTCGATAACTTAGTGAACGACAAGTTATTAGCATTTGTGCAACATGAAAAGACGTAAACAAAAAGATATATGTATAACGCCACCAAAACAACTCTGTATGGTACTGAAAATAAATAGGGTACACAAAAATTTGTTCGTGCTTCTATCAGTGCATCAGTAGCAATAATTACCATTGACGATCGAGCTCATTTTATTATTTGGTTCCTGTCACCCGGGCACCTCCTGAAACACACTTGTTGTGATGCAGGCGGCATAATGTCATTATAAGTGTTCCAGACATAATGTCATTAATTATTGTCCTTTTTTATTTCCATCCCTGACTCCAGCTAAACCAATCTTTGAGTCCTTTTATATGTCAAAATTATACAATGAGATCACAAAAGAGTCATAGAGCATGTGGTCTCGTAATACCTCCACATCAGGCAAGTGAGTATATGTGGCACTCTCACAATCTTTTGACTTTTAAGTCCCTGAATAATAATTTTTATTTTAGTATATATTCTTGTGTTTTTATATTTCATATACTGGGGAACATCTCACTGCATGACTGTATTACAATATTAACGAGATAAATAAATTATGGACGATGTTGGGGGTCCAAATACCTGGAAAACTCCTATACCGTCCCGTGTCTCTGGTGCTGACTTTTAAGTTTGGAGCTGTCTGTATAAAATTGTTTTACTAAAAGTAATTCGATGTAATTTTTTTTCCGAAACTGGGACAAATGTTTTACATAAATATATAGCAAAAAATTAACCTGCGCACATTTTTACGATTAATATTATTTTTTGAACTCTGTCCCTAGGTTTTAGATTCCTTATCTTCCCACTTGCTAAACTTACGCAGAAAATCACTTCAGATGCAGACACAGAATTTTTTTTCAAGTTTTTTTCTCATGCAGAAGTATGCTAGAGAAAGAATGTCTAAAATTCTTTACTGCAGAATTTAAATCAGCATTTAAATATCAATTTCAAGCATCGTGACTTTATTGGTAGTCTTACCGCCCCCAAGGTTTATTCCTGCACTTTTCGAGGTAAATTTATTTTTAATTTAATCCAATGTAAATAACTGTTTCTAAAAATCAATGAACATTGTGGCTATCACTTAGTCTTAACATGATTTGTCTAAAAATAATGGTAATTTTCCTTACCGCCCCATCCTTTTCGATCCCATTTTTTTCCATTGCCGTCCCTTTTTTCCTATACCATCCCCTTTCTTTCCTTCCGTCCCTTCTTTAACACCCCTTTAAGACAATGTTATATCAAAATTTTGTACTAAAAATACTACATTGTTATTATTTCTTATATGAATGTTCTGTGAGTACTATGCCAATTCATTATAGATAAACATTTAGAAGAAAATAGAAAGTTATAGTGGTAAAATGCTAAGGAAAATTAAACTCGCAAGTTTAACTTAAACCTCAGTTAAATAAAAGAAATTTCGCTGCTGATCATTTTTTCTTTATTTTGAATCATTAAGGCATTCGTCTATCAGATTAAAATGTTATTTTAGTAAGTTTAATTTCACCAGATTTTTATTCCCGAAAGTCAAAAGATTGTGAGAAGCCCCATATACGCTAGAAAAACCGGACTAAGACCGCCATTTAAGACAATTAGAATAAATCTTCTGACCATGTTGAAACGACTCCTTACATGACTCCTCATATTGCTGCGATTATGCCTGAGAATTTTTCGAACAACCAACTTTTAAGCTGATTTCTACTCCAACTTCTGCGCAAGTAAATTAAAAGGATTGCAACTGAACTTGGTTATTGGCAACTATTTATCTCTCTTTCCATACGCACAAATAAATCGCCAGGTACTGCTGTGACTGCAGCTTCCGCTATTATTTTATAGGAACTTTTTTTTAAAAATTTTATGGGGATATAAATTATGTGTTAAATCTCAAATATGCTATCTGTCTGCCACAGAGTTGATTAATATAACTTCATGTACATATCTTCACTTCATCATTTTACTTTTAGATTCTGTTGTGTCGGCAAATATCTATATTTGACTGGATTATCTAAGGAGAAATTCGTCATAGGAACAACCTTTTGTGATCTGCGGGTTGAAACAATGCACATATTCTTGATAGCGTGTAACACACGGTTAAGAGAAAATTTCTCCTAGTAAACTATCTCAACTAAAAAGCTAGCATAAAAAATTTCCAAAATGTTACTGAATTTGATAGCAACTACAAATAGTCACTTGAAAAGTGAGAGTTTGGTAGCACTTTTTTACAATTTAATGTAAGATATCTTTTTCAACGATCATCATGATAGCCAGAGTGTGCCGGCGGAATTTTCCATGTCGGCTGATCAACATATGTTTGCGGTAAAGAAGGACATAAGAAACGCTAATGTGTGTGAAGAAGGTAATGACTTTGTGTAGCTACAGTTGTATAATCACCCATTTCGCTTACATTGAATTCCAATTCTGAAGGTATCCACTGTAGATGCATCTCACAGATGATAAGACAGATGCTTTACTTTGTTAACAAGTCCAATTTCTATCTTTTGTACCGCATTTTGTCAATCAGAATTTTTTTAGTAGACCTGCGGCTGTCGATCAAAATGCAAATGAGCTTTATAAACTAAAAAGACATGATATAGTTGAGTCTCTCAAAAATGGCAATAAATTCACTTCTGGAAACCGAGCAGAATTCAGGATTTCTTTTCCTGATTTTAACATTGATCTTCAGCGACTTCAAAAATAATTCTCTACAAAAATGAAATTGTTCATTTTTAGTTCTATCGGTAAAAATAAACTAGCATTTTTGTGAAAACAGTTAATGATATTTAAACCTTTTGCGACGAGCGTCCTCTTCAGAACTTTTAATCTTTTATCACTGGTTTTTCAAAAAAGAAATTTCTGCCTAATTTAATCGCAGATGTGCTTTGATTAAATGAGGTACAATTTCCAGTTAATAATTACTGGTAGGAATAATCAAATGTTCCGGGCACTTTATGTATGACGTATACTTGAAGATAGTCGTGAAGGGGTTCCAGACGTAAACCAACTCCATCACAGGTCATGAATTTTCAAATCTCTTGATTCACTTTTCTTCTCTGTAGCATTATATATGTTACCGGCCAAACCCGATTTTAGGCCAGGCTAGTTTATCCTAACGCGCATAGTATAAACTAGTTTTTCCTAGGCCAAACTAGTTTATCCTAACGCCAATACGATAGACTAGTTTTTCCTAGGCCAAACTAGTTTATCCTAACGCCCATAGGATAAACTAGATTTCTCAAGGCCAAACTAGTTTGGATTAACGCTCATAGGATAAACAAGTTTCGCCTGCTATTAATTGGTCCGAACTAGTTTATACTAGGCCAATCTAGCTTATAATAGAACAGTTCAATTTGGCGTGAATTTATTGATCCCAAAGACCACCCCAGTGCCAACCTTCTAGTTTAATCTAACCGATCTAGTTTATCCTAGAGCAATGCAATTTGACGTGCTTTTATTGATCCTAACTACCGCTCCGACGCCAACCTGTGCAAAGAAATAATGCCGTCACCCCTGTGCAATATATTTTATTCGAAGGGAAATGGGATGCTGCTTCCTATCTTCTTCATTTCACCGCAACCGTCAGTTACAAAATATGTTCCATATGACACATTGTGTGCTGGAGAACCAAAGAATTGGATGAGAGGTTATCATAAAATTTAGGAAAGGAAGATTTTGGAAGATTAGTTAATAATGTACTGCATACCCTCGAAAATCCGACATCGTCGCGACCGGGACTTCGCGGATTCTTAAAATTCCAGATTTCTGAAAGAATATGTACTTCTGATATTCGTAATGGTGCATTTATTCATAATTAATTCAAAGCCAAGTGATATTTAAGTGAGATAAAAAATAAATATAAAACAAGACATAGATTTTTGTTAACATTTTTTTTCTCACATAAATATCATTTGGCTTTGAATTAAATATGAATAAATGCGCCATTCAAAATATCAGAAATACAATTGATATTCTTTCAGAAATCTGGAATTTCAAAAATCTGGCGAAGTCTCGGTCCTCTTTGGGTCTAAAAGACACATATTTTTAAGCTACCATTATTCCACAATTAAAATTCGCTTTAAAGAATAGTATGTATACATTTATACGGATGGGGATACAGTATTGTAAAACCTGTTAGAAGAATCTGTGTATCACGAAATCCTATTTTAAAAGGATTTTTTTTTTAATCGGTGCTAAAAAAGGACCTTATCTACAACGAAGTTTTTTTTTTCTCTCCTATATGATTCCGCCTTAGAAGGGTTTTTTATATAATTTTTTTCAGATTTTCAAGTCTCCAATCCGTGTAAAAAAATGATGGTATTAGTAATTATTCAGATATTTACATACAGACAGAAATTCATTAAAATATCTATATAGTTTACAATAGAATCAGTAATATTATTAATCCGCATTCTATAGCTTGGAGATTTAAAAATTTAAAAATGCTATACAATAAAATCTTCTAAGACGGAATTGCATGAAAAAGTAGTAAAATCCGTTATAGACAGGTTTCCTTATTAGATGATTCATCGTCTGTTGTAAATGCATTATATTCTTTTTACATGTACTGATATCTTCATTTTACATAGATGAACATATTTGTTTTTGTTAAACACCGGATTCCGTCACAGTCAGGTTATTTTTCTCGTGTTTTATTGTACTTTAATTTTATTACCTAAAAATGCATCTACTCATCTTAAAATAATAATACTAATAATAAATATATAAATTCTAATTGTGGAATAACAGCGATTAAAAAATGCGTGCATTTAAAAAAAAGTTGGTCGGGCGAAATGTTACTGATATTTTTACAGAACAGACCAGAGATCCTGCCGGTCCAAATGAGCCTCATTTGAGCTGGGTTGGAAATTCAACTGAAAATTTCTGCCTGTGCAGACCTCAAGAAGAATGCAGCGCAGTCCCGACTTAAGCGGGAAAAAAATTGAGTCCCTGTCCATCTCGGTCCGAACCTCTCGAAAAAAAAGTAATCCCCAAACCAAGCTCGGACAGAGTGTCGGGAAATTTGGGCGGGTCCGTAAAGACCCTTACATCGAATAACCAAAAGACAAGCTCGCACAATTTTGTAAATTTGGACGCTAAACTTCTATTATATTAAAAAAATTACTTTTATAAATAATTTTTTATAATTTTTAGTGAACTTCGCTTTCTTCCATAGATGTGTTAGAGTTGAGCGGATTCGTTTGAAAATTTTTGAATTTGAGCGTGCACTTGACTTCCCTTTTTGAGAAATTGAATTTGAGTTTAAATTAGTTCGTTTTTTTTTTCTTTTTTGTGAGCGTGCGCAACACTGGTTGGCATCAATTAAAGCAATTAATGCACGTCAAATTGAATAGGCTTAAGATAAACTAGATTGGCCTAGGACAAACTAGATTGGCGTAAGATAAACTAGAAGACTGGCGCAGAAGCAGCTGTGGGATCAATATAAGCACGCCAAATTGAATTCCCCTAGGATAAACTAGTTCAGACCAATGAATAGCAGGCTAAACTAGTTTATCCTATGAGCGTTAGTCCAAACTAGTTTGGCCTAGAAAAAACTAGTTTGTCCTATGGGCAGTAGGATAAACTAGTTTGGCCTAGGAAAAACTAGTTTATCCGATGCGCGTTAGGATAAACTAGTCTGGCCTGGGCCAATCTAGTTTGGCCTAAAATCGGGTTTGGTAGGTAACATGTATATTTTTTCAAATACTTTCTGTCAAATTTAAGATGTCCATGTTGACTCCTTGCAAGGAGAAATTTAAGGTATTGAACTCTTCAAATAATAATGCTAATAATTTCAGAACTGGACATTGGTTTCATTCTGACTTCAGGACCATATTACTATAATTCGATTATGGTAGCACACTGTTAAGAAGTCATTTAAAAAAAAATATCAGAATATTTTGTTGCACCATTAGTAATTGTCTTGGGCACATTATATATACGCGGTGCTACGCCTAGTTTAGGAAACACTGCGTTAAAAATGAACATCAATCAAATGTTTTCTTACTATTTTAGAATTACCACAACTTATATGTTATTGTTGTTTCTAACTCAAATTATTTCGTAATATTTAAATGTTTTACAAAAAAAATTAATGATGCATTATTTATTAATCAAAAACACCTCAAGTATTATTATTGAGACTAACTGCACGGTAATTGGAGGTGTTGTATTTAAATTATATGAGAACATACAACAATTATTTGTGGGGGAGAAAGACAGCTTATTGTATTATACATTTAGAAAGATTCATAATATTATTTTTATTAATTACTAAATTTCAAGTGAAAAATCACACTTACAAAATTCATTAAAAGTTTTCTCAATAAAAAATGCATGTTTTAAATGACATTGTCAGAAGCATTTTGTTATTTCAAGATTTTGCTTTTAATTTCAGAGATGATTGTTTATTTGAATGTAAAACTTTAAAGTTCTACAATGTACTTATTTCTGGATGTGAGTTTTTCAGCTTACACTTATTTATTCAAAAGAATAAGCTGATTAATAAGGCTTGAATATATCCAAACGTGCTTTTATATCACCGAATTTTCCTGAAAATTTAATTTAATCGGATAATTTTTTTTTTTCCATTCATTCAAATCAAAAAATTTTTTTCAGTTTTAATGAGAAAGGGAGAGAGAATAAAAATATAATATTTCTTCATCTAGTAATTTAATTGCTACCATTACAGAAATGTCATTAAATGTTGCAAAAAGAAAAAAAAAAATCTCGGAAATTAATCTAGATTTCAAAATATAGAGTTATGACTTCCTCGGGTCCTTACGTATAATTGACGTTTCAATGCGTAATTCATCCTATTACCGAAGAGGTGCATATGAAACACATACAGAGGACTGCCACAGGCGACTATTTTTTTATTCTGTTCGCACCACTATTTTTAAAAAGTACACTTTCTGGTATATGTCCCTTGCAAAGGTTGTCAAAACGTATCTAAATGATTTTTGTTTTGAAAAAGTGGTGCGAAATAGAATTAAAAAATAGTCACCCGTGGCATCCCTGATACAGTCAGATTTTAATACAGTCGAACCTCGTTATACCAATACCCGGTTTTCGCGTCATTTCGCTTATCACGTCAGTTTTTCAAAGTCCCGATTTTCTGTATGGGATTTTAATGTAAATAAACTCCAGATTTTACGTCGTTGAATAATTTTCAACTCCGGGTATCCCGACGATTCAGGAAAATTGTCCATTTTTCCTAATCCATCTTATAAGAAAGGAAATTTAGCGGTAAAAAATGTCTTAGTCAAACTTTTCACAACAGTGTCTAAAATACCCATTGAGATAAATGAGAAATGTTAAATCCTTTGTCTGAATAAATAAATCCACACACAAAGAATGACCCACTTTAGCTCTAGATAGACATCTCAGTCTACTCATGGTCTTGTTGTTCTGGTTAGTCGGCGCTTTCTTGTGGTTACACGATATTTTTCATCCAACTAAAACCGAAGCATTGCATTGAAATGATCAGAAATTATCTAACATCCATTTCTGAAACAACGAATATTGATTAAAATTCATTGTATAATTGAAAAAAGAATTGTAGGAAGCACATCTAGGGATAAGCAAACCTTAATTCGTCAATATTTCACGTAACAATAAAAAATCAAGTAATCATAAATCTGATTTTTATTATTTTTAATTTTGTTTTTGTGTTTATTTTGTTTAATAATAATGTTTTATTGCTTGAAACTGCAAAAACAGTTCTGAATTACATATTTTTCTCCAACTCCGGTTACCACGACACTCCGCTAATGGCGACGTTTTTTTCTGGTCATTAGAGTCTCTATGGATAACGAGGCTCGACTATATAACAGATATACTTATGCAGATGTGTGCACGTATTTATTATGCACTGGTTTTCTGATTTTTCTAATACATTTAGCTAGAGTTCTGTATACAGTGACAATAACTATTATTTCCGTTGATATCTCGAGTCGTGATCCTCCTTAAATGCGAGTTCTATCGCGCATGCATATATTAGAGCGTATACATAGGGAGAATTATATATTTTGGAAATTTGCATCTTCTCATGCTTCGGTTATATGAGGCTGTGTTTTAAAGTTGCCATGGCAACAAGTTATTATGAATCGTTCTGTCCCTCCAGGAATAGCTGAACGCATTCGACATGCATGCTTCTCACGCAAACATCTATTATTGAGTGAAACAATCAGAAGAATGGTCAAGGACACCCATCATCAATGTTGAAGATACACCTGGGAATAATATAGATAGATTTTGGTAGACTGGTGTTCTACGGCGCATACATTTAATTAAGTACTACTCTTTTTCTTTTATATCCAAAACTCAAGGTACTAGCCGAGTGTCTAGCCATATGTTTCTAATGGATCTTTAATCATTTTTATTAGAAGTTAGAAAAAATAGAAATTTTTATTAGAAAAGTTCATAAAAATTTAGGTCTTAGTTCAAACTATGAAAATATATGAATTTAAGAATGAATAATAAATGTGCTTTTAAAATACAGTAGAGCGTCGATTATCCGAACTCCAATTAACCGAACTTCCAATTATCCGCACAGCCTAATTCTCTCAAAAGAATTATTTTTACCAAACTTCCAGTTATTCGAACAGCCTATTTCTCCGATTTTTTTTTTTTTTTAATCGAACTCCCAATTATCCATTGGCTTGGAATAAAATTTTAAATAATAAAAAAAAAACTTATAGTAGATCAAAAAATAAGGAATGTAAAAACAGTAAAGGAGATGGAAAGAATCCTAAGCTATGAACAAAATTAAATTAACGAGTGGTTAAATAATGAAGTTTACATGACCCTGGATATCAGATTTTAAATGGTGATGAGATTGTGGATGAGATTCATGATGAAAAAGAAATTGAAGAATATTAAAACGAATGCTCTGAAAATAGCCCAGGTCCATCACATAACGAAGTCTTTGAATGTTTGGAAACAGCTATGAAATGGCTCGAACGGCAGAAGAACGCTGATATTATTCGACTAACGATATTTAGGAAGAATTAGATATAGGGCAGCACTGAAAAGAATGTCTTCGTTGAACCAAGCAATAATCAAAAGCTTTTTTCCTTAAATTATAATCTCTGTAGTTCATAAAATAATAAAAATAGAAAAAAAATACTCATAAAAATCTAAACAACAACAAAATTTAAAAAAGAGAAAAAGAAAAAAACAATTTTTAAACATGCCAGCATTAACTGGTGCTGTCAGTCCTAAGCTTAGATAACGTGTGAAGGTTTTAGTATAATCATAAACATCCCTTAAATTTTCTGTCCATTTATCCGAACTTTTGCTTATCCGAACTAGGGTCGGTCCCGACTTGTTCGGATAATCGGCGCTCTACTGTATTATGTATTGCTGTATTTAGATCTAATTTATTTAGCCTAGCATTTTTACAGGAAAAAGAAATCGGAAAACACTGGAAATTAAATACAGTAGATTTAATATACAATTACATGAATGATACGATGATTGATAATACTTAAAAGTATTAAACAATTAAAACGATGTTAAAAATCGAGTCCTTTCGACTAATACTTAGCCATCATCAATATTTAAAATTGAAACAGTTGATATGAACGCTACTTGTCCATATCTTACTCCCAAAATCTTCGGTTAAAATCGCGTTATCTTCGAATCAATCGTGAATCCAAAATTCACTTCAAATTCAAATATTTTATGAGTAAGATATGGACAATTAGCGTTCATAACAACTGTTTCAATTTTAAATCTTGATGATGGCTAAGTATTAACCGAAATTGCTCGAATTTTAACATATTTTTAATTGTTTAATCATATTTTAAGCGTTGTATCATTTATGTAATTTTATATTACATTATTAAGATGAATTTTAGCATTCCGAACTAGTTTACAGTATTTTTAGTTAAATAAAATTCATTTCTGTATAAATATATTTTTGCCCTGTTTAAAATTAATTCGTAGATAATGAAAATTACAGCATTTTGATGTAATCCTAGAAAATATCATATATTTATCAATTTTATTCTGCACGAAAGGCATTCCCGTCAATGAAAATTTTCAGAATGGATATGTAAATGCAATTTCATGATCACGTCGGTTCATTATTTCTTTTTTAAATTTCCATTTTGTTCTCTTTTAATGTTATGTTAATGAACTCAATTTTGACTCGAATTTCGACATGAAATATTTTGTATTCGAATGACATTAAAACAAATTTGTTTAGTGAAATATTTCAGCTGTAGACATAACCTAGTATAGAATTTCGTATAAACATCTCCTTTTCCCATTGTTATGATATTTTATAAGGTGGTTGAAAATCTGACGTACAAACTTTCAGAGATAGAAGAGCAAACTACAAAAGACTATTTTTGATAGGAAACTACACAGAAAAAAATAAGACATAAAACGTGTAGATAAATACCCGACTGGGGTAGAAAGAAATGCGAAGTTACGCAATTTGGGTCCATATACATGTTTTGGTTACCACTGTGTATCAAATTTAGGCACTGTTAAATACCCATTTTGGGAAAAAAAACTTCTTTTTTTCTGTGTAGGGCGTAATCAGTTTATTTCCTATAAAATACAAGATGCACTACTCTCTAACGTGAATATAACTAATGTTTATAACTTTTAAAAAAATAACAGGCCAAGTGCGAGTATTACTCACGTACAGAGGGTTCCGTACAATAAATATACGAAATAGTAACTGGGCATTGCATTATACAAATATATCATTAAAAGTTGTTATCTAAGGCTTTAAAAGCCAATGGCGCATAAAGTATGCCGCCCGTGTCTTTTTTGTATGTCCAAACCGTCCTCTCTTTAAGTGCTGATATCTTGGCTAATTACCGACAATTTTTTTTTCGAAAATCGTTATCAACAATCATTTTATACTTTTGCGAAGATAGGTACCTCCAGCGCTCCTCAACTCCTTTCTTGAAGGCCCGCAAATCAAAATGTTTGTGTAACAGAAAAATACGTTTTTCTCAAAAACTATATGACCTAGGATAATCGTTATAGTTTTCCTACAAAGTTTAAATTAATTTCTATTACCCCTAATTCTTTCATAACTTTAGTTTCAGTAGATTCGAAAATAGAGGGAGAGGAGCATATTTTTGCTTTACATTTTCGACGATATCTCTGAAAATATAATACTACAATTTAAAAAAATGTATTTTAAATTCGGCGTTACGAAAGCTTTCACACGATATACAAAGAAAAGACCTTTTTTTTCAAGTAACTTAATTATCCCCTCTACATTTTTCCTAAATATATTTGTGGATGGTATATAATCTATAAATATGTAGGTCGATAGACTTTATTACTTCAGCCAATTTGAATTTTTCCACGTTTCGTAACTTACGAGTAAAATGGTTGTGACAGACAGACAGACAGACACTGGAGTGATCTTATAATAGTTCCGTTTTTACTTTTTAGGTAACCCTAAAAATAAAAATAGATTTAAAGAAATTCTCAACAGATTTACATTGCTTTACGTACATTGCAATTACATTATGACATAAAAGTCTACAGTATTTTGGTAAATGAACCTAATCAATTACATTCGGAAATATGGAACATTTAGCTCAGAGTAATTTGGATGTGGATGATGACCACTTGTACCACTTTTTATCCCATATCATAATCGAAACACTCAGATCAACAGATAATTAAAATGCATAAAATGATTGATCTTTACAAGAATCGCTGCATTTTTGGATAGTGACCTTTAAATAAAATAAAAAGCAATCAACTTATTTGAAAGCGAAAAAAACTCTATCAGGAATTTTCTCTTAAGTATTTTGGTAAATCGCTAATAAAACATATTGTTATTTCACTAAATCCTTATGTCATTCAATCTGATCTTATATGTTTATGTATCTTTGCTCTCTCATTAAATTACTTAAATGCGGTGTAAGGATAAACCAAGCATTATGTCATTATTACCTATGTTCTATATGGCATAAATGCAACGTAATGACAGAATAAACCATTGATGCTTGAAAAGCCAAACTAAGCATGACACTTTAATCACTGGCATCGAACTTCTTGATCGTCAATTTTGAAATTTGCCCTCCCTACAGATGTAATGCGAAAATAGCAAACAGAAAAAATTAAGTAAATTTAAACGCATTGAAAATATTTTCAGGAGGTCAAAAGTATGCCCGCACTTTCAAAACATTATGCCGGAGCCACTGGTTATTGAAATGAAAAAATTAGGAATTTAGGAATAATTGTTATATATTACCTCTTGTAATTTGTATTAGTAGTGTACAGTAATTAGTAAATTGGTACATTCTGTAAAAATTTTAAATATTTTGAGCAATTTGCAATAATTAGTAAATAGTACATTGTCGTATTTTTGAAATCAAAACTATTAAATAATAATGAAATGCAGTAAAGCAACGTTTAAAATGCACAAATAATGCGTGAAAAAGCAGCAAACAGCTGTTTCGAATCTACAGCGAGATTCTTCTTCAGTGCAAGAGAGGGAAAAAAGGAACAGCGTGCTAGAAAATGCAAGGCTGAGCAAGGCTTTTTGCTCAGCCTTGCTTTTTCTAGCACGCTGTTCCTTTTTTCCCTCTCTTGCAATGAAGAAGAATCTCGCTGTAGATTCGAAACAGCTGTTTGCTGCTTTTTCACGCATTATTTGTGCATTTTAAACGTTGGTTTACTGCATTTCAATATTCCTGCACAAAGGCTTTAATTGCTATTTTAATATTAAATAATAGTTCTACTTTTGTATATTTCTGTTAGGCATGTTACTTTTCTAATAAGTTTTTAAAACATATTATCTCGAATTCATTACTTGCATTAACGGTAATATACGAGTTTTCCAGTTGTTCTCTATCTATAGAAAATCATTTTCTTATGACTATTATACTATAATATCTCAAAGACACAATGAAAACAAGGCTTTATGAAAACTGTATTTTGATATTGACTCAAATGATATTATCTGTAAATTTGTATAATTAACAACTGTAAAGTGATATGCTAACGATATTGATAAATTTAAAAATTAACCTAGGATGATCTCAGTAACTCTAGCCCACTTATGTCTTTGCCATAGTTAGTTCGGGATTTGCTTGGAGGAGAAGTCTATTTATTCATTTATTTTTGTTGAGGCCAGTTTTTTTTTTTTTTTTTTTTTTTTTTTTTTTTTTTTTTTTTGTGTGTGTGTGTGTGTGTGTGTGTGTGTGTGTGTGTGTGTGTGTGTGTGTGTGTGTTTTTATGGAATATTTGTTTTTTATCTGAGTATCTTCAGCCCACCTTATGTATTTTCCGTAGTCAGTTTGGGATTTCCTTGGAGAAAAAGCCTATTCATTTATTCATTTATTTTTGTTGAAGCCAGTTTTTGGTGTGTATCAATGGGATAATTGTTATTTATCATTGAGTCACATACGCTGAAAGCTGCATTTTTTCTAAACTTGATCTATGCAAGTATCCTATGCATCTAAATCCGCGATTTTGGGACACACGTTCTGGTATTGTTTAATATTTGGATAAATATTTTTCAAACACGCAGTGTATAAATATTCCTTTTATATTTTTAATACCTCAAAACCTTTTTAAAAATCTGGTGTGACTCCACACGGCAGAAAACTGTACATTGCTGTAATATAATAATAAAATAAATATTATATCCTAATTTTACAAACGTTAAATATTTCCGCTGATGAAAATAAGCTCATTAAAAAAAAAAAAAAAAAAAAAAAAAAAAAAAAAAAAAAAAAAAAAAAAACGTGCACTTTTATTCATAAAGCTTAAACAGTTTTCTAATGACGAATGTTCTTCCGCCCATGCTGTCATTAAAGCTTATAAATTTCAAAAAATAAGAAAATAGATATTGTTCAATTAAGTCATGTTCTTGAAAAACGTAGTTTTTGCATCCATATAATATGAACATGAGCAATAAAAATAATTTAATTAATATATAAGAGAAATTTTTTATCGAATATCGTCACAGAATGGTTGAAAATGTTTAGATACTAAACCCATCAGCCGATTTCTTAGAAATTAAATGCAACTCTTGCGTCAGTAATCTGTAAGATATTCACCAAATGGGAACTCAGTTGAAAGCATACTTTGTGCGCGATCGTGTTCACTCACACACACACATTTACATGCCGACATCATAAAAAACACACCAAAAACGAGCTCAGGGATCTAAAACGTGAGGGAGATCTAATATACAGGCATGCATCTATACTAATAAAAGAAAGTTTCGGTCTGAGTATGTGTGTGTGTGTGTGTGTCTGTGTTTGTTTCTGCAACGGCTAGCGAAATCTACGGCACGTACGAGGCTGAAATCTTTTGTGATGGTATCCAAAAGTGTCTCCTGAGGCACCTGATACTCAGAATTTTAAATTTCTAATAATAAGTTTAGTATTGATTAAACATCGCAACTCACTCTCATCAAAAAGCCATCTACAGGATCCGCAGCCAAGGACAGCAATTGCGCACGCGCACAAACCCATTTACGCATCGGAGGCTAGCGAAGAACCTACTTTCGATTTTGTTTGTGCTTTTTAATGCAGTATTGTTTTAATCTAAATTGACCAAACCGCTCGGTACCGTTAGAATTGAAAGACATATTCCGAAAGATCGTACTGTTAAGTCTTAAATCAATTCGAAAAAATGTTGCAGTTTACCCTTCGAAATTTTTTTTTAAAAAGGGTCGTTTTTCCAGAAACGTTTTCTCCCTTATTGCAACGCCCCTCCATGGCGCACTTTTAGAGATACTAACAAACCAAAAATATGTTCTTAAAGCTAAAATCTTCTTCTAATGGATGATGTTTTTTTAAAAAATGAATTTTAACCCTTTCAACTACACCGGCTAAAGCAGGTCATTTCGCGGCTCACGGTGACAATATTTTTTCTACACTATAAGTATCTAAACGTCCGTATTTTAACACAATATTTTTAAAGCATCTCAATAGACCAGATTTACATGACCTAAAAAAGTTTTGGAACGTTCGGATGGGTAGGAATACTTTTTACAAAGTAAAATGTGTGAAATGTCGACGAAATCAGTAAAAACCAGAATACTTCGGTGGGGTTTCGCTCCCTTTCGGTACTCATAGTCTCTAAAAATCGAATTACGTAGAAAGTAAAATCCCAAATAGCATATACTTTCAATTCAATATTTTTTTCCGATTTTTTTCAGTTAAAAATATAAATTTTTAAATAAATATATATATTTTTTTCAAGTATTCTAAAATATTCATATTAAATTGTATACATTTTTAAATTGAAAAAAAAATTCATTAAGACCTTAAAATAAAATCATTCTCATCTCTACCAAATTTAAAGAAATAAAAGCTTATTGTGTTTAATCTGTATAAATATTTACAAAGAAAAAGTTAAGTTTCATTTTATTAAGCTTTCACCCGTCACTTGGATAACATATATCAAAATATCGAAATAATTACTAATTCAGCGTCATTAGAAGTATTGTGGTTACGCGCAGAAGAGGTATTTTTATTTTCAAGAACACTAACACACAGATTACTTTTATTTTCTTAGTAAATAAATAAATTAAAAAAAGTACAGTTAATGAAGCATTTTATACAAGAAGCACCACTGTTTATGTGGTGCATTTTCTTAATGATGCAGCTCGATTCGAAAAAAAAGCTAAGCCGGCTCATAAGCCAGGGAAAATTTTATTAAATAAACTCATTGCATTATTCATGAAATTAAGGCAATTAAAAAAAAGTTTTCGAATATTTGAGGACAAAAACTACTGCAGTTCATAATGATTGATAAAGGTTGCTCAAAATATAAATCATATATGGAGCATTCTCATAATCTTTTTTTCTTTCAGGAACAAAAACTGGTGAAATTAAACTTACTGAAATAACATTTTAAGCTTATACACGAAAGTCTTAATGATTCAAAATAAAGAAGAAATGGTCAGCAGCGAAAAATCTTTTATTTAACTGAGGTTTAAGCTAAACTTGAGAGTTTAATTTTCCTTTCCCTTTTACCACTATAACTTTCTATTTTTTTCTAAATTTTTACATATAATGAATTTGCATAGTACCCACAGAACATTAAAATAAGAAATAATAACACTGTAAACTGAAATGTCTGAAATTCAATCACTTAAGTGTCTGAAACGTAGTGTTCAATTTTCAGACGTTTTAAAATGTCTGAAAATTTTAAGACACTTCTTGCGTCTGAATTTCAGACACTTAAGTGTCTGAAACAGGAGTGTTCGATTTTCAGACGTTTTAAAACGTCTTAAAATTTTTAGACACTTCTTGTGTCTGAATTTCAGACATTTCAAATGTCTTAATTGCGGCCATCTTTGAGCCTTTTTTTTCAACAATGGGAAGCCATCTTTGACCACTTTTCATTCTAAGCCATATACGCAGCCATATTTGACCACATTGAATCAATTTTTATAAATGGGAATAATCTGTTACCATAAGGCTAATGTCAAACGGACGTCTTTTTGCACGCTTTTTCCCTTGCGTATTATCCCTACACAATCCCGCTAGCATTGTGTAGGGATAATACGTAAGGATAAAAGCGTGCAAAAAGACGTCCGTCTGACATTAGCCTAAAGCAGAGCTGATTGCAGCGTGGTAAAACTGGGATGCTTCGGTACGAAGTTTTCATAAAGCTGATATTTCAAATCATTTTTGACCTTATGATGATTGTAATCAGTATTTTGTAGTTTTAGAATAGACTAATATCTATATATTTTCACCTAAATATGTATCTATGTGATATCATATATGCCTTACGGCATCCAAAATGTTTATTACTTTTAGTGCGAACTTTCAAAGACCTAATATTCATTCGCGCCCGTCCCCGCAGCTTTGATATACTGTTACAAAAAAAAAAAAAAAAAAAAAAAAAAAAAAAAAAAAGAAAAAAAAATTAAGCCTACTCGATGCTATCAATACATATTTGGATAAATATATCTTTTTCTTTAACCTAATCATGCTCTAAAAATACAAAATATTTATTAAAATAAGTATAAGATCAAAACAAATTTAAAATGTCAGATTTATGGATATTGCATACCAAATTTGGGGGCCCGTAAAGCTAAAGGCCCATAGAAACAGCCCAGTTTGCCCATGCTGCAATCAGCTCTGCTTTATGGTAACAAATTATTCCCATTTATAAAAAATGATTCATTTCTTCAGAAATAATCCCATCCCTGCTTTGTTGTACAATTTTTTCCCATTGAAATTAGATATTCCCAGTGAATTATTTTAAGCAGTTTTTGCATTTTTATTTCAAAATTGAGTATGAAACTCTTACTTTTTTTTTTCTTCCTTCATTTTTATTATTATACTATTTACAGGGCTCGCAGTGTTCCTAAAATTTTCATCCTTGCTACCATTATTTTAAAAAGATAATCTTTATCGTATATTTCTATTATAAATGTTAAAGGAATGTAACACGAAGAAGTTTTACTTTAAATACTGGTAGCAAAATGCGAAAATTTTAGGAACGCTGCGAGCCATGTATTTATCATTACCAAGAAATACTGAAAAATTTGGCAACCACACATCGGCGGCTGAGATGAACAGTAGTTATAGGATTCTGGATGGACAGCATGTCTATTTGACACTTTTTAAACGATAAATAATATAGTAAATATAACTGGAAACAGAAATCCTTTATAATAAATATCTTTCATTTCTGCTCCCCACGAAATTTGTAATCACACAAGCAATGGCAGTCACGAAAGCCATTTCTTATCCACATGATTGGTATATTGTTAACTACATTGAGAAAGAAACCAAATTAAAATTGATATAAAGTAAATATCTTGTACTATTCTGTTCATTTCTTAGTAGAAAGTACAAGTTTCTTTCCTTGAAGTGTGCTTTGAAATATTTTAACGTTTAAATATAATAATTCAAAAATAATACTATTAATGATAAATTAAAGGTTTTTCTTTCTCTGAATATTTTAAATTTGTCATACAAATATTAATATCTCAAAAAAAAAAAAAAAAAAAACAGGCTGGTGTTATGAACTCCCTTTTTTTAAGTGAGAAAAAGAAAAAAAAGAAAAAGAAAGAATTTTGGGAAAATGTCATATATTAAAATTTGCTAAGCAGTCTATGTATATATTGTACAGCATTTTTAAGCAGTCTAGTGTAAAAAGAAAAACAATGAAGAAAAAAATCATAGAACCAGTTAATTCTACTCTATATATAGCGGATACCAGCAAATAGCGGATTAATTACGTGCTCCCGAAGCGTCCGCTATTCAGAGGTTTTGCTATTATATTCATTTATAGGCGCATTCTAATTAAATAAAAAGTTTTTTTGTTACAGTGTAGGAATAATGCTCTAAATAAATTCTAGGTCCAGCGGTTGACATTAATCAATAATATTCGCAAAGTTACTTTAAAGTTTAAATCATATGAATCTAAATATCCATACATGCAAACCAACCAATTAATTACTTGATAAGTTACTCTATTTAATTTGTAGCATTACAATGTGCATTTATACATTTTTTTTTTTTTTTTAATCATATAAAAACAAAATTGAAATGCAACAAAGATAACTTGCGTTGAGATGCTACATTATCAAACACAAACATAAAAAATAGACTTAAAATCCTATTTCATTTTTTTTTTTTGAAAATTAGTTTCTTTTTATTCTTAATTTTCATGATTTTTTTTTTTTTTTACATTCAGATAAAAAAAAAAAAATCTTTGAGGTGAAAAGAAACTTCTAAAAATATTTTCCCCTATAAACATCATAATAAAAATACCGTATATACTCGCGTATAAGTCGACACCCTAACTTTCGAATGGAAATTCTGTAAAAAATCAAAAACGCGCGTATAAGTCGACCCCCTAACTTTTTACTTCAATTTTGCACAAAATCAAACCATAGATTTCACTTGCCAATGAGAAGGTAGTAAGTAAATAAAAACAAATCATTGAATTTATTTAAATGATAAATTATTATCATTTATATATTTTATATAGTACTTTTTTTTTATTCTTACACATAAAAAGAACATAATTTTGCAGTATTCGATGTTTATGTTTTTGCTTTTTTAACTGACTCGCGTATAAGTCGACCCCCCAAATTTGCTTACCGAAAATTGTCAGAAATTTCTCGACTTATACGTGAGTATATACGGTAATTTATTTAGGCATAAATTAAAAAATTGAATAATATGAAAAAATATATACGTACACGGAGCAAACATAATCAAAAGAATAATCTTCAAAGCACATTCTTTCACAGAATCTTAAATATCAGCGAAGTTACATAACTCACCAAGTCACCAATCAGATGGTAAACAACTAGAAAAGTATCTTCCCCTGTCATGGGCGAATGGGTCTTACTTATAACCATATAATTTTTTTTCTCATATTTTTTTTCATTTCTGTGTATGATACTCAACTTGATTTTTTAAATATTTTTTTAGCGCATATTGGATTAATTACACAGATTTTATTATTTGCTTAAAACATCTTTTAAATATGGCTCCATTTTAAAATTTAACCCAGGAGGACGGGCGCATGCCCAGGGTGTGAATAGTTTTTGTCACCAATAAATACAAATAATAATCGTCACTTTATTTAGTCGCAGACAATTGTTACAAATTCTGCGATAAAATAATTAGAAGATTATTTAACAAAAAATAATGGTAACAATTGTAAAAACCATACGCACTCTGGGTCTGTCAGGCCTGGTGTTAATCTTTCCAGGTTAAATATGTTATGTAACACAGTAAATATACATAAATAATTTTCTATTTTTAAACAAGTTTTCATAAAGATAATTAAAAATAAATAAATAAAAATAGTCGTTCAGTTGAATACTATAGGAGAGATTTATTTCACATTGGAAAATTGAAACTTATAAACTATTCTGAAATTCATAAAAACTTTCATTCTTATGCTTTTGTGATTTCTTTTCATGCTCTTGTATCCACTGTATGAAGCGAAAAAAAAGATTGATAACATTTCTCAATATGAATTTCTAAATTTATCAATATGAAAAAAAAAAAAAAATATTTCAATGATAGGAGTACTGGTCCCAAGGGCCAGTAAGAATGAGAGTTCACTGGTCAACAGTCATCATCACTGGCCCGCTACATAAAATTCAACTAAGTACCTTTAACACTTTGAGTGACAACCACTCCCCCCCACCCCTCCTGTTAGACTATAAACAAACTTTCCTTTGCAGTTACCCAAAATTTGGCTTAGGGGGAGGGGGGATGAAAAAGGTCTTAAGGCTACAAAAACTTAGAGAAATGCTGTTTCGTAAAAGAAATTATGTTCTTTACTATATAATAATAATAATAATAATAAAAGAAAATTAATTTTAACACATGACAACATATATCCTTCCTCCCCGCCCCCGGCCAATACTCACATTCTGCGAGATAACAAGGACCATTATCGCCATATAAAAAACATATATTAATCGATATAGGATTAAAATCTTATGGAAAAGTTGAAGGAGTACATGAACTTCAAACACAAAATTCACTTAAAATTTAACACATGAAGCATGGTTATAGAAAAAAGTTTAATTCTTATTAAACGCGTGACTGAACGGGAATAAACAAGTATAAAAATAATCATTTGTTAATACACATTATTTACACTTAATTACTAATGCGAAAATTCTCACTAATAATCAAGATATAGGTATATACTACTTATTTGCAATCATAAAAAAAAATTATCATTTAAGCAACACATAGGTAATTATAAAAAAAAGTAAAATTGACACACTAAACATACAATTGTAAAATTTTAAAAGATTTTATTAATTCTCAAGAGATTTTTTAAGAAGAGACAGTGTCAGCAATTTAAACAAATTAGCATGATAAACTTTAATATTAAGAGTGCAATATATTATTTTAATATACCTATTAAATAATTACGTTCATTCTAAAATAGAAAAATAAAAAACCAGTAAGGAGTTACCTGTAAATACAATAATCCAATAGAAGAATTTTTAACGCATATTTTTATGCATTATCATGTTTTATTTAAATTAAAACATTATTAATAAACACTGTGAATCTTTGATATTGATACCACAATATTAAATAATCAGGTAGAATAATGCCAAGCACAGTTAGTAAGATTGTGGCGGTAGGGATCTTTACTTTATTATTGTATAGGAAAATGCTTGTCTTCAAAAACATTTACGCCTCACTACAAGTTTTAAATTATGAATCCACCGTAATAAAGTTGCATGAGAGAATGATTAATATTACTGTTTCTGGAGATTGATATTTAATTAAGAAATCGTTGATTTAGGCTACTAGGTCCGATTTGAGAACTGATGATGGTTCCATTGAGGTTTTCGATAAAAATGTTATATCCTTAATACAGTAGGTTTTTTCATGCTTAAGTATCTCGGAATTAATGCAGCCGGATGTGAACTTGATTCGACGGCCATGCTTGTAAAGCTGGGCACATGGTAGGCTTAGCGGTTTTAAAACGTTCGAAATTAGAAGAAATGAACAGTGCGAGACCACGCAACAACCACGAAAAACACTGACAGGATGCAGAAAGGGTACAACTCCACGATTAAAATGCGGGGAATAATTATTCGAACAGAAAAATGAATAAAAAACAAAGTGCTAAGACTTGTAAATACTCAAAGAATTCTCGCTTCAACACTCCGCTGTTACATTCGACACTGTCTCAGTTACGCATGCGCGGCTAATTCTACGCTTCTTCTTTTTTTTTTTACCTATCTCTGTCTCTGCGATATGGAAAGATTTGCCATTTAGGAAAGTTGTCGAATGTTCCACAATAGAAATTAGTAATAATAAAATTTGGGGTTTTTGTTTTTATGCGAAACACTTTTTTACGAACAATATTATTAATAAACCTTTTCATTTTTTTTCTATTTTACTATTTTAAGGAGGTACATCTGTATCAAAAACTTTATTTTTCTACAAGCTTTTGAGTAGTAATGTAGGTCCATGAGTGTGTGTGTGGATGGGGGAGGGGGGGATTACGAAGGGAGATTTTGAAATTTAATGAAATTTTCTTTATATTTGATTATTAAGAAAATATTAAAATGCATTCGTCCCAGTGCCTTAGAGAATAATCAAACACCCCTAAAACCCACATAGAAGAGAAAATTTAACTCTGCTCGCCTTTTAACGTTCACGTGTTTCTATTTAAAACAGAGGTTTTCTATTTGTGGTGCTATATTTCAAGGATCAGGAAGACAGAACCCCCACCTCCCTTCCCCTCCAAATAAAAACTGCTTCAGTTCTTGATTTTGAAAAATGTTGTTACAAATTTATTTCCGAATATCTAATATTTCTTAATTGTAAATTTGTTCTATTGCTTTTATGTTTAAAAATTGTCTTGCATGGGGAGTTGTGACAAAATATTCTTAGTTTAGCTTATTTTATATTTGTGTTCTGCATTTTAAAAAGCGAATTAGGTAGTAGACTACAGGCATATCTGTTCCTCAGTCTTGCTCCTCCCTACATTTCTTGCCCCACCAGTGGCCGAGATGTTCTGCTCTCGAAACTGGTAGACGGGAGGTGCTGGGTTCAAAACCCATCACTCCTGTCGACGTAATCGTTTGGAGTTTTCCGTGGTTTTCTTCGAACCTTGGATTTCCTTGTGTAAATACGTGTTAGGTTTCCTTAGAAAGACCCCCACGGGGCACTCCCCCCCCCCCTTAGGGCCTATTTCCCTCGTGTTGATATTTGGCCGTCATAAACGCAACCAACCAACCAACCCTATATTTTTTTTCTGCTCGCGTTCAAATCTTAGTATTTCAATTTTCAAGCTATATATATATTACTCTTTTAGTGGTAGTTTTCCGCATTTTTGAAAAACTTTATAATTTTGTGAAAAGTAATAATTTAATAACTTAATACATCATAAAATTAACTTAGTCCCAAAACTTGATAAATGGATTTGTACAATACTGACACACGTTCTATGTTCTAATCAAATTTTTTCTTTTATAAAGTAATACCAAATTTTGTGTGCAGAACTGTATTTTAAACATTTTTCATTTATCCAAAATATTCTCTGGTGGTGCTGAAAAATATAATGACACAATCGTCATAGTTATGATGCTATTATATCATATCCAGACACTTAAATGTCTGAATTTCTAAATGTCTTAATTTCAGACATATAATCACAATTAAGACATATTTTCCTGTTCATTTACATCATGATCATAGTAAGACACTTATGTGTCTTAAAGTAAGACATTTATTATGTCTGAATTTTCAGATTCAGACACTTAAGTGTCTGAAATTCTTTTTCAGTCACATATGTGTCTGAATTTAAGACGTCTCTATTTGCAGTGAACAATGTAGTATTTTTAGTACAAAATTTTGATGTAACATTGTCTTAAAGTGGTGTTAAAAAAGGGACGGTAAAAGAAAAAAAGGGGACGGTATAGGAAGAAGGGAGTGTAAGGGGGGAAAAAGGGATGGTAAGGATGGGACGGTAGGGAAAATTACCACCAATTTTTAGCAAATCATGTTAAGACTAAGTGATAGTCACAATATTCATTGATTTTTAGAAAGAGTTATTAACCATTTGGAAATGATTGTTGTTTTCGGTCGAGGATGGGGCCAAATGATGTTCGCATTTTATTTTTTTTAACGTCATTCAACGATGTTCTTTACTTTTAGAAGAATTTTTATTTGAATAGGTAATAGAAAGGCATAAAATCGTTAAAAATTATTTGAATAGGTAATCGAAAGGCATAAAATCGTTAAAAATTGAAAAAGTTACAAAATGGGTAGGCGCAAATTATCAGATATAAAAAAATCCAAAGCCAAAGAGCGAGGCCGAAATGAAAATCGTCTTGCAAAGCAAAAATCGAGGTCTTCAACTCATTATGTAGGCCTTAAAAATCGAGGTCTTCAACTGATTATGTAGCCCATTAAAATCGATGTCTTCAACTGATTATGTAGCCGATGAAAATCGAGGTCTTGAACGGATTATGTAACCCATGAAAATCGATTACAGAATAAAAGACGAACGCGAAAAAGGAAACAATCTAATGTTTAATAGATTGATAGTAAAAGGCCAATTCTCGAGGGGCTCCAATCCACTAGCCACAGCGTTTTGAAATCGGTCGATTCTAACCGGGAAAAATTGAGCTCAACGTAGGTAATTTGTCGCAATCTGTGGATGATTCGGTGGAACTGCTTTCGATTTGTTAACTGTTTTTCTTCTCGAAACGGGACTTGGAGAGTTTATCGATGAAGGTTTTGGTCGTCTGAAGTTTGATCTTTGCGATCTGTTGTTGAAGAGGATGCGACGGAATTTGGTGGACGAAATAAATTCCAAATGATCGTTGTAATCTATTAAATTACAATTTTATTTTTATTGACATTGGATTAAATTAAAAAAAAATTAATTTACCTCGAAAAGTGCAGGAATAAACCTTTTGGACGGTAAGGCTACCAATAAAAACAAGATGCTTGAAATTGATATTTAAATTCTGCAGTAAATTTCCTGCCAAAGAATTTTAGCCATTCTTTCTCTAGCATACCTCTGCATGAGAAAAAAGTTGAAAAAAATTCTGTGGCCGCATCTGAAGTGATTTTCTGTATAAATGTAGCAACAGGGACGGTGAGGAATCTAAAACCCAGGACAGAGTTTTAAAAAAATAATAACAACCTTAAAAATATAGCAGGTTAATTTTTTACTACATATTTATATAAAGCAATAGTCCCACTTTCGAAAAAAAATTACATCGAATTACTTTTATTGAAACAGTTTTATACAGGCAGCTCCAAACTTAAAAATCAGCATCAGGGACGCGGGACGGTACAGGAGTTTCCTGGTATATTTGGGCCCCAATATCCTCCAAAACTTATTTATCTTGTTAATATTGTTATACAGGCATGCAATGGGATATTTTCCAACATAAGAAATTAAAAAAAAATAATGTGTACTAAAATAAAAATTATTATTCAGGGACTTAAAAATCAGAATTATGTGAAAATGCCTCATAAAGGTTTTTTTTTTTTTTTTTTTTTTCATTTTAAGTATTCTAAAATATTCGTATTAAATTGTATATATTTTTAAATTGAAAACTTTTCATTAAGACTTTAAAATAAAATCATTCTTTTCTCTACCATGTTTAAAGAATTAAAAGCTTATTGAGTTTAATCTGTATTAATATTTACAAAGAAAAAGTTAAGTTTCATTTTATTTAGCTTTCACCCTTCACTTGGATAACATCTATTAAAATACCGAATAAATTACTAATTCAGCGTCATTAGAAGTATTTTGGTTACGCGCATAAGATGTATACAGATCACTTTTATTTTCTTAGTAAATAATTATAAAAAAAAACAAGTACAGTTAATGAAGCATTTTATACAAGAAGCGCAACAGTTTATGCGGTGCATTTTCTTAATGATGCAGCTCTCTTCGAAAAAAAGCTAAAACAGCGCATAAATCTGGAAATTTTTTATTAAATAAACTCATTGCATTATTCATGAAATTTCCGCAATTAAAAAAAAGTTTTCGAATATTTGAGGACAAAAACTACTGTAGTTCATAATGATTGATAAAGGTTGCTCACAGAATGTAAGTCGTATATGGGGCATTCTCGCGTATCTTTTGATTTTCAGGAATAAAAATCTGATGAAATTAAACTTGCTAAAATAACATTTTAAACTTATAGACAAATGTCTAAATGATTCACAATAAAGAAAAATGGTCAGCAGCGAAAAATGTTTTATTTAACTGAGATTTAAGCTAAACTTGCAAGTTCAATTTTCCTTACCATTTTACCACTATAACATTATATTTTCTTCTAAATTTTTACTTATAATGAATTTGCATAGGTACCCACAGGACATTCAAATAAGAAATAATAACAATGTAGTATTTTTAGTACAAAATTTTGATATAACATTGTCTTAAAGGGGTGTTAAAGAAGGGACGGTAAAAGAAAAAAAGGGGACGGTATAGGAAAAAGGGACGGTAAGGGGGAAAAAAGGGATGGTAAGGATGGGACGGTAGGGAAAATTACCACGTATTTTCAGGCAAATCATGTTAAGACTAAGTGATAGCCACAATATTCATTGATTTTTAGAAACAGTTATTAACCATTTGGAAATGGTTGTTGTTTTCGGTCGAGGATGGGGCCAAATGATGTTCGCATTTTATTTTTTTAACGACATTCAACGATGTTCTTTACTTTTAGAAGAATTTTTATTTGAATAGGTAATCGAAAGGCATAAAATCGTTAAAAATTGAAAAAGTTACAAAATGGGTAGGCGCAAATTATCAGATATAGAAAAATCCAAAGCCAAAGAGCGAGACCGAAATAAAAATCGTCTTGCAAAGCAAAAATCGAGACCTTCAAATCATTATGTAGGCCATGAAAATCGAGGTCTTCAACTGATTATGTAGCCGATGAAAATCGAGGTCTTCAACGGATTATGTAGCCCATGAAAATCGATTACAGAATAAAAGACGAACGCGAAAAAGGAAACAATCTAATGTTTAATAGATTGATAGTAAAAGGCCATGTCTCGAAGGGCTCCAATCCACTAGCCACGGCATTTTACAATCGGCCGATTCTAACCGGGAAAAATTGAGCTCGACGTAGGTAATTTCTCGCAATCTGTGGATGATTCGGTGGATCTGCTTTCGATTTGTAAACTGTTTTTCTTCTCGAAACGGGACTAGGAGAGTTTATCGATGAAGGTTTTGGTCGTCTGAAGTTTGATCTTTGCGATCTGTTGTTGAAGAGGATGCGACGGAATTTGGTGGACGAAATAAATTCCAAATGGTCGTTGTTAAATGGATAGAAACCATAGAAACACCCCAGTTTGTCCATGCTGCAATCAGCTCTGCTTTATGGTAACAAATTATGCCCATTTATAAAAAATGATTCACTCCTTCAGAAAGAATTCCATCCCTGCTTTGTTGTACAATTTTTTTCTATTTAAATTAGATATTCCCAGTTAATTAGTTTAAGCATTTTTTGATTTTTATTTCTGTGTTAAATAAAATCTAATACTAGATTTCACAAAATTATCAATATATCCCATCATTAAAAAAATTTGAGTACGAAACTCTTACTTTTTTTAAAAATCTCCCTTCGTTTTTATTATTATACTATTTATCATTGCCAAGAAATACTTAACCATTTAACAACCAAACATCGGCGCCTGAGACTAGGAGTAGTTATAGGATTCTGGATGGTCAGCATGTTTATTTGGCACTTTTCAAACGATAAATAATATAGTAAATATCAATGGACACAGAAATTTTTCATTATGAATACCCTTCATTTCTGCTTCCCACGTTGTTTGCGATCACACAAGCAGTGTCAGTCGTAAAAGACATTTCCTATCCACATGATCAGAACAGTCGTCGAAAAAAAAAGTAAACACCTCCTATTAACTCTGCAACTAGAAGACAACAATAATAGAAAAAAGTTACTGGTACCAATCATCTGGAAATAAAGTCTACCTTTAAATGATGTATGTAAAATTTGCATAGGGGCCATCTACAAATCAAAATCAGACCAAACTTTGTTTTTGTTTTTCAATGGCTACACCCAATTTTGACACTATATTTTAAATCTTCGGTTCAAGCTATGTCTAGAAACGAAATTTCTAGTAATTTGAATGATAAGTTTTTGAATTATAAACATTCAAAATTTAGAGTTTCTAATGTTAAATTACATTTTCATATTTTTATTACTATCTCCTGAAATTATAATCCTAATATGATAATTTTGTATGTGGTTATAACACTAAAAAACCCGAACATAAATGCATTGAATTTGTAAAATTGCATACCAAATTTGGGGCCACAAAAATCGATGGAAGGTGAGGGGATAGGTCCGCGGATCAGTTTCCATGCTTTAATCAGGTTCTGCTTCTAGAAGAAACACTACCCCGTTTTATATTTTTTTAAATAAAATACTATAAACAAGTAATATAAAAAGTTTGTTTTTAAAGTCAATTCCTACTTAGGTCAAAGAAAAATTTAATATAATCCCTTAAGCTAATATTAGTTTTTGTTGTATTAAAATATCTCAATTTGTTGATTTTCTATAAGCAAGTAGGTTTACAATGGAACTCTATGGGAATTTGGCGAAATATTAGAGATATCGCCAAGTTGGCGTCACTTTTGGCGACTCATTTTGGCCGCCAAATTTGGCGATATATCGCCAAGTTGGCGATAAGCTATTTGGAGACAGAACAGGGTCCCCCCTATGGTAACCCCTTATTGAAAATACTTTCATTGATCTTCAATAACCAATGGCCGCCATTTTGTTTCCCATGCAAAACTAAAATTAATTAATTAAAATTTTATTAATGAATTAATGTTTGAAAAAACTGTATTAACATCAATTGTCATCCAGTACAAGTTTAAAAAAAATTATTTCAACTTGATAGGAGTAATAATGAGTATTTTATTAACGATTGAAAATTTGAACAAGATAAAAATATAAATAAATATAGGGAGAGTGTGAATTAATAGTAGGAATTGAATAAATATGGGGAGATTGGGAACTAATAGTAGGAATTGAAAAAAAAAGAGGGATATATTTGTGAAAGTATGGAAAAATAATTCATAATTTACAGAAATTAAAGCGAACACATATATTACGTTTTACCATCAATGTTTCATTTATTCTCAGTGTAGAATAATTGGCGAAATGACGATATGTCACTAAAGACATCTTATAAATCTGTTTTGAATTTATAACCTTTCACTTTTAAAGGAAATTTCGTGATAGATGTCCCAACTCAGAAATTCCAAAATAAAAGGTCATTATCTTAAGCTATTTATCAACTTCATACTTAAACTAAAAATAGGAATTCAAATAAAATGTTTTTAAAGAAATATGAGAAATCGCTTCACAATATCAATATTTTTTATTGTGAATATGCCGTTTCCATGGTAAGTTTTTATTTCCGAGGTATTTCCATAAGTTTAGCATTTAGGTCAGTGATACATTAGAATAATAAAGCCATTCAGACTTTTAAAAGCTTTCAGCAAAAGACGATTATCTGAGTTTTCCAATTTTGTCACACCATGTTTCTAATTGAGAAATACAGCTTGTTTTAAAATGATGTTTTGTGATAAATAAATACTTACTAGCGGGGAAGGTTGAGCTATGCTCGGTTAAAGTTAGCTTTGGGTTCAACTCGGTATTACAATAAATTCTCGCTGTATCATGGCTATAAAGCCTTTTATTTTCTGAAAGAATCAATATTAAAACTATGCACATATTTCTAAATTTTACAATATTTACATATTTAGAACGAAAGAGCATCCTTCCGAAATATATTGTTTGTTCGCCAAATATCGCAAAATTTGGCAACATTCTTTCATTTGGTGCCTTGCATGTATTAAGAATGTTCCATGTACGTGATAGGTTGAATTCTTTTTTTCAGAACGTTCTATGGATTCTGATTGGTTGAATCATATATCTCGGCTCCTATTGGGAATTTCTACAGAATTCCTTCAGATTCTGAAAGCCAAATTTTTTCCAAATGTCGCTATTTTGGCAACATCCTTTTATTTGGCGCCAAGCATGTGTTTTGGCATTGGCAATCTTGAAAGTCGATTTTCCCGCCAAATCTCGCTAATGTCATCAATATTTCGCCAAATTTGGCAAAATGTTGCTAACTTTGCGACTTCGTTTACTGCCAACTATTCAAAAACTTAATAACTGTTTCAACCTTCATTCCCATTGAAATGCCGTAGTGACCCCCAAAAATGAACCACTAATCTAATTTTCTCGAACATGTGACCTAGCCTTGGGTCTTCTCGTACCCCAAAACGGTAGGGTACAAAATTTAGACAAAAACGTCAGAGCCGATTTTTAGATAAAATTTGCATACACACAGACACAAGATTAGCTCGTATTACTTATGATAAATAATTATTCTTTCTAAAATGATTTGTCAGTTTTTAAAATGTAAGTGCTTATTTTTCAATTCCTACTATTAGTTCACACTCTCCCTATATTTATTTATATATTTATCTTGTTCAAATTTTCAATCGTTAATAAAATACTCATTATTCATCCTATCAAGTTGAAATAAATTTTTTAAAACTTGTACTGGATGACAATTGATGTTAATACAGTTTTTTTTCAAATATTAATTAATTAATTAAATTTTAATTAATCAATTTTAGTTTTGCATGGGAAACAAAATGGCGGCCATTGGTTATCTAGACACACGGCAGTGTGTCAGCCAAGTTCGCCTGACATAGCCGTGTGTTATTTACACGAACCATTTCGAGCTGTTTTCGTCAAATTTCAATGCTCTGCTACTGAAAATCTATGAGACCTACGTACTTGTTATACGAAATGTGTAGTAAGGCCACCCTAATTACCTAAAATCCAAAATTTTATAAATAACGCATAATTAGTTTCCGAGATAATGACATTTGAAAATGTCTGATAATCGATAATTTTATCACTGACTGACTGACTCACTCACTCATCAAAAAGATCTCATATATCTACTCCAGCTACAGACTTCAAATTCGGTGCGAAGTTCGTTTACACTATGAAACTAAGGAATAAAATAAAAAAATTATGAAAATCGATGAATTACTCACCTGGGGCTGTCCATTTGTACTTTAACATTACGTCTATTAGGCGAAATTTTAATTTGCCTTAGGAGGGGACGCTGTTCTATCGCCAAATACCGCCAAGTTTCTTGCCAATATGGCGATATATCGCCAAATTTGGCGACCAAAATTAGTCGCCAAAAGTGACGCCACCTTGGCAATATCTCTAATATTTCGCCAAATTCCCATAGGCTTCGATTGTAAACCTATCTACTTACTCGGGGTCAATACATTTCGTTTCAAAACATGCATTCAATGTAGCAGTATTAAAATATAGATTTCTGCCGCATATTGACAGCCAAATAGTTTGTTGTAGGAAATTTAAATTAAAATTGAATGTTGCTTGGTGAATAAAATAGTCACATGTAAACACATTAAAAAGCATTAAGTAAAGTGTCTAAATATATTGTAACTTTACAAAAAGTAATGATATCTAACAAAAACATAGCTGTGAAAAAAGGGAGCCAAGTTCTGTAAAGACAATGGCAAGAAAAGAAGTGATATCTAAGTGGGTGCCAAGTTCAAATAAAATTCACTCAAACTTACCTACTGAAGTATTATAGCATTTTTTAAATTGTTTAGAAATAAAAATTATTGATGGCATGTTAATAATAAATCTAGAACTTGGCAAGTTTTTACGTACGAGTCATTTATTTTTATTAATGACATTACTATATCAAAACATGTTGTTTCATGTTTGGAAGTCTTAATTTGAGTGAGCTCCTTCCCCTTGAAGGGCGGTGGGATAAAATATATTCCACCTAATTTTAACTGCAAAATGCCACATTGACACCGGAATTCAAGACTAAGAAGTTTAATTTTATTAAATACTTGAAAAGAAGCTTTTACCCATTTTGAAATAAATTTGTTTTTAAATTCTGGTGTGATTTATTCGTTTCAGCATTTTACGAATAAAAGTTCTTTGCCAGAGAAAGGGTTAAAAGGGTGCAGTCTCTAGAGTGATGAGCATGAACAAGCGTAAGTGTATCTGTCTCTTTGTCAGGCCTTTTAGTTTGTTTGCATTGAGGTTTCCGGAGGGTGAGTGCTACAGTGAAAACCAAAGACGAGTGTGTTTATTAGTTTATCAAATCTTTAGCATGAGTCATTTGTTTATAATAATAACTATATTAATTTTTTTATAAGGACATTGTTATTAATATTAACATCATCATTTTATTAAGACATGAAATTGATAGACATAACATTTATCAAAAACTTGCCAAGTTCTAGATTTATTATTAATATGCTATCAATAATTTTTATTTTTAAACAATTTTTAAAATGCTATAATACTTCAGTAGGTAAGTTTGAGGGAATTTCATTTGAACTTGGCACCCTCTTAGATATCACTTCTTTTCTTGTCATTGTCTTTACAGAACTTGGCTTCTTTTTTTCACAGTTATGTTTTTGTTAGATTGAAGATCAGTGAAAGTATTTTCAATAAGGGGTTACCATAAGGCGGACCCTGTTCTGTCGCCAAATACCGCCAAGTTTGTCGCCAACTTCGCGATATATCGCCAAGTTTGTCGGCCAAAATGAGTCGCCAAAAGTGGCGCCAACTTGACGATATCTCTAATATTTCGCCAAATTCCCATAGAGTTCTATTGTAAACCTAGTTGCTTATAGAAAATCAACAAATTGAGATACCGGGTGTCCCAAAAAGGACTGACTGATTTTAAAATTCAATAACTTCCAAACGGTGACAGATATTAAAAAAATTCTTGTAGGAGGGTTATGTATAAAGTCAAAAGATTTTTTACAGTGATTTTCGATTTTAGTTCGAATTACAAACAATAGATGGCGCTGCGATCAATAGAGGCTAAATTCAGGCTCGATTTTTGGTACTTCCTGGCCCGGATAATACATTTCCATCTCCTTTTTCTGCATGGAACAACAGAAAGGACCAAAAATCGAGTCTGTATTTAGCCACTATTGCTTACAGCGCCATCTATTGTTTGTAATTCGAACTAAAATCGAAAATCACTGTAATAAAACTTTTGACTTTATGCATAACCCTCCTGCAAGAATTTTTTTAATATCTGTCACCGTTTGGAAGTTATTGAATTTTAAAATCAGTCAGTCCTTTTTGGGACACCCGGTATTTTAATGTAACAAAAACTAATATTAGCTTAAGGGATTATATTAAATTTTTCTTTGATGACCTAAGTAGGAATTGACTTTAAAAACAAAATTTTTATATTACTTGTTTTAGGGAACGTCAGGAAAGGAGCAGGTCTCCTAAATGGTTCTTTTTTAATACCATTTTTTTTTTTTTAAACAAAAATAGTTTTAGATTTTTGTTACAAATTTTGTAGAAGCGTACTACGAATTTAATTTCTATTATAAACGTTCTAGAAATCTACCACAAAAATAATTCTTCATAAAGACGGGTATTTAAAAAAAGTACCATTTGAGAGACTTAAAAAAGCAAAGATTATTTACTTTGTCTTATATGTATAAAAAGTGTGTTTCAGTTTCGCTCTGCATTTTTCACTTGGAAAAACTGCAGCAAGGGTAATCACAGCTGCAGCAAGGATGATTCTGCGGCACTAGGCGACAAGTTCCATAGGCGCTTTTTTGTGTGGTACTATTATGCGGAAAATTCGTTTATAACGAGATATGATTCAACAAGAAAGCGGTTTTAACGAGCAAAAACAAAGGAAATGGTCAACCTGATTTTAAAATACATTACAGAAAAATCGTTTGTAACGAGGGAAAATCATATAGTCCAAGACTCGGATAATTTCTAGAAAATTTCTGGTTTCTCTTATTTTTCCTAAACAAAATGTGTTAAGGGGTCTTGTTTCTTTTAAATGCTAAAAAAATCAACAAAAACTTTCAAAGTTTGAATTAGTGTATCTACAAAAGCTTTTCTATACTCCTATTATAAAGAGGAAAAAATTGTTTATTTGTAGGAGGTAAGCTCTGGAACTACCGAACCGATTTCAAAAGTAATGGTATCAAAAGGATGGTGTTAGTCCAACTTAGAACATAGGCTATATCTTATGTCGGTCCCACTACCCCAAAGGGGGTGTAGGAGCAAAAAACGTTCTAAAAATGCGATTTTAGCGGTACTGAAGGGCCTAGAAATATGAAAATTTGAACATTAGTTACTTATAAGATATAAATGATGTCTAAGAGCAGTTCTTAAACAATTCGAAATTTAAAAGGGGTGAAAAGGCACAAAAAGCGTTCTAAAAACCGTTCTAAATGGTAGTTTCTACACAATCTCAGGAAATACCAAACCGATTTAAAAAATATTGGTGTCCAAATGGTGGTGACAACGCTTGCTCCAAGATAGGCTATGTTTTATGTCGGTGTCACTACCCGAAAGGGGGTGCAGGAGTAAAAAACTTTCTAAAAATGCGATCTATGTGTTACTGAAGGGCCTAGAAATAAGAAATTTGATATATTAGCTACTTATTAGATATAAAGGATTTCTAAGAACAGTTCTTAAACAATTCGAAATTTGAAAGCGGTGAAAATGCACAAAAAGCGTTCTAAAAAACGTTCTAAATGGTAGTTTCTACACAATCTCAGGAAATACCAAACCGATTTAAAAAATATTGGTATCAAAATGATGGTGACAACGCTTGCTCCAAGTTAGGCTATGTTTATGTCGGTGTCACTACCCCAAAGGGGGTGCAGGAGCAAAAAACGAACTAAAAATGCGATTTATATGTTACTGAAGGGCCTAGAAATATGAAATTAGAAATATTAGCTACTTGATATAAAGGATTTCTAAGAACAGTTCTTAAACAATTCGAAATTTGAAAGGGGTGAAAATGCGCGAAAATCGTATTAAAAAACGTTCTAAATGGTGGTTTCTACATAATCTCAGGAAATACCAAACCGATTAAAAAAATAATGGTGTCAAAATGACGGTGACAACCCTTGCTCCAACATAGGCTATGTTTTATGTCGGTGCCACTACCCGAAAGGGGGTGCAAGAACAAAAAACGTTCTAAAAATGCGATTTTTGCGTTACCGAAGGGCCTAGAAATATGAAATTTGAAATATTAGCTACTTATTAGATATAAAGGATTTCTAAGAACAGTTCTTAAACAGTTCGAAATTTAAAAGGGGTGAAAATGCGCGAAAAGCGTTCTAAAAAACGTTCTAATGGGGGTTTCTACACATTCTCAGGAAATACCAAACCGATCTAAAAAATAATGGCGTCAAAATGATGGTGACAACCCTTGCTCCAACATAGGTGATGTTTTATGTCGGTGCCACTACCCCAAAGGGGGTGCAGGAGAAAAACGTTCTAAATTACGGCTTTTGCGTTACGGAAGGGCCTAGAATCGTAAAATTTGGAATGGTAGTTAGTTATAAGATATCAATGATCTCTAAGGGCATTTTCCTAAAAAAATCGAAATTTAAAAGGGGGTCGAAATGCGCAAAAAGCGTTGTAAAAAACTTTCTAAATTGCGATTTCTATGTAATCTCAGGAAGTACTGAACCGATTTCAAATATAATGGTATAAAAATGATGGTGACAGATCTTGCTCCAAGACAGGCTATATTTTATATCTGTTTCCACTACCCCAGAGGAGATGCAGGAGCAAAATGCGCGAAAAGCGTTCTAAAAACGTTCTAAATGCCGATTTGTCGGCAATATCTCAAGAAGAATGAATCTGATTTCAAACATAATGGTAGGAAATTGATGCTGACAGCCCCTACTCCAACATAGACGCTATTTTATGTCGGTATCACTATCACCAAAACGTTGCAGGAGCAAAAAAGCGTTCTAAATTTCGATTTTTATGATCGGTAGGGGCTAGCAACTTAAAATTAGGCAAGGTACACATTTATTAGATATAAATGATCTTTAAGAACAGTTTCGAAAAAATTGGAAATTTAAAAAGGGGTGAAAATACGCGAAAAGCGTCCTAAAAACGTTCTAAATTGCGATTTCTACTCAATCTAAGGAAATTCCAAAGCTATTTCAAAAGTAATGGTTGCAAATCAATGGTGACAGTCCCTGCTATAACATAGGTTATATTTTATGTTGCTGTCACCAACATCTGAGGGTTGCAAAAGCAAAACATGTTCTAATTTGCGTTTTTTGCACAACTGAGGGGTCTAACAATTTGAAGTATGGCATGGTATTTACTTACAAGATGCAACTGCTTTCTAAGAACAGTCGAAAGAAAATTCCAAATTTAAAAAAAAATGAAGTGAGTGAAAAGTTTTATCAATTACAATTTTTAAGCAAACTTATAAATTACCAAACCGATTAAAAAAATAATGATGACAAGTTTTGGTGATAGAACCTGCTCAAACATAAGCTATATTTTATGTCTGTTCCACTACCACCAGAGGTTTGCAGGAGCTAAAAACTTTCTAAATTGCGATTTCTGTGATACTGAAAAGGCAAGAAACTTTAAATATGACATGGTAGTTACTTATAAAATATAAATGCCCTCGAAGGAACGTCGAAAATAAATTCGAATTAAAAAGAGGTGAAGCGAAGGGGAGGTGCTAAAAGCATTCTAAAAAAGTTCTAAATTACGATTCTCTGCAATTTCAGGGAATATAAACCGATGATAAAAGTAATAGTTGCAAATCAATGGTAACAGTCTCTGATTAGTCTCACAGGCTATATTTCATGCCGGTGATTCTACAACCTGGGGTTCACAGGAACAACTAACGTTCTAAAAAAGGGCTTTAAAAGCTTTTTAAATTACGTTTCTGTGGAATATTAGGAAATAACAAACCGATTTCAAAATTAATATTGGCAAATTAATGGTGACAGTTCCTGTTTCAACGTAGCCCTTTATGTTTGAGAGAGGTGGTAGGACTTGGAATTTGACATGATGGTTAATTTTAAGATGTAAGAAGATGGTTTCTAAAAAATTCAAAACTTCAAATGAATACTGAAATGAGCGTATTAATTGAGCATAAAAGTTTCAAAATATTTTCTAAATTATCATTTATTTAGTTTTATTTCATTTTATTAATTTAAGTCTCATTTCTGCCTAATGCAGTGTAATAATGATGTTTAATCAAACTGTGTTTTAAATAGTAATTTTTGAATTATTCCTAAAAGTAATAAGTACCTTTTAATAAAAAAAACCTTTTAATAAAATAAAATATTACCTTTTATTTAAAAAAATTAGTTAGTACCTATTAATAAAAATTAGACTTATAAATATCACTTGGCATATTTCAAATATTACGCGAGCAAAGTCGCGGGGTTTGCTAGTAATGTATAAACATGAAACTTTGACTGCTAATTAAAATTGTGCTTTTCAATCTACTATCATTTGAAACTGACTAGCTTTTACAAAATAAGTGTATTGTTGAAAATTAATTTTTTATTTTTTTTTTTACTCCCTTGGTCATTGTGCGTGTGATATCTTGAGAACATATACATGGATTGTTATGAAATTTGATATATATATATATATATATATATAATAAATACAGATGTTTCTTTAAAATTAGGTCAAAATTAGGCTTTAGGTCAAAATTGCTTCATTAACAATGCAAATAAAATATGTTTTTAATCAAACTTTTACATTTTTTAATGAATAAAAATAGTCATAACTAAAAACTTATCACTGTAAATAATAAAAAGTATCTAAATCAAATAATTAAAAATCTATATCAAATTTCGTAGCAATCCATACATATGTTCTCAAAATATTAAAAAAGCTATTTTAATTTCAACAGTACACAAATTCTGTAAAAAACTAGCCGGTTTCTAACGGTGTATATTAAAAAGCACAATCTGTTTAATTAATAGTCAAAATCTCATGTTTATACATAATAAGGTGTTGAAGATACACCTAATTCAAACTTTGAATTTTTTTTCTTTATTTTCGTCGCGCTTAAAATGTATAAGACTCCTTAATGTATGTCTGTTCTATATTTTTAATGTAATAGCGAGAAACACCTTGATAACACTATCATTTATGCATTTTTCTCTAAAACTGACATAGCCTATTTTCCACAACAAATAATAGTAATATTCCTTTCTTAAAATAAAGGAGTATTTTCTGAAGTTAAAAAATTAACGTGAATGTGGCCAACATAAACTAGCATACTGGCCGCCATAACAAAACTTTCTTTTATTCATTATATTCCATTAGTATCAACGATTACGGAAATTTCAAAAGTGAATTTCAGTGTACAGGACACGGTGAGTTACGGGGTACTGTGACTTGAAAGAAGAACGGAACAACAGCGCACCTGTTGGGTATAAAATTAAAAATTAGACAACATATGCATTTTTAATCATTAAATTCAAATATAAAATTTGGTGAATTTCTACAAAATAGAAAGTAAGACACAGCTGTAATATTCACCGCCAAAAGCACAGGACTAATATTCTGTAATCAAACCTACAACCGAAAGTTGGGCCAAAAAGACCCGATTTTTAAAAGCAATGGTGTTAAAAGTGCACGAAATTTAGAGGAATGAAATTAAATTATGCTGCAAAATACACTGGCTAAATTGTATCGATTGATTGTGGACCCGACAAGATATCGCACAGGATCAAGAGTAGGATAACAGTGTCCACTGTTGAGTGATCAAAGTCAAAATTGAATCAGAATCTATTTATGTCAACGTCTAACAGAATATGCAGTGTGATGAAATTCTATGCATTAGTTCTTGAGATATGTATGGAAATCGTGAAAAACACACTACAGCACCGGCATCTATTAGGCAGTATAAATCCAAACCCTATCAGCATCTATTTATACTAACTGAATCTGAAGTTTTATGGAAATCTTGGGTATTAGTTCTTAAGACAGATAGATGTATGTCACGCACAGACTAACAGAATGATAAGCAGACATGGTCCAAAAGTTGTCAAGTAGTGTTGAAGACAACGCATAATATATAAATCCATGGAAATACGTAAGTCGAAATTTTTTACGATTCCATGTCTTTTTCCTTTTTTATATAGAATAAAGTAAGAAGAAGAAGAATACTTTTAAAAATATTTAGATTATTAAATAAGGTGTAAGCACGTTTTCTTTAACACCATTTCTAGAATTATTTTTTAAATAATTTTAGAAGTGAAAAATTATTAAAGCATATGCATACTTGCCAGCCTCCCGCTTTTTTAAAATCAACAAAACATATTTTAAACCAGAAATTGTATGTAATGAAGGAAAGCACGTAGGCTTCGAGTAACTACCACATCGAAGCAGGAATCATTTAATTTAATAAATTTGCTGGTTGAAAGTATGTTTCTTCGTTTAAAAAAAAGCGAAAGCTTGGCAAGTATGGGTATGTTAAGCTGCCATTAGTATGTGATTTAATTTCACCTTCTAAACCAGAAGTCTAAATTTGCATCTATCAGAGCAACCATTTTGTAATTTTCAATAATTCGTCTGAACTTTCATTTATTTTCTTATGTTTTATTATATAAATTTAAAAACTTATTTATTGCTATAACAAACAATTTCTATGATCCTTTCGTCCTATCTATAACCGACTTCGACTGTACTAGCGATGCATCAAAGATTATTAGAAAAAAAAACGCACCAAACAAGTTTTTGCAGCGCTTATTTGAAAAATTAATGAATTACTGAAACAGTGTAAAATCATATTGTTATAATGATATATTTAATTGTTAGCAATTTTATTTTTCAAATTGTTATATTGATATATTTAATTGCTAGCAACATTATGTTTCAAATTCTTATATTGATATATTTGATTGTTAGCAATATTATTTTTCAAATTAATATATTTGCTTGTTAGCAATATTATTTTTCAAATTGTTGTATTGATATATTTAATTGTTAGCAATATTATTTTTCAAATTCTTATATTGATATATTTGATTGTTAGCAATATTATTTTTCAAATTGTTATATTGATATATTTAATTGTTAGCAATATTATTTTTCGATAAAGAACATATACTAAAATCCATTTAAAAACAGAATTCATTCTTCTTGCTGTTAAAACAATTTGATAATATTAGACAGCACTTTGAGACGGTAGTGTATTTCAGGTTTTGAATGGATACAGCTCACAAAAATTTTCATTTCTTATCGTTAGTGTTTTTAATAAGGCATATTCTAAAAACCACTTAAAAGTAGAATTATTTGTTTATAATTTAAAAATCATAAGATTACATAAAAGAAATTTGAAATTATGATGTATTGTAGATTTTATCGGGACATGGCATAAAATCTTATCCTCTTAAGTTTAGAATTATCTTTAGAGAATGTAGTTGGATCCCCTTCAAAAACATAGTTAAATTTTGTTATAGTTAAAAACATTCGCTAAGCGTTAGTTTACATAGAAAATATTTCCAGTGAAAAGCGAAAAATACGAGCCATTTTCAATGAATATGACTTTCTCGAGAAGTATAAATGTGCGTCTCGAGCCGATGCGAGTTTAACAACATCAGTACAGAAATGCAACATGTCCATCATAGAGATCGGCATCATACAGTTACATGATGTTTGATCCCGGGTTTAATTTTTTTCAGCAGACTCATGCTTGACCGAGATCAGGCTTGCAATATTTTTTTACATAGTCGTGCCGGGACGGAATTGGTCTTAATAGTTCTCAGGATGTGTAGGGCAAGCATTATGTTTTGTAAAAGTATTAATAGCAATAATGGGAAATATTACCTTAAGATGGTTCTCATATTCACTGCACAACAATGCGAAAGTTTCAGACACATTTTCTGACTCATTTTTAACTGTAAAGGCCATAATTGACAGGCCTGACTATTGAAGGCATTTGGAATCGAATATCTTTTTCAATTTTTGATAAATTACTTACAGAGATAACAGAGATACTTGTCACGTGAATGTAGGTTTTTCTCCTTTCCTGTGCTATCGAACCTGGAAATTCGATTCAAAACGCTAACTTTGGGAGTACTTTCTGAAAGATATATTGCTTTTATCTAAGAATAAAAAACGCGGCATTTACATAGTTTCAGAATAAGAATACCTGCCAATTTCATGCGTTTCTAATAAGAAATGAATTCATAAATGTGTCAGAATGTAGCTCATTTGGATTTGAGAAAAGCCTTAAAAATGAAAGAAATATTTTCACAAATGTACTTTTTATTGTACAGCTTCAAAAGTTGCCATGTTTTTAACACTTTATTCTAAACTACATTAACTTTTTAATGAATCCTTATTTGAATTTTGAAACGTCTGTAGAGACGATGACTAAAAGACTGTAAGTAATCATTAATGTTACTATTGTGTTTTCTATTTTGCGAACACATAGTCTAAAATAACTATAAAATGTTCCCATAAATATGTAGTATTCATTAAAAGAATCTTAATTGCATATGTCAAGAAAAAACGGGCTTTCTTTGCAGAAATTAAGTTGGGCCGTGCCGGGCCTGTTTTCACTGATTTTTGTACGGACCGGGCCGAGCCCAGAACTGTAAAAATGTAAACGGACCGGACTGGGCTCGGGCCGAATTTTTAATTTTTATACTGGGCTTGGCCGACCAAGATAGCTTTCGTTCGGGCCGGACCCGGACCTGGAAATTTCGGCCCGTGCACACCTCTAAAGGGTTTAGCCTGTTGGAATCCTTCGCACAATCGAAGATTTTTTTAACATAATTACGGGCACAGGCACATAATACCCATTACCATAGACCCGCATAAGGTCAACGCCCCCCCCCCCCCTCCTCCCCAATTGCTCATTGGGTATGGGCCACCTTGGCACTGAACGGCTTAATTCCCTTTCATTCACATATATGAATATTTTCCTTCAGAGTTTCAAAGTGCGTCAGAAATTATTTCTTAACACTTTAATCTCCGGAAATCACATAAGTTCTTATCATTCAGATAAAGCAATTACATAAACAAATAGAAAACAGAAGCAAAACTTGAGATTTTAAATCCCTGTTTCGACAGATGGAACGGAAGTTAATCCGAAAGAGATAAGACACTTTCACTGATACATACTAACAATATTAGCATTGCTTATCAAAATCTCTTGACAGCAGAAGTGCAACTACTCACTTGTGTTTATCTTTGATAAAATTGTATTTTTGTGATATTTTCCCTCTTTCTTTGTGTGTGGTTTTAAAGTTCGTAAACCTATCGATGAGTTAAGAAAGAGACAGAATTTGTTTAGTTTTAGAAAGATCGATAGTTTTATAAAATTCTTGTATAAAATAAAGCTTTGAAGGTAAGCAAAATATTGGGTTGTAAGTAGAGTTTTTGATACGAGACCAGAAAAGCTTTATTTGCTCTTTTTTATAAAAATTAGGGTTTCGATAATATTTGCATCTGAACCCTCCTTCATCTCACACCTATGTTATAGGTAGGGTTGCAAGTTTGTCTAAAAAAAAAAAAAAAGAATATTTTGATTCGCCTAGTTAATTTTGGTTTTATCGCTTTATCGTCCTTTTTTTTTAATACCAAACTATGTTGAATGTACCAGTAATGTTTTCGGTAACAAATTTGAATGAAAAAAAAGTTATTAATTAATCGATTTAATCATTATTTTCCAACTGTATTTGCACTACATTATTCTATTAACATTGTTTAACGAATTTTGCAGTCATATATCCCATTAAGAAGGAAAAATTAATTCAGTTGTGAGAACAAAAATAAACCAAAACATCCTACAATTAAATAATGATCATAAAAAATTTAGTAATGGAAACCCTATAAAAATAAATGTTTATATTTAAGCATAAAGGGAGATAATTAAAAAAAACAATATATTAAAACTTAAGATACAGATATACTAAATTAAAAATTTTAGAATGTAAATACTAAAAGTCTATAATAATGTCAAGTTTAGATGATCTAATGCTATGCACGAGTTCGCGAATGCTCAGATAATATTACACAACTCTCCCAAGAATTTTGTCATCCTGATCCGTTCAAGGATCATCCTGGTCAAGCCGTATTTACATTTGATGCGCGTGTGTATAGGGTCAGGTGGGGTAATTATGACCAAGGGGTAATTAAGACCGCCGTCATATTGGATAAAACTGTGTATGGTAAAATTTTGTTTCAAGCTTGGATATTAACCTCATAATGTATATTTCATCTTAGATATTCTTTATTTCTTGTCTGAAGCTTTTTTGAGATCCGAATAGCAATTTGAAACTAAGTCTATAAAATTTTTGATAAACGGATTTGTTCAAATTGGTCACAATTATCCCAAACAAATGTGTATTGGCAAGTATAAAGAGAAGATATAGTGGTCATAATTTCCTCACTAGTGGTCTTAATTACCCCAAACTTATGTGATTGTGAGTTTTTGGTGGGGTAATTATAACCATCCTTTTAACTTTATAAAAAAAAAAACAGCTATGAGAATTAAAACTTTTAAAAGATGTTCTTAAAGGATCAAAGTTACTTCCTATGTACTAAAAGTACCACTTTTCCAAATAGAAATAAGCAAAAAAAATAACAATGTTGAAAATATAAAAAGTGGTCATAATTACCCCTCCTGACTATAATTGTTTTTCGGCAAAATGTAAAATTTTGAAGCATACTAAAAAAAAGAAAATTCTTGAAACTATCAAAAGTTAAATGTGGTAAAAAAAAAAAACAAGAAATCGTCGTACGGGACAAATTTAAACGTACACCGTACGATAGACCTAAAATACGTACAAATTACAGGAAAAACGTACAATTTCGCAATCCTAGTTATAAGGGACACAATGAGATATTTTGTTATCTCTTTAAAAGTCATGCAACGAAGTTTCATGCATGATGACCTTTTAAAAGATAATATAGTAATTGTTTATTAATACAAAAAGAAAAATTTAATTAAAATTAAAAATATTAAATTGTAATTACTATTGTAATTGGGGGGGAAAACATTTAGTAGCAACAAGATCATCACGAACACTGTATATCTCTACTTTTAAAATTGAATGAGTTATGCGCAATTAAAAATTTATTAATATGAATAAGATCAGATATCAAATTGAAAATGTAAATACCATGCTAGATAATCAATGCTTGCGATAGTATTAGTGGTGAAGAAATGTTTACAGAAATAACTTATGTACTTGAGATAAGAGAAAACTCTTTGAGAGGATTTTGTGAAGTGCTTTTTTTTTAATTACTAGGAGAATTTGCCTCTTACGAGCTATACGCAAGACAACGCAACATTAAAAAGCTAACAACTTTAAAGTTAAATAGCTCTTAAAATAATAAGTCGATTTATAGACAGTCTGCTTCAGCATATTTATCGAAAATTTTTCAATAAAACTACCAATTTACATATTTTTATATGCAGCAGTTCTCTTAATATTAGCCTAGAAAGATCTCCGACCCCAAAAAATCCATTTATGGCGGCGACAGCGTGAGTTTTTTCTTTTCTTTTTTTTTTTTTTTTTTTTTTTTTTTTTTCAGAATAGAGAGATACTTGCAGAATTTAAAAAAAGATTTGACTCTTTATACAATCTCTACCTGTGTTATAATAATGCTGTAATTAATTGTATTTGTAATGCATTTTTTCATACTTGTTAACATATTTTTGGTCTAAAGGTAGACATCGTCAATTTTGAAAGGGTCCTTATTTTGAAGCGTTTAAACCTTTTTGAAACACTTTGTAGAAAGAAACCTTAATAGAAAAGGCAAAAAAAGGAAACAAACACGACCACTTTCTTCTATGCAATGTCAATCTTTACCATTAAAGCACCTGTTTTCGCTAACATTCTAATACTGGCATATTTATTACTTCTATTTAATATTAAAGTCTGTTTAAGCTTCAAAATTTCTTTTTTCTTTTTACTTTCAATACCGATTTTGTGCGAATTCTCTGAAAATCAAATAAGCTTTTCTGTGAACAAAACTTTTCTTTTCATTTTGTTAGTTGAAATAAATGAAATATAACGGACAAAAATACAGCCTTTCCTATCTCATCATACTATTTTTAGCTGCATTTTCCTAAAATATGAAATATCGAATAGCTTATTTTCGAGATTTTTCAGGTGTTATTTTAAAATACAGAGTGATTCAGAGGGTGAATTGCAGTCGTATTTTCTCAACTGTATATTATATGCGAATGATGCATTTAATTATGCATATATTAAAGTTTGATAAATGTTTAATGTCTCCCCTCTATTTGCACGGATAAGATTAATGCGGTTCTCAAAATATATACCCCCTCACCTTCATCAACACGAAATTTTCTGAATTAATTTTGAACGTAAAAGCATGAAGTGCGCCTGTATGACAATTAAAGTGATTTGGAATAAAATACTTTTTTCAGTTTTCGATAAATATATTAGACATGTATTTATAAGGATTGTTGTCTCGTAATGACCCTTCTCGGCCTATCGCGTCCAAAAATTTTGCTAAAATGGCAATTTTGACAACATTTTCAAAAAGTTCTTTTGCTTTTATAGAAAAATAAAAACGCATTTTGATTTCCTAGTTTTCGAATTATAAAAAAAAAAATATTGAAAAACTACATCCAATGCAGTGGTGGGCCAGTTGGCAAAACATTGGACTCATAGCCGAAACGTCGCAAGTTCTCACCGCCGCCGTGCCAACTAAAAATCCGCAATATGCGCTAATGGCACCTGGTGCACGCAAAATCCGCCTTGGGTGCAAAAGCTTCCAAGTTCCCTGTGAATTATACCTCTTGAGGTGCCTAGTCATGTGAAAGTCTCGTCATCTGATCAAGGTTCTAAATTACGAGACCATCTCGAGTAGGGAGAGCCGTCCTTCGCATGATATATAGGTGTGCGATGCAGCGTGAAATTAAACAAGCAATACACTTTAACTAACCGGCCAACATAGAACCAAATCAAAAACAAACAACAACAACAAAATAAAACAAACAGAGATGCCATTAATACGGCATAAGTGCTTCTTCAGCCGATCAGGCGAATTTGGAATGACTATTTCCCAGGCACTCAAACCCGTAAAACTGGGTTATAGCCCGGTAGGTAGATGCTTTGTTAGCGGTTATAGAGAAAAAAAAGAGCATCTGCAAATTGCATGCGCCTAAGATTAAAAATACCATTGTGAATGTAGTCACTTTCAATCAGAAAGTAGTCACTTTAGATTTGAGCACGGCCATAGCCTCTTCGGTCCCTGGGTCCCCATACGAGGACCTCTGTTCTTTTCCTTTTAAAAACTAAAATATCCGATTTTTTTTACATTTTCACATCACTAATTAATAGCTGAATGTTTTTTGCGTTCAAAGCAAACAAATAAATGGCAGCATCTAAGCTGATTCCCACATAAAATAAATGTTATTTTCATCTGAGTTTGCAAAATGCCTAAAAATGCCCAAAAGACAGTATGAGAAAGTGAAAAAAGTGAAAGTGAGAAATTTTCTTAAGTATTTAACTTAGATCTTTTTCAATAAAAATTTTTGAGGATATGTAGATTATTTACTTTTTTAAAGCTCTTAAATTTGTGATTGCGTTCATTTAGGTTAATAGTTATTAAATTGATGTTTTTAAGAGGGTTTGTAGTTTTAGATCCATATTTTTGAATCTAAATTACTAAGCGTCTAAAGGATCAATTTCAGAAAAGATATTTTTCTGTCATTTACGATGTCATTTTGTTTTGAAAAAAGCAATGAATAAGCATTTGTATTTTTATTTTAGCTTCGGAACTGAAGAGGTTAAGATGGTAGCTGAATTCATTCCACATATAACGAAGAATATCTTGCGTCACTTTCACCACGAGTGTGATATTGTTTTTGCGGTCATCCAATGTTGCCGCAAGAAGTGAAATATAAAGTTTTTTTTTAAATAACCCCCCCCCCCCCCAGTCCTCTGCTGCTTAAATAATTTTCTCGCGATATTAGCGATGAAACGTAATTCTAACAATTTCATTCAAAATTATCGGTATATAAACAGCAGAATTATCGCTATATAATCCAAAAACACCAAAGCGGGTATAGCTGAAAAATTCAATTTTCAATCAACGTTGAAAAAAACTTAAAAGAAAAAAATTATAGTGACACTTTCATACATGTAAAACAACAAAGAAAACAGCTGAATGAGTCTAGAGTACATGCGCATGATAAATCGAGTGAAATTGATGTATATATGTAAGGATAAGCGGCTCCCGTTGTTGGTCCTCTGTCGCGGTTTCGATCGTTGCCGGACCAGTGGAGGCAGGGGCGCGGACTGAGAACGAGTCCGTGCCTACGTCGGATCGCTCCCTTTGAGTTCTTAGCATATTTCTGTAGTCGCAGGCTGTGAGTGGTGATCCGAGAGCTAATAAAAGTCTAAGATAAAGTGCGGGGCCGTTTAAAGGAAGACACAGTTTTTTCGGAGATCTGATTTACTGGTCTTTCGTTACATCCTTTTGAGAAATCGGGCCCCTTTGGCATGAGAGCTGCTACTTTAATCCTTTCTGGACATCGGGACTTAGGTGTATCGCAAAGCGATCCCTGGAGAGCAGAGTGGCGTAAAGTTATTGCATTATTTGGATGGTGAAAAACCCTCTCTTACGACTCGTGCAGCGGTATAAGTTTGAGGTATTTTGCATTATTCCTGCTAGAGGTCGTCAAAGTCAAAGGAGGCGTATTTAAAATTTAATTGATCGCTAGCTGAATGATTGATTGCCCGGGACAAAGACGTTGGTTCAAATCGGCCAACGGGAGGCCGCTAGAATTTAAAATCGCACTTACTTCAGCAAAAGTATTCTTATGAAATGTGACAAAACGATCTTTGAAAGTTATAAGATGCGATGCTGAAAAACTAACTTAACAGGGGAAACGGCATTTTCAATCAATTGAGACACAGTTACTAAAGCGTTTAAAAAGTTTTAATTTTAATTTCTAAATTTAAATTTCTATTTTTTTAAACGGATATTTCAAATTTTAAAAGGGGCAGAAAGGGGATTTTAAATTTTAAAAAGGGGCTTAGCTTTTATCGTTTCATATATATATATATATATATACATCATATAATACTCCTTTATATATATATATGCATCATATAATACTCCTTTATATATATATATATATATATATATATATATATAAGTATGGAAAGATGTATGCTAGGTATAACTAGAAGAGACAGAAAAAGAATAACCTGGATAAGAAGTCAGACGAAAGTTTTTGGACATCATTGAAAGAATTAAACGGCTAAAATGGAAATGGGCTGGGCACATCGCAAGAAGACAAGACAATAGATGGAGCACAAACACCCTACAGTGGTATCCCAGAGATGTAAAACGGCCAAGAAGACGACCTCAAGTAAGATAGAGTGATGAAATCAGAAAAGTAGCCGGTGTAAATTGGATGACTAAAGCACTAGACAGGAAACATTGGAAAAATCTGGGGGAGACCTACATCCAGCAGTGGATTGAAAACGGTTGATGATGATGATGATTATATATATATATATATATATATATATATATAAAGGAGTTCCTATTGAAACTTTTCAAAGTCCATACAAAATTAAATATATATATACGGTTTCTTCAGAAAACTAAACTGTAAAAATAGTTAAAAAAAAACAAAAAAAGGAATTTTGATGGAAATTGAATTATCCTGCAACATTTTAAATGAAAGCTATACTTGTGTTCATATTTTCTGTCTTTCTTTTTTCCTTTTTCTATTATTACTTGAACTGTACTGAATACTAAATCCAATGAATCAACTTATTACGCCTTATTTTCATATTGTTTCCTTTTTAAAAAAACATGTTCTCGCATTCTAAGAAATACGATAGATCAGAAACTGTTCTACTGTCGAGTATGTCTAATCGCTCAAAATTTAAATCATAAAATATAAACCAAATACTTTTGGACAAGGAATTATTTAGTTAAAGTCATTCCCAGCAGCAAAAGAAATCAATGAATGGATTTGATAAAAAAAATTATCAATAACTCAATCTTCCGATGCCAACATGTATATCATTAGTTTTGTCACTGCAGTTCTTCTTTAGATTGATATTCTCGTGAGGCTATATTGTCTGCAGACAACAATCAGTCATCTTTTAACGAAAACCTTCCTTAATTATTTTCGAAGGATATCTATTAAATATTATTATAAAAGACGGTGAAAAAAGATCACGCGTTTGTTTATATATACAGTAAATTAAAAGATTTGAATATTTGTATTTATGGGTAAAGACATGAAGACTGATTAGGTAGGGGGGGGGCGGTCATCAGTTTTACACTATTTTTAATTGCAAGATTTTTTTACCTTTTTCATGTATCTTAGTTTTGTAATCAAATAAATATGAAGATTTATTCGATTTAAAGTATTCTTTAGAAATTATTCTTTATAGTCTAATTATTCCAAAATCCATTTTAATATCAATGAAAAAAAGACTGCATTTATGACACGGAACCATTTCACCATTTATTAAAAAAATAAATTTTAATATAATTGCTGCGCGCAACCTTACAGACACAAAAACTTATTATTTTTCGTTTTGAGTTTTTTATTAATGTAGATACATTATCTAACAAAAACATAACTGTCAAAAAAGGGAGCCAAGTTCTGTAAAAAAAAACAAGAAAAGAATTGATATCTAGTGGGTGCCAAGTTCAAATAAAATTCACTGAAACTTACCTACTGAAGTATTACAGCCTTGTTTAAAATGTCTAAAAATAAAAATTATTGATAGTGTATTAATAATAAATCTAGAACTTGCCAAGTTTTTAGCTACGAATCATTTATTTCTATTAATGACATTATTATATCAAAACTTGTTATTTCATGTTTGGAAGCCTTAGTTGGAGTATATTGAGGCTCCTTAAATAGGGTGCAGTCTCTAGAGTGAAGACCAAGAACAAGCGTAAGTAAGTGTATCTGTCTCTTTGTCAGGCCTTTTAGTCTGTTTGCATTCAGGGGGGGGGGGGGTTCTGTGGGGGGGGAGGGACGCTAGGTTGATAACCAAACGTGAGCGAGAGTGTATCTGTGTGTTTATTGGTTTATCAAATCTTTAACATGAGTCATTTGTTTATAAAAATAACTATATTAAAAAATTTTATAATGACGTCATTTTATTAAAACATTAAAATGATAGGCATAAAATTTATACAAAACTTGTCACGTTCTAGATTTATTATTAATATGCTATCAATAATTTTTATTTTTTAACAATTTAAACAATGCTATAATACTTCAGTAGGTTAGTTTGAGTGAATTTTATTTGAAATTGGCACCCACTTAGATATCATTTCTTTTCTTGGAATTTTTTTCTTTTAGAACTTGGCTCCCTTTTTTCAGAGTTATGTTTTTCCTAGATACCATTACTTTTTGTACAGTTAGTACAATATTCTTAGACACTTTACTTAATGGTTTTTAACGTGTTTAGAAGCGACTATTTTATTCACAGGCAACATTCAATTTAATTTAAATTTCCTACAACAAAATATTTGGCATACATTTTCGTATATTACACTTTAAATTCTGGTCCATAGATTTTGAAAAAAACCCTTAAAAGTGCGGAGTTTGAAATACATTGCGGTGGGTTCGAATATGGAAGATTAATGGTTTTAAATGGGAATTTCGCCAAATTAGCCAGCTATCGCCAAGTTGGCTTCATATATCATAATTTATTTTTGTCGCCAAATTTGGTGATATTTCACCAAGTTCGTCCAATTTTGGCATTATTGTGGTAACCCTACTTTTAGTATTTTTCAACAATTATTCATTACAATGAGGCGGCCCAACCAGAATTGTGCAGAGACATAGATTTTACATAAATAGATACTGCTGTATTAAATGTATGTTTTGAAACGAAATGTATTGATTCCACATTTTTATTGTTTCTGAAGCAACAATAATCATATTCATAATATTTAAACGATTTGAAAAGATTTCTTTCTTTATTTTTTTAAACTTTTGGACTATGAATAAAACAGTACAGACGTGTACAATCTCATAGATCAAATAGATTTTCATTGGAAAATTAGTGAAAACAGCTCAAAATGATTCGTGAAATGTAACAGTCGTCTGCCAGTATTTTTTTATACCAATAATTCACTTTTTTTGACATATAGTATATAAACATATAAAAAGTTAAAAACAAGCATAAAATTACTTAAAAGGTGCCAAGATTTACAAAGATGTTATTATATCCCGAGATCTTCCGAACGAACCCTCCTTCATTTTCAAGGAAAAAAGTGTGAGTGACTGGAATACAAGAAAAACATAGTATATAAACTTCAACGTAAACAGACAGTAATTATTCAAATTCTATTTTCCACCGAAACTACAACATAGCAAGAATTTGCATCTTCAAAACCCTTGAAAGTTCGTGTCGCTATCGAACGACATCGAAATGATACTTGATAGTCCCTCGAAGCATTATCTTTATATTAGGGCTTCACTAGATGCCGGCCTTCTCATTCCTTATCACGACGTCATAAAAGCTATCAATAATTGGCCGCTATCAGTAATTGGTACAAACAGGCGCACACATCGTTTTGTACCAATCGCTGCATGTCGTTGATAGCAACCAGCCACCTTTTGTGACGTCATGATAAGGAATGAGCAAGCCCGGTATCTAGTGTTGCCTTGTTTATACTCAGCGGCAATCGATAGAGTACCTTTATACTCAGGGGCAATCGGTAGAGTACCTTTATACTCAGTGGGAATCAATGGAGTACCTGTAGCACTGTGACGTTCCATCTGCGTTCGTATGCAAAAACCAGATGACCACTTAAACAGTACACATTACTCAACACTTTTAATTGGATCTGCAGATGCCCTCAACTCTGCGTCGCATGTCGAAGGATTCACAAACTCCAGATGGAAAGTTATAAACATTTTTTAATGTGGTGCTAATTCTCGGTCGAAAGTGGCTGACTGACACTATTCGTAACAAATAAACTTTTGATGAGATGAATAAGACTCTGACGTGGTCACCCACTTAAGACGGACTAAAGAAATCGAAGAGGTCACATAGGGCAGAATCGTTTTTGTAACCATCAAGTGCGGTCACTTTTGGCCGACGAAAAGAGAGGGGTGAGCGAGCCTCCGATTGAGTTTGACTTTTTTTTAATGTTGCTGTGATTTTGTGTGTGCTGTGCTGTCCATGCGTGAAATAAATGTCTAAGAAAAGAACGCCAAGTTCTCCTTATTTAATTTTAAAGTCTAGTTCTTTAGTTAAAATTATTTTACGCTACTGCACTGACATTGAGAGTCCAAAACACTGCAAGATTGTCCACAGCTAGACTGCCTAGACCCATGGTAGCCACACATCCATTATCAATATTTATTTTAATCATAGGAATGACTTTTCTTTTGTTTACATTTTTAATTCTGGGATTAGACGAATTTCAACTGCGGATGTCTCGAAATATATGCGTATTTCTGCATATGTATTCTCTCAAGATGTTTTTGTTTTTAGACAATGTGTATAAAAAGGTAAATTTTATATACCATTATTCAAAAATTAATTCATTGAAATTAACGGAAAATGGTTGATATTCAGGTGATTTTACTGCATGGTCAGCCCGGATTCAACATTTGCCTCTTTTTTTTGGGGGGGGGGGGGGAAATTAAAGTTTCGCCTAATAGACGTAATGTTAAAGTAAAAATAGACCTCCTGATGTGGGTAATTAATCGATTTTCACAAATTATTTTTTGATTCCTTAGTTTTATAGTATAAACGAACTTCGCAGCAAATTTGAAGTCTGTAGGTGAACAGGTATACGAGATCTTTTTGATGAGCGAGGAGTCAGTGATAAAATTGTCGATTATCAGACATTTTCAAATGTCATTATCTCGGAAATTAAATATGCGTTATTTATAAAATTTTGGATTCTAGGTAATTAGGGGGGGGGGGGGTGCTTACTACGTACTTCGTATTACGAGTACGTAGGTCAAATAGATTTTCAGTAGTAGAGTGTCGAAATTTGATGAAAACAGCTCGAAATGGTTCGTGTAACACACTAGTATGTCAAACGAACTTAACTCACACACTGCCGTGTGTCTAGATATATAAAGCTAGATCTAAAGGTTTTAGATTATATGAAAAATATTTTAATGGAGACGAATATGCAATTAAATTATGGAAAAATTCCCGTTCAAAAATATATTCTAATCACAGCGAACAACATTTATATCACATATTTTACAAAAAAAAAAAAATAGATCTAAGTTTATATTTAATGTATTTATATTAATGAAAACTCAAAACTAAAACTAAAATTTTAGTTTCTATGTCATTGCACGCAACAATTGTATCAAAATTTGTTTTTTTTTAAAATAAAAATTCAATATTTTTCGTGTCATAAATAAATTTTAATTCATTGACATTAAAATGGTTCATGGGGTATAATAATCAAACTGTAAAAATTAATTTCTGAAAACTCGGTTTAAATCGAATAAATCTGGAGAATAAAAATACCTGAAATAGAAAATCTTGCGATTAAAGGTATTGTAAAACTGATGAACCACCTTAAATCTATTTTCCCTTCATTAATACTGTCGAGATTTTTTGTTTCTTTAAAATTTGAAGCAATAATGTTTAATCAAAAATTTTGACGCAGGAATTGTTTAGCTAATACCACTCAAAACAATGAAAAATGTCTGATAAAATTAATGCTATTTGAGTGGATTTAATAAATGAAATATTAATAATCAATGTATTAATCTTCCGATTCCATCATATATCAGCAATTTTGTCACCGGTTCTTGCTTAGATTAATGTTCTCGAGAGGAGATTCTGACTACAGACAACAATCATCCATCTCTTAGCGAATGTCTTCTTTACTGATTTTCGAAAGATGGAGTTAAAGGTTGTTTGTTATAGAAGATGTGGAAAACAGATCACGCATTTATTTTTGAACATGCATATTCAGATCAAGATTGTGAAAAGTTGTCTCTGAAACTCTGGCTATAAAAGTATTATATTTTCCCCACTTTCCTACGACAGATTTGATTTTCATGCATTTGTGCAAAATTATTTTAAATCTCATTCGACATTAAGGGTTTTGGTACAGGTTTCTTTTTATTAAATTAATTGTTTTTGGAAAACCATCCCTTCAAATTTATATCAGGTTGTAACGAAAGTTTCCCGCCACAGCGAATACGGCTGTGCAAACAGTTCGCGTTGACATCTTTGCTCCTATTTTGTCAAACGATTTTTGGCATTTGAAAAAAAGAGACTTGCTTTATAACACCATGTTGTGAAATTTGTAAAAAAAAATATCGTTATCATTAAGTAAAGGTATCTGAAATGGAACTATCATGCTACTAGATTAGAACCATCATTTATTTCCAGTTCTGTTGCAAAAAGTCAGCTACAGAATGTCACCGAATAAAGTGCACAGCTTTAGGTAACTAATGTTGTATCATATGACACTGTGAAGATTTGGCGGAATAGTGGTTATATATATAATTACAGTTAATTATATATAGTATAATTAGTATAATGTAATGTTAATTCGGAGGAAAACTTTCATTACAACCGAATATTTCGGCCAATCAAAATTGTTTGTTACTGAAAAATTACAACATTAATGAGAAATCAATAGATTTTTATCTGAAAAAATAAAAACAAGCACTCTGATAAAATTATTGATTGAATTTGATAAAAGAAATTGTCTGTGCCTCAATCTTCGGATGCCGTCGTATATCAATATACAGAGTGTATCAGGAATGATTGTTCAAATTTCGTGGGGAGGTAGAAAATAGCAAAAATATACATTTACTAGAGAACAGGAATTCTGCCTTTTCAGAATTTAGTGTCACCCACCGATGAAAAAAAATATATATGTACATAAATATAGATACAGTAGAGTCCCGAACTTATACCTTTGGAATAGATCATTTTCTTCTGATGGACTGATGGCTTCTGTTATGAAACAGCCATTATAAATGAAGGGTTAGGTAAAGATGTAAGAGCAGTCGTAAAAAGTTAGAACTCTGATTTTCTGGTCAGAATGGGGGAGGGGGGGGGGATGGTCATAATTTTTTTTTATATTATTTAGTTTTTTAGTCAATATTTGATATTATTTAGGTCTCTTTGAACGTTTATGGTATACCCATTCATACTTTTCTAGTATATACAACTCTACCCAACTCTACGTTGTATAGTTTTTTACAAAGTCTTATTATTCTTTTAGCAACGATTTTTTTTTTTAATAATACAGTCACTAATTCATATATTTATTGTACGGAACCCTATGAGCGCGAGTAATACTCGCACTTGACTGTTTATTTATTTATAATTTATTTTCTACTTTTAAGTCTTTAAGCTGTTTCATCGTTGCAGTTTCACATCGCTTCCGCATATTTTAGCGAACATATTTATTGGCGCATCATTAAATCCATCTTTTTTTTTTTTTTTTCAACTCCGATACAATTGTACGAGTTACGGAGAACAATTGGTGATTTATCACCTACTGCGAGTTAATTGAGAAATGCCTTAAAAGTAATGTATTAATTAATAATAAGTTGTAAAATAGTGTATTGTCATTGGAAACATACCTTTCTACACATTTTTTACAATTCTAACGTATCCGGAAGTAGGTTAAAAATTGATTGCAAAATTCATCTTTACGTACAGTCGTGGGAAAAAAAAGTAAACACCCCCTACTAACTCCTCAACAAATAATCGTAGAAGAAAGTTACTGGTACCGAACGATTGCAAATAAAGTCTACTTTTAAATGATGTATATAACATTTTCTTAGGGGGCCATCTACATATTAAAACGAACCATAACTTTTTTTTTTCAATAGCAGTACACAATTTTGACAGCATAAATGAACTCTACATCCTTCAATTAGCCTAAAAACAAATTTTTATGTAATTCGTACCATAAGTTTCCGAGAAATTAATTATTTTAAAACGAGCGTATTTTAAGGACTATATCCAAATTGAAGTTCGGTACTCGATCGTTAACCGATAGAGCCCCCTTCTTGATCAAGGCACCACTCAAGCAGTCAATGAAGCCGGTTAGATTACAGGACAGCAGAAGAAATTTCAAAATATCTACTCACTTCTATCATAGACAGCCCCTTAAACCATCATTTTGCCGTTTTTGAAGCATAACTTGAAAACTACTTGGAAGAAAAATGTGAAATTTTGGATTTCCATAAAGCAGGAGTTAATAAATCTAAATCCATCAAAGAATTTGTATGTTGCAATTCATATTTTTTTCGAATATTAATTTCATAATTCATATCATAAAATTATAAAAATTGCAAATTCAGCGTTAGGGTATATTAGAATTATTGCTACCCAAAAAATTAGCACATTAGGAACATAATTTCAGGAGATATAAATAAAAATATTAAAATGTAATTTAACATTAGAAGCACTAAATTTTGAATGTTTATAATTCAAAAACTTATCATTCAAATGACTTGAAATTTGGTGTCTAGGCATAGTTTGAACCGAATATTTGAAATATTTCGTTAAAATTGGGTATTGCTATTGAAAAAAAAAATGAAGTTTGGATTCGTTTTAATATGTAGATGGCCTTCTAAGCAAATTTTCTATACATCATTTAAAAGTAGACTTTATTTACAATCGTTCGGTACCAGTAACTTTCGTTTACGATAATTTGTTGAGGAGTTAGTAGGGGGTGTTGACTTTTTTTTCCACGACTGTATAAAATCCAGATTGAGTTAAATAAAAGAGAGTAAAAAAAAATCTGTAACTCCACATGACTCGGAAAATAATACGACACTAATTATAAAAGCAATTAAACAGGGTAAGAACGTTGAATCTGACACAGCACCAACTGTGAAACACTGATAATTCGATAGTTAATAAACACGGATTTTTTACTCATTTATAATACTGTATCTCATTAATTATTAATTATCTCTGAAGTGCGAATTTAAGAGGCTCATTTTCAATTGTACTTTATTAAGACTTTTTACAAGTCATTTTTTTCCTGGCGAAATCAAAGTAGGGAAATAATAGTACAAAGTGAAACATATCATCCCTGATTCCAGTCTAGATTAATTTCTGGAATGAGGGAGATTTTTAAGAAATCTTTTATAATAGATCAGAAAATTTTCATGGTTTCTTCTAATTTGTGCCAAGATGTGAAGGTAAGGAAAACTTTGAAAATATTGATTTTTATTATTATTAAAAATATATATATTAGTATATACGTATCCATGATTTGGGCAATATATCTATTATTAAATAGCAAACGTACATTATTGCTAGAGAGCCACTTATGTATTAATGTTTGTACAATCATTTAAATTTTTAATGGCATAATGAAATTTCGGCAGACAATTTTCTATCTACAAATTTGGGAATTAAACATCTTCAAAATTTTGGCTTTCTAAATACCAAATTATTTTTAAATATTTCTATTTAAGGGGAAGCAGTTCCTTGAAAATGGTTAAAATATCGATTTTTTTAATTGGCATAATCCATTCAGGGGCAAGTAATTGCGGTTCTATAGTGCTGAAATCATACCGGAATTTTAGAAAAATTTTGTTTCTAAATAAGGAAAAGCAAATTTTCTACTTTTTTCCAGCAAAGTTATGAAAGTAAAATTTTATTAAAAGTTTCTGGTGCAAGTCTTGGTTAAAATTAATACAATATACATACATAATATATATATCTCACCGCCCCTCAAGGGGTTAAAGCATGACTACATCTTTTAAAAATATACTGGTGAAATTTTAAAGGTGCATCTTAATGATTTTAAAACATTACCTCACTTTTTATATGTAACTAAATTATATTCGTTTATATATACTTTAATTTATATGTTTGATGAAACTGTGCATGAACTTCACACAAGTTATAAGTTAAAACATGTCATTTTTGCAAACGAAAACTTTAAGTTGATTTTTCTCCACGTTTATATTTTCATAACTTGCTTGTTCACTAAATGCCAAGGCTTTTTTCCTAATTCAGATAGAGGTTTGAAATTTGCTTTACTTGTTTTCCATGGTGTATTTAATATTTGTGTGCATGGATTTAAAATTCAACTTTATAGTTATTTTTTTAAATACTTAAATTATGAGTTTGTTGAATTTTCTTGATTTGTTTTACTGTACATGAGAGAAAAAAAATTCATATTAAATGTAATATCCCATACATCTAAAAATCCATGCACAGTTTTATGTAGTATATCCTAAGGAATGTGGAGAAAATTTGAAGCAGAAATATCCATGTTTAAAAAAAAATAGTAATGATTTTTATAAAGTTATTTTTTTAATTAAATTTTAGTTAGTTCTACAAGATTTTATTTAATTATACAGCTCATATTCAAAATATTAGAATAATTACTTTTTTTTTACAAATTGGAAATATTCTTTGGTAATTTAATGTCTTTTAATGCAAATATGCAAACGATAGTTTTATTAAGAACTTATTATTGATTAAACTTATTTATTATCTTAAAATTGATATCATTTTTGAAAAGATTAATTGAAAAAAAAATATTTTGAAAAGACAAAATATTATTAAAGTGGTTCAAAATATTAGAATATTTCACATTAATTCTCCTTTAATTATCGCCAATTCATAACTGGTGGCACCATTGATTAAATTCAGACAATTTTATTTAAAATCAGTATTCTTTTTGCAGTTTGTTTGCTTTTTCGTCTTAAAATGGGTCGTGTGAGTGATATTCCTGAATCTATTAAACTTCATATGGTTGATTTGCATCGGCACGTTAAAAATCAATGTTATATAGCGAATTATTTACATTGTTTGCAATCAAGCGTTAGTAAAATACTAACACAATATTCAAAAAATGGAACATTCCAAAATTGTCGCCGAAATGGCGACCGAAAACCAAAAACCTCTGCTAGAGATGACAGGAAACTGAAGCGTATAGTTAAGAAAAACCGTTTTAGAAGTGTGCGATTCTTGCACCGAAAATGGAAAGAAGAAGGAGATGAAGTTTCTACATCTGCAACATTAACAAGTCTCCATAAATTAAAGTTTGAATCTCGTGTACCAAAAACAAAACCTCTCAGACTGCAAAACAAAAGCGTATAAGATTGAATTGGTGTAAATCAAGACGTTTATGGAGCGAAGAAGATTGAAAAAATATATTATTTAGTGATGAAAGTATGTTTTATTTTTCATATGGTAATCAAGGTATTCGAGTTTGGAGAATGAAGCAAGAAGCATTTGATAAAGAATGCCTTAAACGGTCCATAAAATTTGCCGCTACTGTCATGGTTTGGGGTTGCATGAATGCAGAAGGACCACGAAAGTTATGCATCGTCTACGTAAAGGTTAACTCTCAGATATATCAAGAAATTTTGGAATATTACATGATTCCATCATCAGAAGATTTATTTGAAGATGATTTCATCTTTCAACAAGATTTAGCGTCACCGCATACGTCGGTGTCAACTAAGAATTGGTTCCGACAACGAAACATTAAGGTACTTCCTTGGCCACCAAACATAACAGACCTTAATCCCATCGAAAACTTATGGTGTATAATAAAGAAAAAACTCCAAGAAAATCCCCCTTCAAGTAAAATTGAGTTAGTGGCACGTATAAAGTCTATTTGGGCTAATATTGATAGAAATGTTTGTAAACACCTTGTATGTAGTATGCAAGATCGATTGTACGCTGTTATGAAAGTTAAAGGGTATGCTACAAAATATTAACTACCATTTACTTCATATTCATAAGGTAATATTGTTGCGTAAGATAAAATTTTCTAATATTTTGAACCAATCTAAATTTTATTCTAATATTTTGATGTGTTTCAAAAAGCTGTATACATATTTTATAGTACTGTATTTTATATTTTGTAAATGTTAAAATCTTATCTAAAGATTCCAGATTTAATTTATAAGAAATTTAATTGCATTTACTTAGTATCAAAAATAACTAAATAAAAAATAATTTCTTCTTATTGCTTTTTCTCGTTTATTCTAATATTTTTAATATGAGCTGTATTTGCTTTTTATTATTAAATATATCGCCACCACAGATATTACAGTATTATTTCAAATTGAAAAATAGTTTAAAAGGTACTGTGTCTTATTAAAAAATTTTAATCTTTTGGAAATCGTCTTAAGCATATATGCTTTGATTTTGTAACTAAAATATTTCCTTAACACAATTACCCCACCTCTTCCCAATACACACACCGTATTGGTACCCATCAATTTAAAGATATGTTTTTGTAGTAACAATATATATATATATATATATATATATATATATATATATATATATATTTCCTTTTTTTTACTCTAACCTGTTTGAAAAGTTCTATTTTAGGTATATTTTCAAGATTAATTGTATAAATACGTTCTATTAATTATTGTACAATAGTTTGTTTTTACTAGTGTTACTAAGGGCAGCTTGGTAAACAGCGAACAGATTAAAAAAGCTGGACGCCCGCTTTTCAATCGGGACGATATATACAGTCGAACCCGTTGACGCGTTTCAAGGGAGTGGACAAAAGTCGCGTATTAAGCGGGATTTGTATTATATTGCAGTAACTGGGATTATTTACGGAAAGGGTTAATATCTAATCGTCTAAATGAACTTTAGAACTTTCTAATAAAACACTCATACTACATTATACATTAAAACACACATACACACATAAATAACGCCCGCATTCATCAGTTAAAGGTATATATAAATATTATACAGACATACAAACAAGAAATACAATAAACCCAACTGGAGTGAAAAATTAGCCAGAACCAGGAATCGAACCCGGGACCTGTTTTATTATAATTATCGTAGATCGATGTAATAGTAAAATCTATTCATCGTTGTCCGGTCATACAAGGCTGTCGTATAGATGGCTGGTGACTTCCCCAACATGGTTTATTAGTGAGAAATTGCAGACTCAGACATCCGCCGGAGTAGCTCAGTGGTTAGAGCAGCAGTTTTGTATACTGTGGTCCCGGGTTAGATTCCTGGCTCTGGCTAATTTTTCACTCCAGTTGGGTTTATTGTATTTATTGTTTGTATGTCTGTATAATATTTATATATACCTTTAGAACTTTCATTTACGTGTTTTTGTTCGAAAATTGTGTTTTTTACGTATATTTTTACGTCAAAATTTAATTATATTCAACTTTAACTCGCTGTTTCTTTTTATATGACAAAGTGAAATAATAACTGAAAATAAATATGGATTCAACCATGGCTTTATTATCGATTAATGGGTTACAAAAAAAAAAAAAAATCTTTCCCGCTATAGTAATTTGAATAACACAGGGAAGAAAAAAAATTATATCTTTGAAGCAGAATCCAGTTATTAAGATTATATTTAATACTTGTGATAATGAGTACCGTTATAATCTGTCCTTCATTTTTAATATATAAAAAAAGTTATCCATATTTATCCTTGTGCAAAATTATTGTTAGCATAACAAACCAGTCGAGCAAAAACATCGAAAAAGCAAAAGTATTATAAAATCGCAGTCGTATTTGTTCAATCTTTGAGTTCCATTTTTTTACCCTATTAATATACATTATAAAATATAGTAGTGACATAACGCACATTTAAAACCTAACTAACAACAGGTATAATCATCTGTAATCATAGCGATTTTATAACGCATCTGACGATCCTGAATTCGCCTATCTCTCTCCCCGTAAGGCATGGTGACGTCACGGCAACGTCGTTGTGAAGTCACACTGTGATTTTGTGACCGTCGATGTGACGTCACAGTGACTAAAATGCGAGGTCGTTATGGCCGTTTTAGAGGACGTTTGTGACGTCACATTGTGACCACTCTGTGAAGTCACGGTGTGACAAATTTGTGAAAAGTGTGTCATTTGTGACTATTTTGGCTTTAACTTTGTGACGAACCTGTGACGAAAGCGACAATGCTTTGAAGTCACATTGTGACCAATTTGTGAAATATGTGTCATTTGTGACGAACTTGTCATAAACACTGTGATTTCAAATGAAAATCAAATTTCAAATTAATTGCTTAAAAGACGCAAATAGTGAAAAAGATTCCATGCTGGGACTCGAACCCGGGCCATCAGTACAGCACACTGAAATTCTACCGACTAAATCACATGGAACGATACCCAGGCTGGAAAATTTCTCACTATTACATGTTGGCAAGGCTACAAACGCAGCAAAAGATGGAATATTTAGCGTGAACCACCCACATGATGCAAACACGAAACCTAATTAAATCCAGCATTGATTGAAATTATATTAATACTTTGAAATTTTTCCAGAGAGAACCATTTGCCTTGCATACAATATTTCAAATGAAAGTCAAATTTCAAATTAATTGCTTAAAAGGCAATTTTAATTTGAAATGTTGTTTGCAGGCGAATGTTTCTCCCTGGAAAAATTTCCAATTATTAATATAGTTTCAATCGATACTGGATTTAATTAAGTTTCGTGTTTACCCCCATGTCGGTGGCTCACGATAAATATTCCATCTTATGTTGCGTTTGTAGCCTTGCGAACATGTAATAGTGAGAAATTTTACGGGCTGGGCGTCGTTCCATGTGGTTTAGTCGGTAGAATGTCAGTGTGCTACACTGATGGCCCGGGTTCGAGTCCCGGCATGGAATCTTTTTCACAATGTTGGCCTTTGCGCCTTTTAAGCAATTAATTTGACATTTGATTTTCATTTGAAATATTGTATATAAGGCGAATGATTCTCTCTGGAAAAATTTCTAAGTATTAATACAGCGATGAATTTTAAAATAAAATTTTGCTGTAAATATAAAATCTTATCTTTTTACCGTACTTTTTAGCAAAATATCGCTACTTTGGAGTCCTATTCTTCTAAAACATTTTACATTTTTCCACTTAAAAAACAATGCTTATCAACTGACATATTTTTTTATTAAGTTCTATGTTCTATTTTATTAAGTTCTATTCTTTAGAATGTGTAGGTTTTTTAATTTGTTCTGATTTGTCATTGCTTTATTAAATACGAACATGGAAACTAACGGATATTAATACAACTATTATTTATAGAGCGGCATGATAAGCGATATTTATTTAAATTTTTTATTCCCGTGTATATTGTACTTTGTGAATATGAGCTAAATAGATTTGGTATGTTTTACAGGAAAAGACTGATCTGGGAAATAGAAAAAAAAAACGAGTTAGAAAAATCATGCGTTAAGCATAGATTAAAATATATTTTCCAACATTTTCTGAATGCTTTAACAAGACATCGTAATTTAGGGAAATGACGTAAATAAGATAACTAAGTAAACATTTTAGAAAACGCATAAAACATTTGAAAAACTGATTTCAGCAGTTACCGTCCATAGCCAAATATGTTTTCCAATTCTTTTGAACAGCCATTATTTGATCTGTAGGTTGATACACTGAAAAAAATGAAGTACTCAAAAATGAACAAACCGACGTACTCATATTGAACTGAATATTTTTGGATCAAAAATGAACCTATGCTTTCTCTATTTTGAAGCATCACATGTTATCAAACCCAAACAAACGAATAGTTTTGTACCCTGTAATGGTTCATTTCATTTATGGCGGCATAAATGATGTTTATTAATGTAAATATTAAATTATGCACAGCATTTTAAAAATAATTGCTTGGAAATAATGCTCTTGTCATAAAAATATTCGATTTGAGTATCTTGTTAAGAATTTTGCTATTTTTCTTGATAAATAATCAATTAAACATTTCTTTTTAAGAACTTTGAACGGGAAATAAATGTCAGTACGTTTTTACTTTACATTTTAGGAGGGGGTTTTTTTTGTGGGGGGGGGGGGGGGGAGTACATAACGATTCATATTTGATCACAGCCATGGAATAAAAAACGAGTACATGTGTTTCTCAACTTTGAGTACGTTTGGATCGGAGCTATTTTGTGCATGTGACGCATTTAAAATTGAGTACTTTTTACTCAATTTTGAGTACCCATTTTTTTAAGTGTATATATACTATATAATGGGAAAATTTAGTTTAGCAAGAAAACGCCTAACAGGTTGAAATTCATTTTCAGCAATTTATACTAATGTATGGAAACATACTTGAATACTTTTGTACAACCCTGTAGTTTACCTAAAATCTTTATTACACGCCACTATTTAGTTAAAATTTAATTCAAACTAAGACGCTCTTAAAACTGCTGAAATCACATTTCCAGAAATTATAATATATAGACGGCCATGTATCCAATTCTTTACGTGACCCTGTATATCATTTTATCTATATTCTACAAATATTTCTTTGTAAATTAAATGCAGTTCAGCGAAATAAAGCATAACTCATTTAAAAAAAAAAATCAGCGTTAATACGGGTTAGGTTCCCTTAGAAAGACCCCCACGAAGGGCACTCCCCCTGGGCCTATATCCCTCGTGCAGATAATTGGCCGTCATAAATACAACCAACCAACCAACCATTTAAAAACCACCTTTAAGCAATTTGCGCCCATACTCAGTAATCCTTACGAATAATTTTGTGTAGCATTGTATAGGAATTATAGCATTTATATACATCATACACTATGCATAAATATAGTGAATCATAAAAGTGCATATCATAATTAAAAATATATTTCCAGCAATCATCGCTAATGAACAGTACTTCGGATACAATATGGTATCTGAAAGATTTTGTGTGTCCCTGTAAATGCTATATACGTATTATTCGTATTATATATGAAATAATTTATAGTATGTAAACCTCAGCGACTTGCATCAATTTCATTATATATGAAATAGATTAACATAATTAAAGTATGCCGCAAACAATTCCCTCCACCTCTATATCATTATGTATTTGAATTCCTTTTTTAGTCCTGTAAATGAACAATAACTATTCTTTGCATCGCATAGTCAACAGAATGCATATTTTAGTGCACTTCATAAATGCATATAAATTTTATTCTGTTTGAAAGCGTGCGTAAAATCATAAAAAATCATTTGAAACGACTTTTTCCCATAGGCTGTAATGTAACGGAAAACTTTTGGCTGTCCCTGTAAATGAACAAAGCGTGCTACAAACTTCATTACAAATAGGTACCGTGCGATGGTAAACGTCAATACCATCCAAAAATTTCAGGGCAATCCGAGTATATTTTCGAGAGTTAGAGTGCGCACAGACTGCTAGACGGACAGACGGAGAGACAAACCGAAGTCATAAGCACTTTTCAACTTGTGTCCTACATTATGTATCCTGTATTATATGAACTTTTAAAAAATATATACTAAAGCAGTTTAATCTATAACTTCCTATCAGGCATGAAAAATACTTTATTTCAATGCTTAAATATCATATTTTACTTTTTAGTGCCAATAATTACCGGAATCATACACGTAGAAAATTAATTTACAATAGAAGAAAATTTAATAACCGATTCAGAATGTCTATAATTAAATGTTTGATTAAAATCACAAACAGAAAAAATGCTTACATACAATTAAAAAAAAATAAATATACCAATTTGAAAAACACTAAAAATAATAATTAGTATTTATAATTGTACTGTTAACAGCAAACTACAATAGATAAATTAAATGCATTATTAGATTTAACAATATCTCAAAAATATTTCCATATGGTATAAGGAATTCCTATTATTTTATAATTTTGGCAAATGTTAAATCTGAAAACATTGGTTTGAAGATTTAGGATTTTAAAAGATAATTTAAAATATTATTAGCACTAAAAGAAAATTCTTTCAAATGTTTCACTACTGTAATATGTTAAAAATACATTTTCCCAGTATAATGTTAATTTCTAATCTGAAACAGTTTCGTAATCTCATGATAATCGAACATCATATTTAACCCTAAAATAATAATAACTATAAATGTTAGTAATCAAAAAATATTAAGAAGCCGATAAAATAATTCCAAATCATTGTCGTTCCATACATTTTCAATTTCAAGTAAGAGTAAATAAATGTTTATATTAATTCCAGTATGAATGTAGACATGAATGTCTCTGCGCAGTTTTTTTTTTTTTTTTTTTTTTTTTTTTTTTTTTTTTTTCTTCAAGCGATGGCAGATTAAAATATTTTTCTTTACAGTTATCAAATTGGAAAATATCGCTTCTGACAGTTAAAGATCAGTCTCTTACAAATATAACTATTTAACTCATAATATACAACCAGGAATAAAATATTTAAATTAAATAAAACTTACATGCACGTTCCATTAATATCCGTGTATCCTAAAATGGTCATTTCTTTATCTTAAAGTGTTGTAGACGTGTTGTTCTAAAACAAGTGAACTATTTCCCGCGTATTCTCATATTTATTTTTCTGTGGGCAGACGATTTTCGAGCAGATGGTTTGTTACAGATTGTTTGTTTTTGTATACAAGAAATATGGAATTTGAACGCGCAGAAATTTTCTGAAAGTATCATTCATTAAAATTTTGTATTTGAAGAAATGACCAATGTATTTAATCTTTTCTTTTTATCCGTACCAAATAATTCAAGTTAAAATGTATTGTAAAGTTCCTTTTTTCTAAATAATTATAATAATAATATTCATAATTAGAGTTTATTAGATAAAACATTGTTTAAATTTTTAAAAGGTGTAAAAATAAATTTAATGTAATAACGACAACCCCCCCCCCTTTTTTTTTCTATTTTTTTAAAGTAAAGTTTGTTTTGCACAAATTTTGTATATTTCCTTTATTTTCGGAAAATGCTAATTTTATTTTAAAAGTCTGAAAGAAGTAGAATTTATGACTTGAATACAAATTATAAAAATATTCTAAAGCAAGAAATGCATAGATGACTAAACTCTGAAGATTCTTTCTACATGCTCATTAAAAGGTGCAGATTTAACTGTAATAGAAAATTTTTAGTTTGAAACCACAGAAGTGTTTCGAATAATTCTGGTCGGTAAAAAAAGAAAGAAAGAGAGAAATTTCCTCCCAGCAAACTAAATATGTAAAGTGTATAAATTTAGTATTCGTAATTGTAAATCTATTATCCAAATGCTAGATAAAATTGAAATCATGAAAAAGTATACATTCACTGTCTTAGATATCAAATTGATAAAATATAGCCTAAAAATTTAGTTTATTAATGCTTGTATCGTGCACTTTATTTATTATGCCCCCCCCCTCCCCTTTAGTGACGGAATTTACCATTTGCTATCCACTAATATATTTTCATTCCTTATGCCGCTGTAACTCTTGGCTGTTTAAAATATTTCTCTTCATTTTCAAAGATTTTTGAAGTTCATATTTTTTGTCGCACCGTGACTTACAATATGCTGGGTTTTTTGTCACATATGTGACGTGACGTACGTTACATAGCAGTGACATAACAGTGACGTCACAATTTTTTTTAATTGCCAGAAAAATATAATTTTACAAAAAGTAACATGTTTTGAAGAATTTTCGTAAGTTTTTAAAGTTTTCTAAGAAGTTCACATTTCAGTCACAATGTGACATCACTGAGTGGTGGCATTTCGGCAGAGTGACTTGCAGTGACGTCACAGCGACGTCACCGTGACCATGCATGCTATGAGGGTCTATACTACTGTAAAAACATACACGTAGCGACAAACAAAGAATTTTAGATTTTAGGACACAGAAAAGCAAAGAAAAATTGCAGTGTTGGTAAATTAGTAGTTTCTTTTTATTATTGAAATATCGACCACTATTTCCGATGTTCGCCTTAATATGTCATTAAATAAATTTTACAGTTCGGAAACAGTAATTTTTATCCGAATAAAAAAATCCGCTAAATGAGAGAAGGAATCCTCATCTTGATTTATGAATTCGCGTCTTAAGCGTAATTTTTTGCTTCAAAAAACCAAAAAAGCTATCGCGTATTAACCGTGAACTTCTTAACCGGGTTCCATTGTTTATATATATATATATATATATATATATATATATATATATAAAACCATTAATTAAACATTACCGACCACCATCAAAATCGCGATAGTATGAATGAAATGACAATAATACAGTTTCCCCCATCACACTTATATATATATATATATAAACTTTAAACGTAATTCACTTTAATTTCATAACTTAAATTTTCAAGATTACTTCAAAGAGGCACAGTTTGAAGTTAGTAAGTCAAATATTGCTATTTTTGGAATGATATTTATAAATCGATCAACATTTACTGCATAAACTAAGTCATATTATTTATAAGTAAGTATTTTTCCAGTGACATTCCAGTTCATTTAAATATTAGCAAGTATTTCAGCAATAACTTTATAAAAAATTAAACCAAACCTCTGTGATTTTCAGAATAAAATATGATCTTCTTATGAAGTTATTTTGCAGTTTCATTTAACCATACGTTTTTAACGAGTTTATTATTATTATTATTATTATGTAAAATTTAGTCTTGATCAATAAACTGCCACCAAAATTTCACATGAAAATTTAAAGCAGTCCAGTAGTTAAAAATTAAAGATTCAGACATATATATTTTTTTAATTTTTACTCTTTTAAGAATTTAAAGCACATATAAGAATAGCGTGACACACTTGAAACTTTAAGGGGACAAGGAACTTTCAAGGTGAACAAAATTGCTTAAATTCTCGAAAAAAAATTTGCTACCAAAATATCAAGCTCCATGTAAGCTTTTATCTCCAAGTAGAATTCTTGCAATCAGATTGATTTTTTCACATTTTATTTATATTTTTATAATTAATTGTTCAACTTTTGTTCTGTACTTCTTTCTTCTTAGTATTATCAACGTAATGTACAAACACAGGTAACATGTATTGTTTACATGTAATTTCATCTTTATGATACCTACAGACACATCGCCATATTGAAACTCTTAATGCTGGTTACGCCAATTTTATCACAGATGCTACCAACTCTAACTGTTTAGAAAGCGATTAAAAAAAAATAAAAAAGTGTCTGAAAATTTTATGTTGTTTAGACTTTTCTTTCTGAACATATAGAGAAAAATAAATAAATGTATAAGAAACTCATTTTGCATTCTTGGTATCTTGCATCATAATTATGATTTTAAATAAAATATTATGAATTAATTTATTTATTTTCTTGTTTATTATGACATTACCGCACGCATACACTAGAGCCGAGCATACACTTGTTAAGGGCATTAAACTCGTTTGAGCCAAAACCTGAGTTTTTGACACCTCATCCTTTATTTGCAAATTAACTCAAATCGTAATATGAGCTGAAATGGAATGTCAAGGGATCTTTCAAAAATTTCGTTTAAGACAGGATTTCACCTTAACAGGTATAGCATTCCTTATGATTGTGTTTTATTCTTTTTCACGAGACTATTAAATTTTTTTGTTTAAGGCAAGATTTTGTGATACACCTGTTACGTTTTAATAAGCTTGATTAAATTTTTTTCAGTCAAAATCTTGTGGCATTCTATATTGAAAATACATAGATATTTAAATAATAAGTCAGCAAATATCTCAGTCCCGTTATTCAGTGTTGTTTAAAATGCATCTTTGTCTCTTCGAAATTTCGTAATTAAATTACACCTAAGATTGTTCTTGGTAGTAATCATTTTAAAATTAATTTTACTACAAAAATGGATGTGCATTTTAATCTTCGCCTTATAACGCATCTCTTCTTCAGTTCTCTCTGAACAATCTTCGAAATTTGACAGGCATGCCTATTTTACCGTAATATAATATATTTCAATATCTAAATTTCAATTTGAAACTTCGATATAGTTTTACAAGCATTATAAATTACTAATCTGATTTCCGATATTGAGTTTTAGGGAAAAGGGATATTTTGTACGTAAAAAATATTCATATCAAATTCACTGCTATGTTAATTGAAAAAAGTCTCAGATTTCATGTAATTTCTTTTGCAATAGAAATAAAAGTAAGGAAACTGAGAATAATACGGATACTCTTATTTCAAACTAAAATTTCAATCGTTATGGTGAAGTTAAAAAATAAATTAAATTATTAGTGTTATATTTTCTCTTGAAGTTTTGAAAATAATTCTTTTTCACTTTTGATTTTCACTTTCAACTTTAATTTTTTGTAAAGCCCCTTTTCTTGAAGGTGATTAGGCCACTATTTTCTATGAAATCAATTTATTTATGTTTCACTTCAGATAGAAATAAGGGGCAATGTGAAAAAGACACAGTTTTATTATTTTAAGAACAGAATTTTATTTTTATTGGAAACTAATCGAATGTAAATAAAAGAATTCAAAAAATCAAATTGAACGTTTTAAAATAGTGAAGAAAACTCAAATAGTCAAAATTTTTTAAACCACCACCTGAATTCCCAAATAAAATTGACATAAATACATAAATATACTGTATGGCCAAAAGTCATCGGACACTTTTCATTTTACGCGATATATAGAAAATACTTGGCAAATTCTTCTGAAACTTCGTGAATACAAAGATCATGTTTGATCTCATATTTTTCAGTGAAGATTCGATCACGAGAGCAATTAGTAAACCATCAACAAATTGAATGAAAAAAATATTTGCTATTACTGTAAAATAGAATGCTCGAAATGATCTGTAGTTGTAGCACAGCTCTATGTGGATCTTGCAGGACATTTGTGTTCATTTGTGTAAGCATAGCGCGAATATACATGGGCATATAAAGATTTCTTTCAAAATTCCAAGAAATTTCTGCATGTTTTTAATATTTACCAGTATAGTTTAAAAGAACGTAACAGACCTAATACTAAATGACAGGCTAAATATAAATAAGAGAAATCCCAGAGATACAGTTTAATAAGTATCATTTTACCTATGTGATTGCGATAATTTGAAAACGAATTTTAATTCTCATAAGAAAATAAACGGTGATCTTTCAATACAATTACATATATTAGAACGCATTGGCAGATATTAGAATGCAATTCTTGCTTTTATTTCCAATGGAAATTCATACATATACTTATCCTTTACCATCTCTTCAGGCATTATAATCAAAGTAGCTATCACAGTATAGACATTTTTCTATTATCTGTTACCCAAAATTTCAGTTATATAAAAAACCATGACACAGTTATTTTTTCATTAAAAAAATTCTTTATCTTGTTTGTATAATTTTGTATACTATCTTGTTTGTATACTTTAAAATCAATTTCTATAAGGTATATTTCGTTATTTTTCATTAAAAACTTTAAGACATATTTCGTTATTTCACTTAAAAACATGTACTACCAGGTTTAGAATATACTATATAACAAGGATACTATTTGTGCATTTGCATCGTCTATACTCTCCAGCTCTTTTCAAAACTATAACGTTTTTTACGCTCTCCGGAGGCATCCTCAGTTGAAATGATGTTGTTTTGCAGCTCGCATGAGATGTTACAGCTTCCCTTCTTTTTCCCTCATCGCTCTTTCGATTTTTCCCTTTCCGCCAACGAGAGTCAATAGTTGAATGTGTACTGTCCTTGCATATATTATCTTTTTCTAAGTTGATTTCTATGGCTTCCCTCATTAATGTGTTGTGGAGGTTTTCGTAATTGCCTATTTTTTCTATTTTAATTGACTGTGACTCCGGAGAGGGGTGAAAACGTTATGGTTTTGAAAAGAGCTGGAGAGTATACACGATGCATTGCACAAATAGTATCCTTGTTATATAGCATACTCTAAACCTCGTAGTATATGTTTTTAAGTGAAATAACGAAATATGTCTTAAAGTTTTTAATGAAAAATAACGAAATATACCTTATAGAAATTTATTTTAAATGTAAAAGTACACAAACAAGATAAAGAATTTTTTTAATGAAAAAATAACCGTGTCATGGTTTTTTATATAACTGAAATTTTGGGTAACAGATGATAGAAAAATGTCTATACTGTGACAGCTTCTTTGATTATAATGCCTGAAGAGATGGTAAAGGATAAGTATATGTATAATACGGGCATTAAAAAAAAAACTGTGATTTATGTCGAGAATAAAAATGGTCAAGAACGAGTATTACTCGCACTCAGAGGGTTCCGTACAATAAATGTATGAATTATTAACTGTGTTATTAAAAAAATCGTTACAAAAAGAAAAATAAGACTTTGTAAAAAACTATAAAACGTAGGGTTTGGTATAGCTGTATATATACTAGAAAAGTATGAATGGATACACCGTAAAAGTTCAAAGATATTTGAAGCCTAAATAATATCAAATATTGCTACTCTGTATAAATCTTATTCTAATCCGTTTATGATGAACTTAACTGGCACTAAAAGTAGTGCATACTGAAACTTCATTTCATAAAACTAAATTCAGCGTCGTAATAATCTTTTCTTTTTATAGTGTAAAAGTAATGCGTACAACTGAACCTAATTTTTTGTGCATGTTTTTGGCTTTGGCCAACAGGTCCTCCTTGAATTTGGAAATATTGCGTGGTAAAGGGGCTGTGTGATAACGATTTTTGTATACTTTTCTTGATTTTTCGTAGTTCTATTGTCCATCGGCGGCTCGTGCAGCGGCGGGAACTCGCTTCTTGCTAAGCCGGCTATTCGCAAACAGCTCATAATAGTAGAATAAGGAAAAACTAATAATTTTAACAAATATCGTGATATAGATTAACTCGTTTTTAGTCCGTTTAATTGACTGAAGCTGAAATTTAAGATGAAAATCAATGTTGGTATAGTATTGAACTAATAATATTGAAGTATTAACATGTGTAACTAGTTTTTGAAATATTAAGATGTATAAGATAGAAGAAAGTTTCGGGATTGGCACATCCAACTAGTTTTTTCTAGAAATCATTCTTCAATAGCATTTGTATCTTAAAAATAACCCCTATGCGAAATTTCAAGTTTCTAGTCCTTTCAGTATAAAAGAAAATCGCAACTTAAAATGTTTTTTCTCATGCACTCTTTGAAATTACGATTTTTTTTTAACTCTTCTGTACGTGCATTTGCGTCTTAAAAGTAGCTGTCATGTCAAATTTCATGTTTCTATCCTTAACAATTCGATACAAGTCGCATTTTGAACTTTTTATAATGCTTTTAGCTCATTTCACAGTTTTAAATTTTGAATTTTTTTAAATCCGCTCATAATGAGCATTACATCTTATAAGTAACTACCACGCCAAATCTTAAGTTTCTAGCCCCTTCAGTTTCACAAATATCGTAATTTTAAAAAGCTTTTCGCTCCTGCACCCCCGTTGGGGATAGGGGCACCGACATAAAATATAGGCAGTATTGGAGCAGAGAACGTCACCATCAATTTGCCGGCATTATTTTTTAAATCTGTTCAGTAGTACCAGAGATTACTCCGTACAAACAAACAAACGTTATTTCTTTGTAATATTAGTATTGATAGTCTTTCTAAAAGTTAAAATGCTGCTAAATGAATATTAAATATATTTGTTATTGTTTAACGGTGTTTATTTAAGATCACAGACCGTCAGAATAATAAAAAGATAGAATACAAAATAAGAATTCACAAACAAAATATTACGCTTGTGACCATGACTTCAAGTTAAAAACGCACAGGCAAAACTAACAGCAGGCGAAAGTTCTTTTAATTACTAATAATATCCTCTGGTATTATTTTTAAATTAAAAAAAAAGCTATTTTATCACATTACAAAATATTTCTTTAATAAGACGTACTGTTCTAACATCATCAGGGAGAAAAAACTACATATAAGTGAAATATATTTTTCTTTTAAATGGCTTTTAACAGGCAGTCATTAAAAAAAAAAAAAAAAAAAAAATGTATAGCCCTACTGACCTCGTATGAAAATATCCCATTGTAAACAGCCTTCTGAATTCGCGAAGTTCTATTCACTGACGCTCATTCATAGATTTTTTTTATCAATTGGATGATGAAGATATATGTCGCCTCAACATATGTCATTGAAGAGAGAATATCCTAACCAGAAGTATTTATCGTATACGATGGCATTCATCTGTTTGACAAAAGTGCTTTAAATTTATAAAATCAAAACTCTTTGTAAAAAGTGTTTTGATTTGAAGGATAATCAAATAATGATGATGAAATAATTTTCATAATAATTTGATCAAATAAATCATTATCTTTTGTTCATACACTGTAAAAAAAAATGGTAACTTTCCATGTAAAATCCAGGAACGTTTCGCCTTTTATCAGGTTTTCAGAATAATTTAGCTCTTTCCTGTGAAATTCTGGTTTTCTTATCTGAAACGTTCCTGAACAAAAGTTGGAAACAGCAAAACGCTGCGGCCGCCATTTATTATTATTTTTTTCCTATAATCCGTTGCTCGCGCGCGAGTGTCGAAAACGAATTCCTTAAATGAATGTAAAAAAATCAATATGGAATGCAAATAAATCAATAGACGACATAATCCTTTACGTCTCTATTGTCAAGATAATTCAGATGAAAATACAATACCTCTGTGACATCACTAAGAGATTATCTCTCGTACTTGTCTGTGAAATCTTTAACGAGCAGACTGTGTAAAAAAAAAAAAAAAAAAATACACCTATTATTTGGATCTGCATTAACCAGGGGACAATCAAATATGATTCTCACCTATTTTGATTAATTTAAAGTATGTTTTAGAGTTCTTATCTCTAATTATTCTTGTGAAAGGATTTCTTCAAATGGGTCTTAGATTTTCAGAAATTAGATGCCGAGTTTTAGCATACGTTTCAAATACCCATTAGTTTGCAGCTCTCAACGTGTCTTTCGTGGTGTGGACGCAGAAAGCTTGCACGCCACCCTTACGGCCCGGGTTCGATGCTACCTCTTGACTTTTTTTTTTCTTTTTTAATTAATTTTATATTTTAACACTTTATTACAATTTGATTTAAATTTGACATATATTTGACACTTTGAATTGCTGCAAATTTGAATTTTTTTTTTTCGGAAAAAATATACAATTACGTTTAGGTTTTTTTTTCATGAAAATTTATATGTATTTTATCTAACTTGTAAACTAACATAATCACTGACGAAAATCCAAAATATTTTATGTCTAGATTTTTTTTCTAATTATTATTTACATTTATATATTTTTATATTTTAAGCAAAGTTCAGAAACAATATATCACATATATATTTACTTTATTGAATTTTAACTGAAAATTTATTTTTTCGTAAAAATTATAAATAATAATTTTGATGTCAATTTCAAAATATTTTTTCATTCTAACAAATAATGATAATAAAGCGAAAATTGTCAACTGGAAATGTAAAAATCGTCTGCGGATCCCGCATGCTGTGAAATGTCAGTAATGTCATAATGAAGGGAACGAACATCCAGAGTGAATTATGTCAGCCAGGTATCGGTCCGGATAGCCTAACAGGTAAGGCATTGGCACGGCACGCCACGTATCCAGGTTCGATCCCTGGTCTGGACATTTTTCGCTCTTGTGCTACTCCAGCCTTGAATATGTCAGTAATGTTTTGCTGTCAACAGAAATATTCCTGGTATTTCGCAGGAAACTTGCTGGCATTTCTGTAGAAAGTTTTTAACATATACAGTAAAGTACCAGTCATTTTCAAGAAATGTTTCTTGGAAATAATGGGCAACTCAGCTGCCCATTTTTTCCCAGGAACGTTGCGGAATTTTTTTTACAGTGTAATTTAAAAATTAATTTAACTTATGCTTAATATGATATTTCCCATATTTAAGTAAATTATTTCTGAATTTGAAATAATTACAGTGTAAAAAGTTACAGGGTGAAATGAAGTCAATGAAACAGGTAAAAAAGAAAATGTATTAAATGGAAAAAATAAGAATTCATATCAAATTATATGATTTTCAGTTTAAAAAAATAAAAGAATAATCCACACCTGTTGATATTTCTTTTAATTACCAATAGTATCATTTTGCCTTTAAAAAAAGAAAGAAAAGTGATAAGTTAAGCATAGATTATGAAACACTTTTCCAACACAACCACGAAATTTTTACGAAATTTCATCATTAATTAAGGTGGGACAAGACATGTAAATAAACAGATTAGAAAACATATAACAGATTTAAAAATCGAGTTTTAGAAATTACCTCCCATAGTCAAAAAAGTAGTCGAATTATTTTGCGCATCCCAGTATATGATCTATAGATTAGCGTATATACTACATAGCAGATTAGCATATATACTACATAGCATGCTAAAATTTAGTTCAGTTAGAAAATTCACTTTTATAAATTCTCAACAATAGATGGAAATGTGCTCGAATTCTTTTGCACAGCCTATATATGCACAGCCTGTATATTATCTAACGATATTTGTTACACACCACATATTAAGCTAAAATTTAGTTTAGGTTAAAAACGCATAACACAATTTAAAACGCACTTCCACTAATTACCAACCATAAACGGCAATGAATCTTGTTCTTTGCGTAGTCCCGTATATGTATTTAATTATATTCCACAAACTTCTTTTAGTATACAAAATATAAATTCAGCAGGAAAATGTATAACACGATTAAAAATCCCTACCGGCTGGCGTACAGGCCGAGGTAGATTTCGAAATTAAGTACTAATTTCACCAACAAAAACTAAAACAAATATAGAGATAAACCCCGTTTAACAATTTTATCTGGCCGTTTTTGTTGAGTTTTTAATTTAATTTTTCTGCAAGAGCTGGTTTTATCAAAATCATGTTAATACGATAATTTTTTCTTCCGCCCCTATTTTTGTTTAAATTGTTTTTGCTGTAAAAGCTGGTCCTATCAAAAACTTGTCACCATAAAAGTTGTAGATGGTATTAAGAAAATATATAATAAGTTTAAGTAAATTTGATAGCTGAAGAATTCATTATCCCTAAAACCCTATTTTTTCGCCCCTAGAGCCCATTTTAAATTTTATCAAAAATCTGTGACCATAAATTTTTTACTTTTTTCCTAGAATAATAACTTAATAGATAATAAATAATAATAAAAAGTAATAATAACTTTAAACTGATTTGATATGTATTATAATTAAGAAGTTATGGGTTTTTTTTTTTTTCGATTTTCACAAAACCCCTCCCTATTTCCATCTCCTTTGTCCGATTTTGCACATTAACGAACTTTAACGAGATTTTCTACCCTTTGATTTTATCTATCAGTTTGGAAGAGATTTGAGCAGAATTATGGAAGTAATCGTATCCATAAAAAAGTGATATATATATGTGACGATTGGACAGTAAGCAGTAGGCATTATCGAAATTATCGGGGTTTCCAGTTATAAACAGCACCGGTGTTTCAGGCCGATTGCTTGTTGAGAATAAAAGACTCGAGGAACATAAAAATGCAGTCGATTGAAAGTAATCTAACTTTATTGACGTTCTCATAATTTGACTTTGGGGTGGGGTGTGTGTGTGTGAGGGGGGGGGGGGTTGCTCCATTCCATCAATGATAAAAAAGAATAAAGTTCGTTCACATCAAAATTAGCTTAAAAGCTGTTCCATCTCTCGGTTCGAAATCCTTTTCGCTTCATTATGCTACTAGACTGTTATTGCATTCGTAAATTCACTAAATATCTGTCTTAGACGTATGGTCATTTTCCATACCGACCAACTCACAATCTCTTGCAAAGTTCTTAAAAGCTCCAAAAAAACAACAACATCTCAACAAAATCGCAGCAAATCTCTCCAAAGAATCTTTTTGTATCCGGCTAGCTGATTGTATTTATTCTACCTCGCTCAACGATTGTTCAAGAATATTCCACACTCTTGCACCCAGACGCGCCAGGTGTAAACAAACTTTAGTATCTGTTGTCGAGACTGCGCTAAAAATAGCTTTTCTCTCGCCCGACAGACGATTTTTAATAAAAAGAAAAATGAAATTATTTCTGCATAAGTTTTAAAGCATTCAAATATTCTAGTTGGCACCTGGATATTTTAAATAAAAGAATTAATTGAATAAGTAGGTTTTTTAGACGGTATAATAATATTTAGCAGTTAAATAAAGATTTTAGGGGAATATGATATATCGGGATTTAATAGCGGATTTTAATAGAAATTTAAATAATAAAAGTTTTTATTAAGGAAATATAAATAGTTAGAGCCATTTTTAGATTTACGCAATTTGGAATAAATATTATTACATGGATTAGGATATTATAGAGATTAATAGACTAGGGTTTTAATTTAATAAGCCGGTATAATATACGAATATTACTGAAAAAGGGAAATTTATATAAAATACTTTTAAACTTGGCGAAAAAATTTAAATTTTGTAATATATATGTATGTTTATATATGTTACAATATTACATCTATCTCCGCGATTTTCCTGTACTATTCTGAATAACTTATCTATATTCACTACATCCTTATTCTATAATAATCTCTATTATTAATTATGTTAATTTCCCTTTAATTTAATGTCTCACTTGTCTAATTCACTTAATTATTACGCTTTTAGTATTCTTAAATTAAATTTTGCATCCGCATGCGATCTTTCGCATTTAAGAATGTTCTTTGGTAGCCATTTTTTATTTTTATTCCAGCCGAGATTTATCCTCCCGCGCTTTATTCCGGGGCTCCTTTTTGCTTTATTATCCCTCCACCCGCTCTGCCAGTACTCTTTTCATGGCGTAATTTCTCTGCATCTTAATTGGTTTAGAGCGCGTACTACATCAAAATTGTATTCCTACGCTTTGAGAGTAAAAAGCAGTTACGCACGATTCTTTAGCAGATTTTGCTGAGTTTTTTAAAATGTAAACTTCCCCTTAGCTGCGTGTCTGACAAAATGACGTTTGTTCTAAAGATTTTACGCTTTTGATTTTACTCTTTTGATGTAATCAAATGATTACTATTGATTATAGATGTTTCTACATCGAAGTTATTGATGACACTGCATCGTGAGTTGTGAGAACTGCTGCCCGATCTTATTGAATAAAATCCTGTGAACAGTATTGCTTTCGTTACTTGTCTCCTGGAGAAATCCCAATCTTCATTTCCATTGTTTTTTGCCATAAGCCACTTGACTGCAATCATCTTTAATGAGAGATGATCATCGTATACAGAGATTGAGCTTTTCACTGAAATTGGCGAAGCTGTTGCTCTACTTTCCTTTGCTACATGTTCGTACATCTATGTGCCAACTCCATGCTACATTCGCCTTTTTCATCTGCATCGCAATGAGATCGACGAGTTTGTTTTCCAGTAGTTCTTACCGTAACAGATATGTATATATATATATATATATATATATATACAGTAAACTCTCTGTAAGGCGGACTCTGTGTAAGACGGAAATCTGTCTAACTCGGAAAATTTTCAAGTCCCTGCGAATACATAGACATAGAGTAAAACTTGTCTAAGGCGGAATATTATCTACCACGGAAAATTTTCTCGGTCCCAATCGATTCCACCTTAGACAGAGTTTACGGTATATATATATATATATATATATATATAAAGTTTTGAACTGGGGGTGGTTCTAGGGTTCATGATCGACATAGATCTGTAACAAATTTTCTGAAATTCCAACATAGGGGAGAATATAATAGGTAATGTTTCTTACGAAATCTACCTGAAACTAACCTTAAGAATTCACTCACATAGTCAGTAATAAGAACGAATTCCTTTGTGAAACCCTCTATACCAGCAACATAATTTATAAACATCATCTGCTATGCAAAAATCCAGTTAAACTGAAAGATGCAAATCAAAGTTGAAAACGCACTTCTATCAATTATTGTTCATAGACAGTAATGCAACAGGATTTGTTTGCACGTTCCTGTAAATGAGCAATAAATGCAATGCACACCATACTTTTTAATAAGCAACTTACAGTATACCTCAATAATGCATATAAGGTTTATTGCGTTCGAAATCGTGTGACATCATTAAAATATATTGCGAACGATTTTCCCCCGTAAACCGTTATGAAATTGAATTCTTTTGTGTGACCCTTTGCATTCCATATTCTACAGAAATATGTTTTATTACTCTTCATAAACGTATATCAATTTCATTATGTTTTACATGTTGTAACATCATGAAAATGCACTTGAAAAGATTTTTTCCCATTAACTGCAATGAAAGGGAATACTTTTGACTGCCACTGTAAACGAAATATAAATGCTAAACACTTCATACACACCACGTACTATACAAAAATTTAATTAAACTTAAAAAAGCAAGCCAAAGTTGAAAACGCACTTCCAGCAGTTATCACTCATAAACTCATGTAGTGTAACAGAATTCTTTGGTGCCCTTGTAAATGAACAATAAATACAATGCACACCATACTTTTCAGTAAGTAACTTATAGTACACCTCAAGTAATGCATATAAATTTCATTAAGTTTGAAATTGTGTATCATCGTTAAAATATACTGAGAACGATTTTTCCCCGCAAACCTTTATGAAACTGGATTATTTTATGTGACTTTGTACATTAATAATAAATGCTTTGCATCCCATATTCTACAGAAAACATGTTTTATTACCCTTTATAAACGCATATCAATTTCATTATGTTTTAATTGGTGCAACATCATGAAAATGCACTTGAAAAGATTTTTTCCCATGAATTGCAATGAAATGGCATACTTTTGACTGCCGCAGTAAACGAACTATAAATGCTACATACTTCATACACGCAATGTGTTAAACAAAAATTTAATTAAACTTAAGAAAAGCAAGCCGAATTTGAAAACGTACTTCTAGCAATTATCACTCCTAGACAGTAGTGTGACAGAATTTTTTGGTGCGCCTGTAAACGAACAATAAATGCAATGCACACCATACTTTTCAGTAAGCAAGTTATAGTACACTTCAGTAATGCATATGAATTTCATTACGTTTGAAATAGTGTAACATCATTAAAATATACTGCGAACGATCTTCTCCCGTAAACCCTAATGAGACAGAATGTTTTTGTGGAACCCTGTAAATAAATAATAAATGCTTTTCACCTCACATTCTACAGAAAACATGTTTTAGTGCACTATAAATGCATATAAATTTCATTTTGTTTTAGATAGTGTAACATCATGAAAATGCATTTGAAACGATTTTACACCATTGATCGTAATGTAACGGAATATGTTTCACTGTTTCTGTACTACATGCACTACAAATGCTACGCATTTCATTTTCAACTATGTTGAAAATTGTTTATAAAAAAGAGAAAGAAATCAGCAGCAAATGATATTTCTTTTACTTACTAATAGTAGCTTGTTAAAAAAAAAAAAAAAAAAAAAAAAAAAAAAAATAGCAATTTATCAAATTACAACGACCATTTGGAAAACGATTTTTTTTAAGACTAAAATTTAAGACATAAAAAATCACACGAAGTTGATCATACATTACGTACGCCATGAATTAAACATTAATAGTGTTATTACACGTAAAAATTGAGAGCCAAAAATATCGCCTGCGACCCGTCAGATTTCATGAAACTTAAGTATTATCCACCTGAAACTTACGTAAATATCCAAGCATTTCATTGGCTGTTCGGGAAAAGGCTTTTCCATCGTCAGATTTCCAAGAAATTTGTCGGCCAATTTTAAATGAAATTTCATTCTTAAACTTCTAAACATATGACAATATTACTTTTTACACCGTCGGGATAGAGAAAAAAATGTACTTTTAAATGCAATTTGTTTGAAAGCTGTATCTCAATTTGTTTCTGAGTTATTATTATTATTTTTTTTTTTTTGTAGTTTTTATTACTTTTTTGTCATAGTGGCAACAGAAGGTATCCATCGTTGTTGAAATTAAAGGGAAATACAGATTACTGTATAGACCAATCATAAAATGAATAAAATGCGGATTAAACCAATGAAAACCTTCAGATATGCTTTTAATTTCCCATCCTGACGAGAACAATAACCATTTTTTCAAATGGTTAAAAAAAAAAAAATGATATTATATAACATTTTAAAATATTCATTTAACAGAAAGCAATACTCCAATACCAACAGATATAAATTTGTTTTTATTAAGCTTACATAAATAAAAAACAACTTTATTGATCCCGTATGAAACTCTCCGATTGGAAACAGCCTTCTGATGCATTCATAAATTTCTGAAGATCTATTCAGTAATGTTCATTCAGACTGTTTTCTTTTAATCTATTCGGTGATGAAGATCAATGTCGTCGCAGCGTGTCATTGAAGAGAAAATACCCTAACCGAAAATATTTATCTATTCCAAAGCACGTAGGCTGCCATTCATGAGTTTTAAAAAAGTTCTGCAATTTTTTTTTTTTATATAAAAACTCTTTGTAAAAAAGGTTTTGATTTTATAAATTCTTGCCATTTGTATGAAAAGTATTTAATTTTGATAAATAGTTTTGGCAACAATTTGATCAATAAATGTTTATTTTTTGTTTGCAATTTTAAAGTTAGTTTTGTAAATTTAACCCTTAAATGCACCATGTTTGTTTATTTAACACGCACAGCTTATTATTGATGCAATTACTATATAAATGTATCACTTCAGCCTTGTATTCCAATCTGTAATGATTTCTTTGTGTTAAATAATAAAATGGGAATGCATAATACAAGTGAGTACGATGTTTTTTTATTGAGAAAAAAAAATTAGCTCTATTAGACACATGCAAAAGAAACTTGCATGAAGATGAACTTATCTCCATTAAAATATTAATATTGTATTATATATATAATTATATAGAGCTAAGTGTATAACACTTCAGGGGTGAACTCATCCGGGTCCTCATAATCAGCCATTTTATTTTAATTTTCAGAGATTTAATTTTTTCATTTAGCGATTCAAGCGCTCGAATACGCCAACTAGTGGAGAAAAGATATAATTTCTTGCTTCAGGATAGTGCCGTGCAAGCGCATTGCATTACATATATTTTTAATTAGTTCAGAAGGATTATTCTTTTGCACAATTTCGGATTTCCTGTGACATTTGTGTTCTGTCTTATATGACAAAGTAAAAATTTTCCCAATTTGAATATCTAAAACTTTCAAATGCTTTTACAATAAAGAATTATTTCAATGTCAATTTAGCATTAGTTAAAGAGAAATTAAAGGGACAGTTTTCCTGTACCGAAGGCTGAGCAGCACCTCTATAGGCTGTTTTAATTTCCAATAAAGCTACATAAGATTAATCTTTTTACAAAGACTGTGAAAAAGAAAAACAACTTGAGTGATGAGCTATATCGAAATATGCATGTTTTTCGATATATCTTGCGTTGAAATTCGTATCACCTAGAAATCAGCAATGATGAACAATATGCGATTCATTCCTTTGAGATTCAATAAAATATAGGCCATGGATACAATAATTTTGCTCGATGGCAATATAAAATATACAAAACTAAAAACATTTTACTGCTTTTAGCAATCATATCACGATTTCAAAAACAATGTTTAATTATGAATGTTTCCGATTAAAATATAAACCATGGAGCTTATTGGCAATATAGCGATCTGAACAAACTCCATGTATTAAAACTTTCCTAAAAATGCAAATTTAAGCGAAGGTGGTGAATTAAATTCAATATTGTTAGAATTTTTATATTCGGACTGTTTTAATTTTTTGTTCACGGCCATGAATGAGTCTTGAGAATGACTACATTGTTATACCTAAAAAATATATTATTTCAAGTGGCATAACGAGCGAATGTTTACTGTTCAGATTTGATTTTTCAGTCTTATAACGCATGTTCTTTTTTCCTATTAGCTAACACATTTGTTAGGAATGGAAGCCTTATAGCTTTTTGTTGCTGTTGTTGTTGTTTTTATAAGAAATTGAAGGTTATAGATTTTTTTAATGCAATGAACGAAGTCCCTGTTGCACTTTCCCTTAGTCCACACGCTGATGAGTTTTCCCAAATCCACGATCACCACTCGTACAGACTACGAATTTTTTTTTTTTTTTTTTTTTTATTTGATATGCTGCCACCACCTATATAAATACGTGATATCGGACATGATGTGAGAAGGATTATAAATAAAGGCTAAACTTATTCAATTAATATTAAAGAACAATTTATTTACAAATTATTTACATAGAAACAAAACATTATTTGCATTTAAGAGCTCACGAACCGGCCCGATATTAAGTTATATATAGCAAGTACTTTCTGCGCACTCGGTCAACTTATTAAAGAACCCTATTTCCTTCGCACCCTACGGTATCTCACTAGGTTTCTTGGAGAATACTCTAGGACCTCCAACTGCGTATACTCTCTCGGCACAAGACTCAAAACTTTTCCCGGAACACATTACACTTAACACCCGAAAACTCAACCAAGCAAACACTGCAACCTCACGTTCACGAGGTCTATCCCAGGACTCTTCGTATCTCTCTCAACGACCCCCTCCAAAACCAGCATACGGGGATTCCCTCCTCCCAACAGGCACACATTTTCTTATCAAAAACTACCTACTCCCGGGTATTTCAAAACTCACTAGATAGTTCGGGGATTTCTTTGTTTGTCTTATCTGTGGTATGCCTTCTTGTATAGAAAGGGAAGTTGGATTCAGTGAAGCTTGATCATACGATACTATCTAACTAAAATAACTTGGATCAACTTCAAGGTAAGGGAAAATATTACTTTAAAACCCACGTACGCAGACAGTGATACATATGAAATACAATAAATAAATAAAAAAATAATGTCAGATAACGGTAATCTTAATTAGTTACCCGCTCATTAGAGTCAGAAACCTGACAGTTCCATTGCAAGAAGACACCGAAAGAGATGCAGAAGTCTATCGTTTTCGAGAGCTTCAAAGCCGTGTAAATAAATGTTGAAGTCGATGAACACTATTGCGAATCGATAAACGTTATTTGCAAGTTCTGCGGCGGGATCACGTTAATAAGATAAAATTTATTACTTCATAACACTTTTTATAATGCAATGCTTCCTTCTTTTTAAAAATGCAAACACGTTATTCTGACGGGCTAGTTTCTAGTTTCTCATATTTATGTAAATTATTTCTCAATTTCAAATCATTACCATGTCAGGGGGGTAACATTCAATTAAGAAGCGAAAAGAAATCGATGAAACAGATAAAATATAAAAGAAAAAGAAATCATACTAAATTTTACTGCAGTCATGAATTTAAGTTTAAAAAAAAAATAATAATAACAGCAGACGATTTTTTATTTTTTGTAATATTTATTTAATAGGGAGTATAGATGAAATATCAACAAAAAATTTGTTTTTAGTTAAATGCTAGCTGTTAAATTTTAGCTTTCAATAGGCTTACATAAATAAAAACTTCTATAAGTTTTATTCACTGATGTTCATTCAGATTTTTTTATCGATTCCGTGATGAAGATATTTGTAGCTGCAGCATGCCATTCAAGTGAGAATATCCTGACCGAAATTATTTATCGCTTCAAAAGCACATAAGTTGTCATTCATCTGTTTGAAAAGAGCGCAGTAAATTTATAAAAGCAAAATTCTTTATAAAAAGAGTTATATATATATATATATATATATAGTATATCGTATACGTTAATTGAGAAATCCTGCTCTTTGCGAAGGAGGCAAGCTAATTCAAGAATCATCTGCCATTTTTCAAAAGAGCGTCTGCAGCGTTAGGATAAATGAAATGTTATCAATTCTTTTTACGGACGCTATATCGATGTTCCGCCAGAAATTGTTTTATAAACATATATACCCACATCGAAAGAACATTCTGTAATTTTTTAGATTTTCCTGAGTATGCACGTATGGAGACCTTCCTTTGAGTCATATTTTTAATCTTTTTATATGTTTTCTTAGAGCACTTCAGATGATTCAGATATCTGTGCCTTTTCCATGATTGAAGTTTCTTTTCATCCTATCGAGAGATATGCAAAATATATCTTTTAAATGGAAATCTAAAAAATATTATAAGTTAATATAAGAAAGTATGATATTTAAAACGAAAAAATTAATTCATTCACAATTTTATTTTATTGCTCTTGGATTAGTTTGCATTTAAAATTATTCTGATTCGTTGAAAACTTAATGAAGCAATTATACATTTTTAATTTATCCTAAATCTATAGGTTCTTTGGGCCCCTGAAAATATTAGGTTGATTGGAAAATTCTAGATGACATTCCAATTAATCGGGCTCATTGCAATCGCTAGAAACAAGCCAGAATTCTAAATTAGCTTTCTACATATGTCTTTTGTTATATTAAATTGATAATAATATTTTCCTTTAAAAAAATATATATATATTGCATATCATTTGATAGGATAGAAAAGAACTCTAATCGTGGAAATCGAACAGGCATTCCAATTTAAACGGAAATTATTAAAAATCTACCTATCTGCAGTTTTATTAATATGTGTCCGAGAATGGGGTTACGAAAGATTAGTTATCTTGGATATATTTTATATATATATTTTTTTACATTCAGCAACATATCTTCACTGTCTGGTGTGTTTTAAAAAAACACTTCTGCCTCGTCTACAGATGTTTTTAGTCTACAGACATCTTTGCACGCGGGAGGGGGGGGGGGTTAAATTTTATAAATAAAATAAATAAAAAGCGTTTATTAATATTAATTATCAATCACACACTTACATCAAATCTATGAATAAAGTTTCTTGTATTTGATCTTGTAAATGATTTTCATTCAGAAGCTCATCTTTTCAACTTAATGCTAGAAAAATAGCAAAAATCAGCCTTGTGAACATTTAAGATTTCAGCTTCTACACTAATTTTTATACTTTTTAGCATAATTCAATTTTCACTCAAAATTACAGGATGTCTTCTCCAAAAATTAAAATTACACAAAATGTGCTTTATTACTTAAAAGATGATAAAAATATTAAAAGATGTTAAATTACATCATACAATTCCTAGCACTTTCGACTAGAAACATAGTCATCCTCAGGAGCAAAATACAAAATAAAAAAGTTTTTGTATTTTGTCCCTGAGGATGACTATGTTTATAGTTGAAAGCGCTAGGAATTGTATAATGTAATTTAACATTTTTAATATATTTTTTAAATCTTTTAAGTAATAAAACCCATTTTGTGAAATTTAAATTTTTAACTTTTTAAAGATGAATTTCAGCATTCTACTTATTTATTTGCTTGTCTTACTCCAATACGATTATAAATATCTTTCATAACTTTTACTAATATAAAGATATTTGAAAGCAATTTCCAATACTTACCTTGTCTTTTTTTTGTGAAATGCAATGATATCATGAAACATGGCGGAAGTTTACTACATTTTGATAAGAGAAGCTGATGAAACGTCAATTACTTTAGGAAAGATGAAATGTCTAGTTCAGAGCTTATTCCGATAAGGATGTAACCACGTACTTTATTTGTCGCGATATTCTTACATTTCACATATAAAAGACCATTCTGTTTCAAATTTCTTTAAAATATTTTTATTATAGTTAAAGTTATAAACAAAAATCGGAATTCAAATTCCACACGAAAAAAAAGACGAATATTTCTTAATATAGCTCCCACATTTCTTACGATTTACGAAAATATAATATACTAGAAGGGAGCCCGTCAGAATGACATGAAAGAATGATATAATATTGCATTATAAAGAAAAATTATGAAGTAAAAAAAATTACCTTATCTGAATAATAGGGTCAGGTGGGTTAAAATAGTTATAAAAATAGTTATATAATTTTTCATTCAAACTTAATATGTAAGAAAATTGAAAAATCCAATCTAAATAGTAAATGCCACTTGAAATAATATATTTTTTAGGAATAACAATGGAGTGATTCTCAAGCGTCACTCACGGCTGTGAAAAAAAAATTAAAACAGCCCGAATATAAAAATTCTAACCATATTGCATTTAATACACACCTTCGCTTCTTTTTAGGTGCATTCGTAATTATATAAATACGTAGCACTTATAGTCGTCTGTATGTCTATCCGTCCGCATATAACAGAGCAAAAACCACCCAAACCGAATGGTCTGAAATTTTAAATATATAATTGTTGCAAAATTTTGTCGAGTCATTTCAAATTTTATGAAAATCGGACGTATAGTTTAATTACAGGGATAGTCAAAAGTTTTTCGTTACATTACGGCCAATCGGAAAAAATTATTTCAAATGCATTTTAATGATGTTACAGCCTTTCGAACAGTATGAAATTGATAGGCACTATTGAAGTGCACTAAAATATACATTCAGTATAATATACTGAGCAAAAAATATTTGTAAAACAAGTTATAGTACGAACGCACTTCATTTGCCACGTTCGATGTGCAATTTCCAACTTGTTTAATAAAGTTTTAATGCATGGAGTTCGTTTAGATCGCTATATTGCGAATGAACTCCATGGTCTATATTTTAATCGGAAACATATATAATTAAACACATAAATCGTATTTCAAATATATTGCAAATAATTTCATAAATCGTGAAATGATTGCAGAAAGAGGTAAAATGCTTTTAGTTTTGTATGTTTTATATTGCCACTGAGCAAAATTATTGCATTGATGGTCTATATTTTAATGAATCTCAAAGGAATGAATCTCATATTCATCTTGTTCACCATCTCTGATTGCTGAGTAATATGATTTTCAACGAAAGATATATGGAAAAACATGCATATTTCGATGTAGCTCATCACTCAAGTTGTTTTTGTTTTTCACAATCATTCCAAAAAGATTAATAAAATTAAATTTCTGAAAATTAAAATAAAATGGCTGATTTTAACGAAAGATTATCGGGATCCGGATGAGTTCACTCCGAAAGTGTTATACACTTAGCACTATTATAGTATATATATATATTAATAATTTTCCAAGCGTTCTTTTATCTTTAGACGTCTCTGAAACCAAATGATTTCTTATATTTAAAGAAGCATTTCTAAAACAAAAAATTCTTTTGCTGCCCGTAAATTTCGAAAACGTTTCCGAGTAGATTTTTCATAATCAGTTTCCTCGGAATAGCAGTTTTTCGGATACTATCACTTCTTCAGTAAACATTTTCAGCTTCGTAACATATTTTATACATGGAAGATTAAGAAAATAATGATAACATTAATATCAATATTAATGTTAATATCAGATGTAAATTTCCAACGGGGCAGAAAATGTCCCGATCAAGATTCGAACCAGGGATCTCTTGGCTGAAGCCGGACGAATTTGGAGGAATTTTTTCACCCAGCTAATCTTATTGATTATCTATAATCAATAAGGTTCTTTTCAGTGGTTTAAGCACGAAAGTCGATTACATGTCTTAAATTTGTGTTTTATTTATATTTTTTGTTTTACTTATTGATTAATGCATGTTTTAATTTCATTATGGAATATAAGCTGGAAATATATTATGAGCTATTTGTATTAATTTTAGTTCAAACGGATTTATCTTTCGCAATCGTTTGCACACAACACAGATAGATTTGAAAAAAAATCAAGCATGAAAATTATTTTAACTGGTTCGAAATTGTACGTGAAACGTGGCAAATGAGGTGCGTTCGTACTAATATTAGTTTTATAAATAATCAGATCTTGGTGCAATAGCTGTTGCACTCTTATGCAAAAATGCATGACTACAAAATTTATTACGATTATACATAAAGACGTGAGTTTCAAAACTCGCGTTATCAAAATTTTAAAGAAAATCGAGTTTTCTCTATCAATTTATTCTGTTGGTGAGCCTGCATCGAAAAAACCCTACAATCTGAAAAAAAAAAAAGTTTTGTCGTGTATTTCTGGCAATGTAAAATCTTGATTTACAATGCAAACCAATGGACGCAATCAAAGGTTTTTTGCGATTTCCCAAAATTTGATTTTCTAGATAAGGCGAGTTTTGAAACTCACGTCGTCATATATTAAATTCCGAGGCTAACGAAAAAGACAGGCTACCGCGGTACATCCCATGTGACTTTTTTTACAGACCGCTAGAGGGACGTGATGCTCTTTTAACACATCTGCATTGGTGACTCCAGCGGTCTGTAAAAAAAGATAGATGAGACCGGGGCAAGATGACTATGTTAACAATTTTTATTGTTTATTAATTTATTTTAAGTATAATAAAATCAATTTTACATGAACTGTTAGAGTATTCCTTTGTAGTATTAAATATATTACCATTTAATTTTTCGAATAAAAATATAAAGGATAATTTTATTTTTTCATAACATTAACAAATCGTCATCTTGCCCCAGTACTGGGGTAAGATGACTTTGGCCGTGGGGCAAGATGACAACACTGAAAAAGGTTGAACATATTTCATCTTTTGAATATGTTGCATAGTTTAACAAATGAAACTGTGTTTTTACATCTTACAAAGTATCAAACTAAGAATAATGCATTGTAACGTAATATTGAAGTGTTTAGTTGTGCAGCTAACAATAGTCACAAATAAAAATGCCATTTTCATAATTGGAACATTCATCATGGCACCACTCTTGGCATTTACAGCACTGGATCCATTCTTCTGTTGGTGGGTCACAATATTCCTCGTCACAAGCAGGACATCTGAAAACACCATCCTTTGAAGTTGATGTAACTGGACTGTTTGGCCTGGATTTAATAGACTTAGGCCTACAGGTTCTTAGTTTGAGTTTTTTTACTCCCTTTTTAACTTCACAAGCATCTTTTCTCTGTTTTTTTTTTTTTTTTTTTTTTTTTAACGTTCTTGTTCTTCCTTCTGCTTTTCCCTTCGTTCTAACATTTCTTTGATGGGTGTGTTTGTAAGAATGCTTGAGCTCAGTGTTTTGCTTTTGCTTTTCTTCTCACATTGTGTTGCTTTAGGCAATGGTTTGAAATCAAAAACACTAACAGGCTTCTTTGGTGCATCGGAATCAGCATTTGCCATATTTTCTGGTTCTTTTGGGGGTGTTTATACGTTGGTTTTCTACTGCCAGGATCTGAGGATGACGAGTTCGTCATCTTACCCCGCACTGCCTGTTTAAAAATATTCGTTTTCATTGCCATGAAGGAAAGCGATTAATTGTATTTATTCTTGGTAATAGGTAGTATTTAAACTAAGTTACTCATAAATATTAAAGAGATACTATATATCTTACCTGTATCTGTAGCAGAGCTTATTTACACATGCATAAAAGTTATAACGTGGCAGCGGTAAACAATCAAAGCTTCACAACTAACACAAAAATGGCGATTTCAGCGTCTCTATACTATTTTTTAACGAACCACTGATAGGAAAGCCAGTAGTGTACGGTTCATGCTGTCACCTAGTGGAAAATGGAAAAATTAAGACATTCGTCATCTTGCCCCGGTCCTCCCCTACGTGGAATGCACCGCGGTCTTTTTCGTTAGCCTCGCTAAATTCAGTAATAAGGAAATAATATAACTTCATCTGAAATAGGAAGCAATTACCAGACAGACAGACGGACGGACAACACGATGACTATAGGTGCTACGTATTTATATGATTACGAACGCACCTAAAACAATAAAAATTGAGCAAATGGCGGTACAGTTTTCAAAGAAATTATGATATAGTTTTCAAACAAATTGCATTCGAAAGTACATACTTTTCTCTATTTTGACGGCGTAAAAATTGAAAATATGCGATGCGTAGAAGTTTAAAAAAGATTAAAAAATTGCACTAAAAGCTAAATTTGATCGTCTGCTGTTCCCATTCACAAAATAACGTCACCGTTACGCACAGAGACGTTTGTCCTTTATAACATAGATAGTTTAATGCTAATAATTTTACGATTATACGTTGATAAATAAATTTAGAAATCCTAAAAATAAAGTTTAAGTAACGTTTAATTTTTTTTCTTTTCCGTTGCCCTATCTTAAAAAAAAGTAACAGAGCAATATATATATATATTAAATAAATTCACTAACTTTCTGTCAAGCGTAAGAAAGCAGTGAGTTTTCCATAATTGAGCTCAGTGCCCACGCCAAATAAATGCATTGTAACAGAAATTTTTGGGGAAAAAACATGAATTGCTGTCAAAATATTAGGCGTGATTTTCAAAATAAACATTGAATGCTTGTAAAAAAGTGATTTTTTTTAAAACTATTTTTTACTTCGGAAATTATTTTATTTATTGAAGGCTTAAAATGCTATTCCTCATATTCATTCATATTAAATTATTTTTTAAGGAGGCAAAAAATATCAAAATTGATCAAAACATCTATATATATATATATATATATATATATATATATATATTAAATGAAAGCCTGTTTAATTGTGTTTTGACACCTCATTTTTACCCATACGGCAATTATATCGCGAGATAATGTAAATTTTGTTAAACACCCGGTGCAATTACCCGCATAAATTAAAACTTTAGATGGCTTTTTATCCATGTTCACTTTCATTCTCACTTCACTTTCATGTTTTAAAAATGCTAAGGATTTTTTTGTATTTGAGATGCTGTTTTAAACTTTTTTTATGCATGTTTTTTATTATATATATGCCAAATCTGCTCATGAAATTAGCCTTCGGGTTTTTTGCTTCTTTTTTTTTAAATAAAAGTATTTGAAGATGTATTAGATTTCATCATTTCATACTGTATATATCTGTAAAAAAAAATTATATTAAATGTAATATTAGATGTATCTAAAAATTCATGCGCAGTCTTGTGTACTAACATTTGAAAATCATTTTTTAAAAAATGGGCAAAAATATCAATATTTATAAAACTAGAAAACAGGAATTCTGTTTTTTAAGAATTTAGTGTCGCCCCCGATGACAAAAAAAATATATGTATATAAATATAGATACAGTATAGTCCCGATTATCCGAGTTAATCGAACTTATACCTTTGGAAGGGATATTTTCTTCTGATGGACTGATGGCTTCCATTATTATGAAACAATGGAAAAAAATGGCCATAATTTTTTTTCAAAAAAAATTATGGCCATTTTTTTTCCCATTCTGACCAGAAAATCAGAGTTCTAACTTTTTACGGCTGCTCTTTCATCTTCACCTAACACTTCATTTATAATGACTGTTTCATAATAATGGAAGCCACCAGTCCATCAGAAGAAAATAACTCGGTTAAGCGGGACTCTGTTGCAGTACAAAACATATTTCAATTTAAGACTTGCAGAACACATTTTATTTAATGTAAAATGACGTCGTTCACATCCGCTTAAGAATTCCACATTTACGATCTACTGTTAAACATCTACAGTAAAGCATGCATAGCACATCACTATCGCGAAATAATGTACAAATGCAGCAAAAAGACGCCGTCATTCAAGAAAATCGAGGAAAAAAACGGCTATCTAATGATTCATAGATACTTAGAATTAAATATAGTTTATAATAGCTCCATGTTTTATCATAAATCCTTCATTTATATTTTTCTCAAAATAGCACGTATTTTAATTACATTTTTTCAGTTTTAATGGAAAAATTGCAACAAGAAGATATAATTGCTATTTTTCAACTATTTTTTCTTTACTTCCTACAGAAATGGAGTACTTGAGTTGCCAAAAGGAAACAAATGTCGCTAAAAACTACAAAAAAATTAATATTTCAAAAATAAATGGAGATGCAGTTTTCAAACAAATTGCATTAAAAAGTACTTTTTTCCCCAATACGACGGTATAACATTGAAAATGTGCGGTGCTTAGAAGTTTTATAAAGTGCTGTAGAGTATTTAATTTCACAATGAAACATCGGCTTTTTGGCTTTTATTTTACGGCTGGCTTATACAAGATAACGTTATTTATTGGAGACAAAATAAGCTGGGAGAAAGAAATAGCATACCGGGGCTAAAAAAATATTAACTATTATTAAAAATTCAAACTTAAAAAAAATTTTTAATTTTAATTAAATATGCAGTTTATTATTTTTTTTTTCCAGATTATACTTTTAGTTGAACATTCAAATGCAGTGCGTTCGCCATGTGAACCGTATATTTTTTAAAATAAACAAAATTATTGAAAAGGTAAGCTGTCCCCCTTAAGTTTTTGCGATATGAAGAATTAAAATATCACATAACCCATGCTGTTTAATGGGCACCGTCCTGAAACATGCGATGAATGAGCCAAGATGAAAATCACTGACGATCATTTGGAATAGGAAATGTTGATTGAGATTCACATTAGAATCGGTTTCCTCTTTCTCTGATTCGGCCTTCGAGTGACGAACGTCCCAGTGTAGCTGCTGCTGCACAGAAGGGATGATGAAGAGCAGTACACTAGCACTCTCGGCATCTTTTGACACGCGAGATTTGTTTGACTCCTAAGAAAAATATATGACTCATGGCAAAAAAAAAAAAAAAAAAAAAAAAAAAAAAAAAAAAAGAAAGAAAGAAAGAAAGAAACACGAGATGGAAAAAAACATGTTTTGATGGAACGTTATAGAAATGTATCTTAATTATCGAGAAATATGATCCCCAAAACAAACAGATATATATGAAATGCGTGTACACATCCATGGCGTAAGAGCTAAAAAATTAGACGGCTCATTCCGTTATTTTCGAATAAATTGAAATATTATGTCGATCAATAATAAATCGTTCAAACTAGTTATTAATTCTCAAGCCCAGTGGCGTAGCAGTCAGAGCATCTGACTGCCATGCTGCAGGTCAAGAGTTCGGCTCCCGGTTGGGGAATGTTTATTCAGCTTTTTATCACTTCTTTGGTCGATAAAATGAGTACCAAGTTTGCTTGGGAACGTAACACCGATGTCAGGCCGAGGTCCCGCGTTAAGCTGACCAGCTGGCTGGGACGTATGCTGTATAGCACATCGGGGCCCAGGGTCAAGAAAACAGGGATGGGCACTGTCGGCCCAGACCCTTCATGGATTGTATAGTCATATAGTTTAATTAAGTTATTATTTCTCTTATCACGAAATCAATATTGTAATCAATTTAGATAGACGATTTGATACTGAATTCTAGGGACTTAAGATTATAAAATATATAAACAGGCTTGAAGTATTAGTAATACTCGTATTTCTGGTAATTCGCAAATCTGTTGCATACTTACTAATACTAATGCGAAAAACAAAAAAATGAAAATGCTGTTTAAAAGTTTGAACCATTAAATAAAATAAGTTCGAATTACAAATGCGCTTTACAGAGCTTACCCCTGTTAAATACGCGTTCAATACATTGATGAGTCTAAAAATTTATACGTTCGAAATCTAGTAAATATTTATTGTACAAGGTTGGGGGATTTCTTTCAAAGTTGAATTGTCAAACGTTAAAGACAAAAAATAGTAATAATCTTTTGCATAATTAGTTTTAAAAAATTGTATTGCAAAATTTGCGAACAATTACATTTGACTTAAAAAAAAAAAAGATGTTTTCGTTTGAATGAGGTGTACTTTGTTCTTCCTCTGTGATTCGTTCTTCCAGTATCGAAAGTCCTAGTATAGCTGATATCCAGAAGTGATGATGAAGAGCAGTACGCTGGCACTCGGCATCTTTTGACACACAAGGTTTATTTCAATCCTGAGAAAAACACATGACTCTTGGCAAAGAAAATACGAGATGGAAAAAACATGTTTTGGTAGAATTTTATAGAAATGTATCTTAATTATAAAAAAAATATGATCTCCAAAACAAACAGTATACGATATGTCTGAAGCTTACACATCAGAATTAAAAGAGCTCAAAAATTATAGGAACGGTTCATTTGGTTATTTTCAAATAATTTGTAGGATTATGTCTATCAATAATTAGCAGAGGCGTAGCGATAGATGTTTATTGCGGGGGTGGGGGGGTTAAAAAAATTCCCAACTTGAAACAAATTAATTTCCAACTCAAATGATATGTGCAATGTATGTTATGATAACATGATTTCAACTTATTTTAATGCTATTTGATATCAAAATGAAGGGGAAAGAGCCATCGTGATTTTCTTTTCCAGTATTAGAATAGAAGACTTTTTTTTTTTTAATTGTCATATTCGCATGATGTCTGGCATTGATGGCAACGACTAAGAACCTTGTATAATCGCTCTGGCAACGACCTGTTGCTATAGCGCTAATCGGAAGATACGTGAATAATTTGTTGTCTGATTTTCATTTGTGATAGTAGGATATATTTTTATTGGAATATTTTGTTTTATTTTTTATTTTTAGAGATCTAACGGGAAATAGCCCTTTTCCTATTATATTTAGTCAACTAGCATTAGTTTAAGGTTTGTGAATTATTTGTCTTCTATTATGAACGAATCACAATTGCTTTTCATATCTATCTATCTATATTATAAAGGACAAACATATCTGTGCGTAACGCGTACGTCATTCTACGAATGGCAACACTTTCAAATTTGAAATGAATTTTCGTTTTGCAATTTTTGCTACTTAAAATTTTTAAACTTCTACGCACAATTTCAGTTTTTATACCGTCGTATAAGGAAAAAATGTACTTTTAAAATGAAATTTGTTTGAAAGCTATATCTCAATTTATTTTTGAGATATTAATTTTTTATAGTTTTAGTACCAATTTTATAATTATGGCAACAGGAGTACTCAATTTCTATTAAAAGTAAAACGGAAAATAGTAGATTACTGTATTTTTTTGTTGCCATTTTCTCATAAAAATTGAAATTAAAATTCATGCAATGTCAAAAATACCTTCTGAATCCGGTGAATTTTGGTTTTATTGTGTTTCTATTCATCACTTAAATGTTTCTTAGTTTATAGCAAAAATATTTTACAAACGATATAACACTTTCTCTTTACGAAAACATATTTTAAATAATTGTGTGACTTTCCTTCACAATTACTTATTTCGTATCAGAAAGCTGAAAGAATGCAATTTTATTTATTCGTGTGTAACAATATTTTCCGAATTTTGAAAAAATGATTTCTGATAATGATTTGTGATAAAGCATGGAGCTATTATAAGCAAAAACAAGTGAAGGCATATGTAACATTAAAAACCCGATTTTTTTGAGAGATTCTTGAATGCGATATTGCTTTTTTTTTCCTTCTTTTTTTACATAATCTATACATTTAAAACACAAGGCTATTTTTTAATCATCTGCCCTGAGCTTTTTACTGAACCAATTTTACTAATATTTTTTGTTTTAATTGAAAATTATTCATTTGTATATGTGCCCGCACTAGCCGTTTGTTTTAATATCCCCAAATATTTTAATTTAAAAAATATTTTATGACATTTCTTCAAAATGATCGTAATTAGATAGCTTTCACTATTGCAGAATTGAGAGAATAACGAGTTTTATTTAAATTTATCCATGCCATTTTTTGATAAAAATTTAAAAAATATATGTTCCTTCTTTTTTCTAAGATTTAAATTTTGTTGTATAGAGTTTAAAAGTGGCGCAAAATCCCATTAGGGACATATTGTACAAAAATATTTTGAATGGAAAATGTACTGCTGTTTAAAAACACACATTTTTCCTTATAAAGTTTCCATATTTTTTTCTTCTGCATGAGTGCTAATACTAATTTTGAGACACTAGAAAAAGGCTTAAGTACGTGAAACTGACGTCATATTTAAAAGAAAACGACCAATCTCTTATAGAATACTAAACATTTTAACACAAATGCGTCCAAAAAACATAAATTACGGCAATTTTCACTCTTCGGTATTGAGATTAGTATCTGAAGTTAAGAGTGCGACTGTTCACATGCAAATATGCTTTTGACAATCGCGATTTCAAGTTTTGAGTTAAAAGGAATTTAAAATGATCAAATTAAAATACCATTTTTTTTAAACATAGTGAATACGGGCATGAGAAGTACATATGTAAATTATGAGAAGGTGAAAATGATGTCGGGTTTAGATTTTACAGGAAAAAAAAATCTGATTGTATCAAACTAGAATATATTTTATCGTTTTGTTTCGGAAAAACGAAACATAAGAGACTTAATTGACAACTTCATTACAATAACTGTTTTTTATTATATTCTACTCATTACATATGCGATTAAAGTTGCATTTTAATAATTCAGAAAAACAGGGGTCGCATTCCATAGGGGAAATGTTATTGTTCCAAACAGAACTACTAATCAATAATTTTCATAATTTTTCTTATTTAAAATGTGCTATAGAAAGGTACTATGAAGATACTATTTTCAAAATTGTGGTAGGAACAATAAAATTTTGATTTCCCTGTAGAATACGACTCCTGAACAACTGAGTTTTATAGAAATAGTATTTTGTTAATTTTAGGTTAAGATAATATTAGTTTGAGAGTTAGACTAACCAATTTAAGATGCATTTTCTATTGTTACTAATTTTGTAGGTTTATTACAAATCAATGAAACAGTTCCTTCTTAAACATTTTCCTTCGTTGAGGTTCGACGGGTTCCACCTCGGGAAAATAATGTCAGTGATTTTGAAATTGTTGAGTAAGGAACAAAGTTTTGGAGGAAATGAACGATATGAATCAGCTATTGATGGACAAGAGCAGATAAATTAAAGTCTGGTGGATATATGATATTTTCATAGAACAGAGAAACACAATGACAGACTGAGTCTGGCTGCTTTCTTTTGATTATTTAATTCGTTTACAGTAAAAAAACAAGTCTAAAAAAATTCAAGTACTTCTTAGTTATCCCGTCGACCAAATTACTGTCGCCAAATTGTAAGATTAAATGCCAATAATGGTTGTCATTAATTAATTAATTGTAAGATTAAATGCCAATAATGGCCAATAAAACCATTAATTCGATGTTTTATTTGTATTTTTATTAATATTTTACTAATTTATTCGTTCTTTCGTTATTTAAAATAAAAATTATGTCAATGCGTATAATTTGGCGAATGGTTTGGCGATTTATATAATTTGGCGAAATTGGTCGACGGGATAACTAAGAAGTACCGAAATTCATATACATTTTACAATTTTTTAAAGAAAAAAAGTCTTTCAAAAATCTAGAATTTCCAAAGTCCACAAATATTGGAAGTTGAGACTCCCCCCCCCCCTTATAACCCCCCATGGCGATGCCTCTGATAATTAATAGCTCAAACTAGTTATTAATTCTATTATCATAAAATCAATATTTTAATTAATTTAGATAGACGTTGTTTTGATAATGAATTCTAGGGACTTAAGATTATTAAATTGATGAGAAAACGGTGAGGGGATGAAAGGGCGGAGCCCCTCTCATATAATAAAACTTTAGAGTATCAGCAAACTCGTATTTCAGGTAACAATTCGCTAATATGCTGCATACTTACTAATATACCAATCTGAAAAACGAAAAATGAAAGTACTGTTTAAGAGTGTGAATCATTAAATAAAATGAGTTCGAACAAAAAATGCGATTTGCAGAGCTAACCCCTGGTAAATACATGTTCAACACATGTTCAGGTCACTGACCTAAAGATTTATACGTTCGAAATGCAATAAATATTTATTGTACAGAGCTATTTTTTGTTGTTGTTGCTGTTGTTTATTTATTTTTTTTTTCAAGGATTAAAGAATTATTAAAGATGCAAAATAATTAGTCTTTGAATAAGTAATTTAAAAAAAAAACTTATCGCAAAATTTGTAAAAAATTACGTTTGACTTAAAAAAAAAAAAAAAAAAAAAAAAAAAAAAAAAAAAAAAAACGTTTTTGTTTGAATGAGGTGGGTTTAATTCTTCCTCTGTGGTTCGGCCTTCCACAGACAAACGTCCTAGTATAGCTACTGCGTCCCAGAAATGATGCTGAAAAACAGCACACTGGAAACCGGCATCTTTTGACACAGGAGATTTGTTTGACATTAAGAAAACATAACTTACAGAAAAGAAAATATAAGATGAAAATAATAATAATAATAATAATAAAGCAATTTAACAAATTACTTCGACCATTTGGAAAATGATTTTTCAAAGACTAAAATTTAAGACATAAAAAATCGCACGGAGTTGATCACACATTACGTACGCCATGAATTAAACATTAACACAGCAATAAACAACAGCGACAAAAATCGCCTGCGACTTGTCAAATTTCCTGAAACTTACGTATTAGCCAAGCATTTCATTGGCTGTTCGGGAAAAGGCTTTTCCATCGTAGAAATCTGACGACCCATTTTAAATGAAATTTCATTCTTAAACTTCTAACCATCCCACACTATTACTTTTTACACCGTCGTATAGAGAAAAAAAATATACTTTTAAATGCAATTTGTTTGAAAGCTGTAACTCAATTTATTTCTGAGGTATTAATTTTTTTTTTTTTTTTTTTTGTAGTTTTTATTACTCTTTTGTCACAGTGGCAACAGAAGTATCCATCTCCGTTGAAAGTAAAGGGAAATAGAGATTACTGTATAGACCAATCAGAAAACGAATAAAATGCGGATTCAACCAATAAAAAACTTCAGCTATGCTTTTGATTTCCTACCCTGACGAGGACAATAACCATTTTTCCAAATGGTTAATAAATTTAAAAAATCAAAAAAACCCGGCTGCGTAAAAAGCGAACTAATTAATCATTTATCATCAATTTGAAACTATTTTTTATATTACTTAGTTATTTTTTTTATTTTCTTGTATCGATAACTTTTAAGTTATATTTAATTGTTAGTTCCTACCTATGAACACTGTTTTGATGAGGCCTATAAATGTCTATGATGGTTAGAGTTGCAGTAAAGCTAGAGATTCTATCTACACAACTTCCAGGTTGTATAATATGTAAACGGAGCGTCTGACTCTAAAATAGTCAATGAAACATCGTCTTCATTTTGACAGACCTATCCAATGATATGTCACTCAATAGGGTGCGTAAAAAAAATGTTTCGTGCCTACCGCGATTTTATATTTTACGGCCGCCATTTTGAATTTATAAAAACAAAACCTAGCCTATAACCATCGGACGGTTAAGACGAATCGATAGGGACCTCATTCATTAAAATCCATCCAGCCGTTGAGATGTTTCGAGGGTATAAAGAAATCCACATACCCAGATACGCGTGAAACACATAACCCTTCTTGGCAGTCGGGTAAAAAAAACACGTTTTGGAAGAACTTTGTAGAAGAACTTCGCATCTTAATTACCGAGAAATATGAACTCCAAAACAAATGAATACATTAATGCATCAGTGGCGTGGCTGTTCAAAGTCATTTTCATATAAATTAAGCAATTAGGATTATGAACAATTAATCGAATGTTTTTGGCAGTGATTAAACTTTCAAATTAATTGATAATGCCCTATCTCGAAATCAATATTTCAATTATTTTATATTTTAAATACTGGATATCTGAAAATTGCGATCATCAAACTAATGAGATTAAATAATAGGCGTTATAATGGATTTGACATGATATAAAAAATTTACACATTAAATAAAATTGCCTAGTAAATTGCCTAGTATTGCGTAAATCCATACATGGGCTGTTTATTATTATTTTTAATCAATAGCAAAATTTTAAACCGTTAATCCTAGAAATATAATTCGGATTATAAAAATGTTTTAAACGTAGTAAAAGTGTTATTTTACGTTAGGTGTTGCCCGTTATTTTGTTCACGTTATGTATTCGAAAAAATGCCTAACCGTTTTGACCGTTTGACGTAAGGCACTTTCGGACCGGTTTTGAAAGTAAATTTATGTTCATAAAAAATCTGAAAACAAAATCGATAAAAGTAAAAACAGCCTTTGAAGAGATCGACCTCAGCTATCCTATGAAAAAAAAATCGATTAAAAATATTGAAATGCAAACGAGGTATTTAAAACAAATTCTCCCATAGGATTAACTTTAGAAAGCTCTCATTTTCGAGTGAATGAAGTAGCCTACTTGACTCACGCGAAAAAACCCATTCGCTAATGGCAATCCTATGGAAGGAAATTTTTAAGATTCTCGATTTTAAGATTCTCTAAGATTTTAAGATCTCGTTTGCATTTCAATATTTTTTTTTTTTTTTTTTTTTTTTTTTTTTTGGCATTGGCTATCTGATTTTGATTGTACAAAGGCCGTTTTTTTTTACTTTTTCGATTTCGTTGACAGCTCTTTTTATAAGGATTTTTCTTTTACTTTCGGAACTGGTTTCGAAAGTATTCTCATTAAAAAAAACTACAAAAAAAAATGGAAAAGTAAAAACGGCCTTTATACAGAGCTCTGCTGCTCAATTAAAAAAAAAATCATTTAAAAATATTGATATGCAAATGAGCTATGTTAAAAAATTGCTTCCATAGAATTAACATTAGCGAACGGGTGTTCTCGCGTGAGTGAAGTACCCTTAAAGCTCTGGCTACTAGAAAAAAGATGCCAGTTTCGAGTCACGACTCAGGCATGATTGTTTGCAGTGGATCGGCCTATATAACCCTCGTGTACAACAGGTGACCGTAGCGACCGCCACCAACCATCGAACCCAACACTATTTCTCTGAAATGCCAATAAATGGGCCTGAACTTGTCGGTGGTGATTTTTTAATGAACTACTGAGCCCCCCCCCCCTCCCAAAAAAAAGGTAAACCCTGGAGAATCCATTGGAACTGCAGGGTTAAAGAAATCGCTGATCAAATTGTCCCGCAACTCGAATGTACTTTATTGAGCTTTTTATTTTAGCTTCCCAGGTTCGAAAGCCGGATGTTGTTAAATAAATCAGTTCTAGAAACATAGAAGATAAAACAATAATTTATTGATAAATCAAAACGATAAAGGCATCAACAACAAGCCTTAAATATTTGTTTATCTTTATATTATATATTAACATTAAAGAATATGCGTAAATAAATTTGCATAGATTGTAATTTTAACATTCATAGAGACATTAGGATACCAAGGATGCCTAACTTTCATTCGCTTACTTAATTGCATTTACTCGAATTAATTGGTTGCCAGAATTATTGATAAAATGTTCCCACTCACCTCTTAATTTCCTCAGTCAGAAGCATCATCAACAATAGTATTATTCCATTTGCGTTTTATCCACAACTCTAATAAAGATATCTATTACTACCACCGAGCGGATGCTCATGAGTAAACCCGCATTCTTCTATTCGAGCCGGAGAAAACCAAATTCACCCTTCTTAAAAAGAAAGGTGTTTCTTCTCCAAGCTTTAAACTCCATCTCCTTAACTTCTCAATTATCATCTCTTCCTTAATTTTTACTGCCTACCTAAATTCGGCCTAAAATTCATCTACACCTATAAATATTTCCAAGGGGCGAGTTCCTTTAGTGTTTTTCAAACTGTTTGTGGCTGGATCCCATGTCGCTTGCATAACATTATCATTTTTCTAGTAACGCTTAAATTTGGTGGTCTAAAAATTTACCCCTTAATATCTTAATCTCTTTTTATGACGTAATCTGAAACTCGTGTTACTAAAATGGGACATTTTTATAGCTAACTTGCTAATCTCACTAATAAATCACTGACATGCAAATCTCTCAGAGGATATGTTTATTGCACTAGTGATGACAAAATCACCAGATGCGCAAAATTTCCAATCCCATTTATTTGGAAATTCAATCTTTTCAAGTCTAACTTATGAACGTTTCAGATAAGTTTATTGCCTAACCGAGTATTTTCCACTGAGTTCTCTGGTCCTGTACCAAACACCCAGTTTCACATATCTCGGGAGTTCTCTCATTTTAGAAATTCTATCTTTCTGGCGACCGCACGCAGAACATCCTACAAACATCTCCTGGTGGTCCGATTCCCATATTATATTTATGTCTCTCTTTCTTTCCCTTACCGAACACGTGTAATATGGCGGGATTATACCAGCAAAATGAAAAAAAACTCCTTCCGGCCACTGCCGGGAGGAAGAGATAGCTTTCATAATCCTTATTTAAAAAAAGCCAACTTATATCATGCAAACACACGAAGCTCAATTTAGTGGAAACCGAATATAGGAGATTCAATACTAATTTTTATCAATATAATGAATGAGAATTTCGCGAAATTAGTCAGCTTTATCCAAGCTGCTTTTCTTTAAAGTAACTTATATTTGGCTGCCAAATTCGGCAATTTCTTAAAGTGCCTGTCATTTTAAGACAACGTGGTGGATGAGGCTAAGCAGTGAACTTGGTCGAGACCTTAGTAATTGCTGTGCACATGCTCACTCACATCGGAATCGGTTAATATATAGGAGTGCTGTCGCATGCAAAAAATCAGATTTTTCAAAATGTCACCCACAATAGAAATTGAAACTGCTATATCTGAGCCATTTTTTAAGGTAAAGACAAACAAAAAATGCTCCTGAATCCTTATATCAAGATCAAATACTTAAGAAAGAAACCTTTTTCAATTTCTAAATTTTTTGCACCTCACTTTAAATATATATATTTTTTTTAATTTAATGGCCGCCATTTTGAAACAAGATGGCTGATGAATCTGGCCAGCGAACTTGGTCGAGGTGTTGATGTATACTATCCACATGCCTTCTTACATCGAAATAGGTGAATACGTGTGTTATCGCGTGACAAATACAAGATCGTTTCAAAATGTTAGCCATGCTAGAAATTCAAAGTGCTATAAATCAACCATTTTTTAAGATATCAACAAAAGAACAAATTTTCAGAAACAAAAACTGCTCCGGAATCTTTGTATCAAGGCCAAACACATAAAAAAAATCTTTTTCATTTTCCAATTTTGTAATACCTCATTTTGAATTTTAAATTTAATTTTTTTTTAATGGCAACCCTTTTGAAACAAGATGGCGAATGAAGCTGGCCAACGAACTCGGTCGAGACATTGGTATGTACTATGTACAGACCACGTTACATCCAAAAAGTTCATAAATACGCCTGTTATCGCGTGACAAAAATCAGGTCGTTTTAAAATGTCAGCCACAAGAGAAATTCAAAATGCTATTACTCAGCCATTTTTTTTTTTAGATATAGACGAAAGAAAAACTGTTCCGGAATCTTTGTATTAAGGTCAAACACATACAAAAAAAATCTTTTTCATTTTCCAATTTTTTGGTATCTCATTTAAATTTTTTTAAATGGCCGCCATTTTTAAAAAAGATGGCGGATGAAGCTGGCCAACGAAATCGGTCGAGATATTTGTATGTACTATGTACACACCAAGGTACATCCAAGTCGGTTCATAAATACGCCTGTTATTACGTGAGAAAAATCAGGACGTTTCAAAATGTCAGCCACGCTAGAAATTCAAAATGCTATAACTCAGCCATTTCTTAAGATATAGACGAAACAAAAACTGCTCCCGAATTTTTTTATCAAGGTCAAACACATAAGAAGAAAATATTTTTTCAATTTTCAATTTTTGGTACCACATTTCAAATTTAAATTTTTCTTAAAAATTTAAATGGCCGCCATTTTTAAACAAGATGCCGGTTGAAGCTGGCCAACGTACCCGGTCGAGACATTGGTATGTACTATGTATAAACGAAGTTACATCCAAATCGGTTCATAAATACGCCTTTTATCGCGTGACAAAATTCAGGACGTTACAAAATGTCAGCCACGCTAGAAATTCAAAATGCTATAACTCAGCCATTTTTTAAGATATAGACGAAACAAAAACTGCTCCGGAATCTTTGTATAAAGGTCAAATACATAAGAAAAAATCTTTTTCCATTTTTAATATTTTGATACCACATTTCAAGTTTTAAATTTTTTTAAAAATTTTAAATGGCCGCCATTTTGAAACAAAACGGCGGATGAAGCTGGCCAACGAACTCGGTCGAGACATTGGTATGAGCTATGTACACACCGAATTACATCGAAATCGGTTCATAATTACGGGAGTTACAGTGTGACATAGGTCATATATATATATATATATATCAATTTTGAACGGGGGGTGGTTTCGGGGTCTGGGGGTCATGATCGATGAAAATATACCAAAATTTTTTGAAATCGCTTTCCTCCGAACGGCTGCAATAGGTAGCTTTTTTGTAAAGAAAGCTACCTAAAATTTCAATTGCGAACACCATTATCGTTTCCAGAAGAGTCACTTCAGATCGGTTGGGAAAACAAATTGACATAGTAAATCCAGATTTTCTACCCTCTTCAAATGAACTATTTTCACATTTATTTTTCATATGTATTTTCAAAGTAACAGTTTTGCTGTTGTAACTTACTTACACGTAATGATTAATGGTAAAAACAAGGGAAAACATTCAAATAATTAAAAAGTAAAGAAAAAGAAAAAGACGATTGAAAGATGATGAAAGAGATAATTGATGAAAAAGATGAAAAGGAAAAATAATTTGATGATTTTTGCATGTTCATCCATAAAGGTGATTAGATACAAAAATATAAAAAATAATAATGAAATGTACATCCTAAAAAACTATTTAAAAAATACATTCAACAAGCTTTCGTTGGCATTTTAAAGTTCGTAAACTTATACATCTGAACCTTTGAAAATCTAGAAAAGGTGTAACTTTGTAAACTATTAAATAAAGATGTTACTAACTTAATTCATTTCTTTCTAAACCTGGTTTTCATTTATTTCCCTTTTTTAGCAAGTTTCTTCAAATACTTCAAATTTTGTTTTCTGAACAAACTGTCACAGAAAAAAATTTATAACATTGTATTAAAACAAAGTACAAGAGATAAAAATTATATCAATCATTGACTATCAACGGATGATTAATATGAACATAATTTTTAACCTTTTTCCCATTTTTCTTATTCGTGACTACGAATCATATCATAAATTGATAAAACAGTAATTTTTGTCAGTGATTATCTATATGTATTCATGTTCGAGTCATCCATCTTAAATGAATTTTAAGTGATAGGTTGATTCAAAAGTACAATAGAAATAAAAATTCAATAATTCGATAAGTATAGACAGTAGCATGATACGGTTTTCACAGAAATGCATAGAAAGACATGGCATTTTCAACACTTTCCAACGTTATTGAAAAGTACAGTAAAACCTCCCTAAAGCGACCACGTTTCTTTCCAATAAAAATTGGTCGCTCCGAGAGGTGGTCTCTTAATGGAGGTTATGTTTAAATCTAGATTTTAATTGTTGAAAAAAGGTAACAATTAATGTTACTAAAACATATTTTTCACATTAGGAAAAATTTGTAAACATTTAAGTATCAAAACAAAAGCTAATTACATAAGTTAATTACTGGAGGGTTTAAAAAATGAATACATTGACGTTTGCTTTGATTTTACGGTTTATAATTTTTATTTCCAAGTCCTTTCGAAGTTCAGTAAATAAATGCAATTTTTTTTTCTTTGGACGGGAGCAAATAATGACGATTTCATCAATTTATCTATTTCTTTGAGAGTTTCCTGACAGAATAGGGCAGGGAAGTTTATTGACTGTCATTCCTAATTTGTCACCAGAGTTAAATTCATTGCCTAAAAAGGCACAAAGGTGTTTAAACACTTAAAAGTTACCGGAATTTAAAACAAAATCTAAACTTAGTTCAGAAGTTTGATGAATTACGTCCTCTGGAATTATTTTTCCAATAAAAGCCTTCTTCAAGCGACCAGCAAAAAACGGAATTTGTTTCATTTTCTTCAAAGAAATGGGTCGCTCATGGAGGGAGTTTAACTGGGATGGTCGCTGAATGGAGGCAAAATTAGTTTTGAGCCTATGGGAATAAATTTCGCACCATAAAAAAATGACCGTTCAGGGAGGTGATCGCTTGATGGAGGTTGTCGCACAGGAAGATTTCACTGTATTTATGAATTTGCTTTGTCCGTTTTTCTGTCTGTCCCTGCTCTAACTCGCGTAAATATACTTGGAATGTCTATCAGTTGATATACGTTATTGAGATTCACCATCGCACGTTTGGTATTGAAAATGATGTGTGTAGCGTTTATATTTCATTTAAAAGGGCACTCAAAAGTATTCCGTTACATTAAGGTCTATGGGGGGGGGGGGGGATCATTTGCGGTGTATTTTAATAATGTTATACTATTTTAAACATAATGAAATTATTTTAAATTATTTTATATACGTTCTCGAGGTGAAATAGAATATGAATATTATAGAATATGTTATGTGTAACACTTACAGTAAGTGTACGGAGACCTCAAAAGTATTCCGTTATGTTATGGTCTATGCAGAAAAATCGTTTGCGGCTTTTTTTTAATGATGTTTCTCTGTTACAAACATAATGAAATCGATATTAATTTCTGAGGGTGACTAAAACATGCTTTCTGTAGAATATGGTGTGCAAAGCATTAATCATTCATTTACAGTGCCACATAAAAGAGTTCGGTTATATAACGGTCTACGGAGAAAACTGTTCGGTGCGTATTTTAATTATGTTGCACTATTTCAAACATGATACAATGGATATACATTACTGAGGTTTACTACAAGATGCTTGCAGTAGAATATGATGTGCATTGTTTATCTGTAAAATTATTTGTAAAGGGCGACTGATACGCATCATTTTAATGTTCATTTATAGGGGCGCATAACAGATTTCGAATACAATATTGTTCTTGAAGTATTGTTTATTAAAGATGATTTCTGAAAGTGCGTTTTTAGGTTTAATTAAATTTTTGCACACTACAGTGGGTTGCCAAATTATTAGGGACAGTCACAGTTTTTGCTAGTTTTCTACTTTGGGTGAACTTTACAGCCGCTCTAAGTGGTTTAAGTGTTGCAGGAATGTATTTTACTGATTTCAGCATCTCTATAATTCAACGTTTAAGTACTTTTGGTATGTTAAAAGGTTTGTTTGCTTTCTATAAATATTTTAATAACGGGAGAGACGTTGAGTCTTTTACACACGCAATAGTGGAAATAGCTTTTCTTTAATTTAAGCAAAATTCTTTGGCTTTTTTTTGGAAGAGTTAAGAATTATATGTGAGTATTATCTTTCTTTCATTGATTAAATATTTGTTTTTTGAGAAATTATTTACGATTTTAATTTATTTTTATTTTTATTGATTTCAGTATGGGTCGAGGGGTTGATTTGTACCCTATGAAAAAAATCTGAGGTAAAAACCTTTCTTCTGCATACGAGTCATTTTCAAAGGAGGATAGCAGAACTTGCTGGAGTTTCAAGTCAGTAGTCAACAGGATAAAAATAAATCGGGACAAAAACCAGCCACTTTTGCCAAAACGAAAAGGTAAAAGTGGAAGAAAACACATTACAACTCCACGTACCGATAGGAAATTCCGGGATATCTCTTTAGGAAACAGAAAGAAAAGTATGGGACTCCTTACTCAGATCGTTCAAGAATCTGGAATACCAGTTTCTAAGAGAACTGTGCAGTGGAGACTAACGGAGAAAGGGTTGACAGGTCATCGTCCAGCCGCCAAGAAATCCCGGTTGACAGAAGCGATGAAGAAGCGCCTTGCCTGGGCTCGTGAACACCGCCAGAAGATAGCTGATGACTGGCGTGAAGTCAGTTGTTAAGATAATTATTATTTATGTCATTTAAAATCCTTTATTTCTAAATTATTAACATATCTAATTTTTTTCAGGTGCGTTTCTCAGATGAATCAACCTTTGAGATTTTGTCCGATAAAAGCAGCTTTCTCAGGCGACACCCAGGCGAAAAATATTGCCCTGACTGCATCGTGGAAAGTGTTAAACACCCTTATAAAATAATGGTGAGGTCTGTCAAAAGCGCTAAAGGGGTGGACGCCTCTACATTGTCCAGGGAACCATGAGACAAGACCAGTACAGGCAAGTTCTGGAAACTCGGCTGCTGCCGCAAATTGAAGAATGGTTACCAGGTGGTGAATAGTTCATGTTTATGCATGATTCAGTGCCTTGTCATAAAGCTAGAAGTGTTACAAAGTTTTTGTCAGACCACAATATCTCAGTTTTACCTTGGCCTGGCAATTCTCCTGACATGAACCCCGTAGAAAACTTATGGGAGATCACAAGCCGGAAATCGCCAAAGATATGATTACAAACAAGGTACAACTCATCGAAAAACTAATAAATGTATGGCATCACAACCCTAAAATAAAAGAAAGTGCCAGAAATTACACAGAAAGCATGCCAAGACGCATCGAAGCACTCCTCGAAGCCAAAGGAAATGTCACCAAATAATAATATTCTTTACTTAACATTGGTAAATTGACTGTATTATATTTTTGTTGGGGTTTTTCATATACTAATTTTGCGTAAATACTTCAACTGTAACAAGAAAGCGTTTTAAACTTAAAAACAATGTTTATTTTCAAATTATATGCTAATATTGTACAAAAAACCCACACTTCATGACTGTCCCTAATAATTTGGCAACCCACTGTACATGGTGTGTAAAAATTCTACAAACCATATACAGGGCTACTCAAAAGAATTCGTAAGGAGAACTGAGAATGAGCGTAAAATAATTAAAGGTTTTTTTCAATTCAGTTGTGCATTTTCAAGCTCAACTATATTTATAAAGAGATGTTAATAAAAGATAAATAAAATTATACACAGGGCTATGCAAAGAACTGGATACATGGACGCACATGGATGAAAATTTCTGGAAGTGCGATCATAATATTTTTACTTTCTTCTATCTTCAATAGAAGAAAGTATTGTAGTCGGAATTTTTTTCGACTTCCGGTTTTCGACGGAATTGCACGTTTTAGGGATTAGAGGTCCCAAAAACATGTTTATAGAAAATGTCTGTCTGTCCGTGTGTCTGTCGCCATTGTACCATCAAAAAGTGTATGAAATTATGCATAGAATTAAACCAAATTTTTGTTTTAGGTTTTTGGCTATGGCAAGCAGGTCTTTCATTAATTTGGAAAAAATCCGCCGGTAGGGGACGCTGTAATTGCGATTTTCGTTCTATTTTCAATATTGTACCATTGAAAAGCGTATGAAGTTATGCATAGAATTGAACCAAATGTTTATGTACGTCTTTGGCCATGGCAAGAAGATCCTCCCTGAATTTGGAAATATTTCGTTGAAAGGGGCACTATAATAGCGATTTTTCGTAGTTGATTTGTACGCCGACGGCTGATGAAGCGACTGAAACTTCCCATCCTGATAAGCCTTTAAGATGATTCCCATCCTGACTATTCGCGAACAGCTGATAACAACAGAATAACGGAAAACTATTGATTTTAATAAATATCAGGATCGAGATTAACTCGTTTTACTCCGATTAATTGACTGAAATTTAAGATGAAAGTCAAAGTTGATATGGTATTGAACTAATAAAAATGAAATATTGTCATTTGTATAACATTTTGAATATTAAAATATATGAGATAGAAGAAAGTTTTGAAATTGGCACATCCAACTTAGTTAAGCATGTTTTTTCCTGAATTAAATTTCAGCTTAATATGTGACGTATATAAAAATCTAAAGCTAATATACAGGGCTGTGCAAAAGAATTGAAGTACGTTTCCGTTAATTCGTAAAAATTGCTGGAGGTGAATTTTCAGCTGTTTCTTATAATACTAATCTTTTTTCATACAGCGTAGAACAGGCCTGCCCAACCTTTCAGTTATTAAGGGCGCACCTGAGCTGTAGCCAAACAATGAACGGCGCCATTATTCAGATGACTCGAAATGTATAGTCGTGGGGAAAAAAAGTAAACACCCCCTACTAACTCCTCAACAAATTATCGTAGAAGAAAGTTACTGGTACCGAACGATTGGTAATAAAGTCTACTTTTAAATGATATATATATATATAAATTGCTTAGAGGGCCATCTACATATTAAAACGAACCATAACTTTGTTTTTTTCAGTAGCAGTACACAATTCTGACAGCATATATGAACTGTACACCCTTCAACTAGCCTAAAAACAAATTTCTATGCAATTCATACGTAAGTTTCCGAGAAATTAATTATTTTAAAACGAGCATATTTTAAGGGCTGTATCCAAATTGAAGTTCCGTACTCGATTGTTAAGTGAGAGAGCCTCCTTCTTGATCAAGGCACCTTAAGCACCACTCAAGCAGTCAATGAAGCCTGCTAGATTACACGACAGCAGAAGAAATTTCAAAATAGTATATAGTCACTTCTATCACAGAAGGCCCCTTAAAATATCATTTTGCCGTTTTTTAAGCATAATTTGAAAACTACTTGGAAGAAAAATGTGAAATTTTGGATTTCCATGAAGCAGGACTTAATAAATCTATATCCATAAAAAAAAAACTGTAGGTTTCAATTCATAATTTTTTCGAATATTTATTTCATAATTCATATCATAAAATTATAAAAATTGTAAATTCAACATATTTATGTTTGGGTATATTAGTATTATTGCTACACAAAAAATTAGCACATTAGGAGCATAATTTCAGGAGCTATAAATAAAAATATGAAAATGTAATTTAACATTACAAGAACTAAATTTTGAATGTTTATAATTCAAAAACTTATCATACAAATGACTTGAAATTTGGTGTCTAGGCATAGTTTGAACCGAAGATTTGAAATATCTCGTGAAAATTTGGTACTGCTATTGAAAAAAAATTAAGTTTGGATTCGTTTTAATATGTAGGTGGCCCCTAAGCAAATTTTATATACATCATTTAAAAGTAGACTTTATTTCCAATCTTTTAGTACCAGTACTTTCTTCTACGCTAATTTGTTGAGGAGTTAGTAGGGGGTGTTTACTTTTTTTCCCACGACTGTACAATGTTATTTTACTTCGGTAGTGTTAGCAACAGATACTCGTCTACTCATACATCTCACAGTAATAACTATGCGCGTGTAAAAATTAACTGCAGAGAAAATATATATCAAACTAAATTTAGAATTATATTTCCCTGGAGGAGCTCATCGCAAAAACTTTTGTAGAATAAGGGGACAAAACCTTAATGCTGCCTACACAGGAAAAGTATGCAAATGTTAATACGGTTTAAAAATAAAACATTTTTTAATAGATTTTTAGCTTTAATAAAGCCAGCAACAAGAAACATTCGAAAGGCACACACATGTCTTATAGGATGCACATGCATTTGGTAGGGACAGTCACTCTCGTTTAAAAATAGACTGCAGAGAAAATATAAATCATAGTAAATTTAGAATTTTATTTACCTGAAAGGGACTCATCTCAAAAACTTCAGTAGGGTAAAGAGCCAAAAACCTTGAGGCTACGTACAATATAAAAAGCATGCAAACCTTAATAATTTAAATTTTTTAAGCATATTCTTAAATGATTTTATATTTAAATAAAACTAGTAACAGGAAACATTCGAAAAGGCGCCAAGAAATCACTTAAAAGGTGTCATGGCGTCCGCAGAAGCCAGGTTGGACAGCACTGCTGTATATTATCTATGGATTTGTATGTGCATCCCTTTAAGACCGAAAGAATTTTGGTAGAAATGAAAAGTGTTAGTAGTTACCCGTAATTAGATCATATTTGATGGAAAAAAATATTTTTTTAAAAATACCCGATGTCAGGTTATGCCAAGGGAGGATCCACGCTATTTTGTGGTTGCCCTTTAAATCGCATTAAAAGAGAAAAATGTCTTTTTTTTCTTTAGGATCAACTACACAGTTGTGTAGGTCAAGTCTTAAAGGGATATTACATAGTATGCTAAAAGTTAGTAGGAATAGCACAGTTGAAAATTTCCATTCAGAAATTTCCGTTAATAAACGGAAATGTACAGTCGCGGAAAAAAAAGTAAATACCCCTACTAACTCCTCAACAAATTATCGTAGACAAAAGTTATTGGTACCGAACGATTGGAAAAAAAGTCTATTTTTAAATGACGTATGAAAAACTTGCTTAGGGACCCATCTACATATTAAAACGAATCCAAACTTCAATTTTTTCAATAGCAATACCTAATTTTAACGAGATATTTCAAATCTTTGGTTCAAACTATGCCTAGACACCAAATTTCAAGTCATTTGCATGATAAGTTTTTGAATTATAAACATTCAAAATTTAGTGCTTCTTATGTTAAATTACATTTTCCTAATGTGCTAATTTTTTGAGTAGCAATAGTACTAATATACCCAAACATAAATACGTTGAATTTGCAATTTTTATAATTTTATGATATGAATTATGAACAATGAGATTAATATTCGAAAAAAATTATGAATTGCAACCTACAAATTATTTTGATGGATTCAGATTTATTAGGTCTGGCTTTATAGAAATCCAAAATTTCACATTTTTCTTCCAAGTAGTTTTCAAATTATGCTTAAAAAACGACAAAATGATGGTTTAAGGGGCCGTCTATGATAGAAGTGACTAGATATTTTGAAAATTCTTCTGCTATCCTGTAATCTAGCAGGCTTCATTGACTACTTGAGTGGTGCTTAAGGTGCCTTGATCAAGAAGGGGGGGGGGGGGGGGGGGTCTCTCGGTTAACAATCGAGTACCGAACTTCAGTTTGGATACAACCTTTAAAATACGCTCGTTTTAAAATAATTAATTTCTTGGTAACTTATGGTACGAAGTGCATAAAAATTTGTTTTTAGACTAATTGAAGGGTGTAGAGTTCGTTTATGCTATCAGAATTGTGTACTGCTATCGAAAAAAACAAAATTATGGTTCGTTTTAAAATGTAGATTTTCCCCTAAGCAAATTTTATATACATCATTTAAAAGCAGACTTTATTTCCAGTCGTTCGGTACCAGTAACGTTCTTCTACGATAATTTGTTGAGGAGTTAGTAGGGGGTGTTTACTTTTTTTTTCCACGACTGTATTTGAGAAATTTTGTGCAGCCCTGTATGTAATCTATAGAATTTATCCACATCAAATAATATTTTTAAAAATAGTTCAATTTAAAAACTCGTACCACAGCTGAAAACGCACGTCCAAGAATTATTGATTAAAGGCTTCAATAGTTCAATTTCTTCTATAGCCAAATTATTTTGTGTGTCCCTGTAAATGAACGATATATTGTAAACACAACATATTCTAGAATAAGCATCGCGTAGTTCACCTCAGTGATAATATATATAAATATCAGTATGTTTAAAATACTGTAATATCATTAAAATACATCGCAACCGATTTTTCCCCATAGACCGTAAAGTAATGGAATTCTTTTGAGTGTCTCTGTAAATGAACCGTAAATGCTGTGTACTTCATATTCAATACCGAACGTGCCACAGTGATACCCAATAACATCTATCTATTTCATGGCAATCTGACTATATTTACGAGAGTTAGAGCACGGACGGGCAGGCAGACAAACCGAATTCAAAACACTTTTCAACTTTGTTGGAAAGTGTTAAAAACTGCTGTCGATTAAAATTTAATGAAAAAAGTATCAGCAAATATTTCAAAATTGCAATGAGAAAGCCTCGCACGGCTCTATTAATTTGGATTAATTTAAAAACTATATTAATAGTATACAAAATCGGCAAGTGTAACAGAAAGACAAAACTATTACATTCCAACCTTTATTTCATTGAAATTACTAGCTGACCCACCCGGCATTGCCCGGACCCGGGATGAATGGCCCTTAAATTAACCTCAAATTTGTATGATTTTATAACCTTAGCTCCAGTGATGGGATTCAAATAATTTAACAACCGATTCGCTGCCCGAATTATTTTTGACGTATAAACATGAAAGGAAAATGAAGCATCACACACAGATTGTGAAACACTTTCCGATATTATAAGAATATTGTCAAAAAAAAAAACAAAAAAAAAAAACCTTTGATCTTTTAGTATAAGTAAAAGAAAAAATTCCGAAACATGTATGTTTGCCTATAAAAGGACGTAATTTATTTTATAAATATTCAACAATCACGAAACTCTGATCAAAACGCCTATCAGGAAATGCATCAAAATGTGTGTAGTAATACAATAAGGATAGTACAAAAATGGCAGAAATTTAAATGTAAGAATTAACTCATGTCGATGTTCTAAAGTTTCAAACACTTAGATAGTAAAAACACTGACTGTAGGAAGAGCTGGAGATATTGCACAAGTCTCTAATCTCACGAGAATATTAACTCGCTGAATATCAAACATTCTTATATATATCCTTGTTTTGGTGATAAATGCTTGTAACTTCTTCAATCTCAATAAGTCGGCTCTTGTCAGTGTTTGATTTCTGGATTTTTTAAATGCGTGTTTTATTCTTAGGTTTTGCCACCAAAGTCACAAAGTTCAGCGAAATATTTGTCAATGTCGTCTTCTATAATTAATTCCAAATGACTCTGATGTTATTTTTGGAATAACAATAAGGCGCATGCGGAGAAGATATATTCTATAAATTGTGTATGAATAATAAAATTTAGCTCAGTTAAAAAACATGCAACTTCTTTTTTAAACTTTTTATTACACTTGCCCATAGATATCGATGAAATGAATCAGCACGCAATACATTTTCAGATTGAAACCAGCAAAGATAAATCCGAACTATTTTGGAAATCCTGTACCGAATACAACTTTACATTTATGATGTTGAAAAGTTTTAAAAAGATATCCTAAAAGTTATATTTCATACATATTATTTGCCATTGTTAATACATAATACATAATTAATAAAAAAAATAAAGGATGCAAAAAAAAAAAACTATACTATAGAACAGAAAATAATGTTAAAATATTAAATAGCTTATATTATTTGAGCTACATATAGCTTTTTGATAAGCGTCCTCACTTTCAATTTTCTTTGCTTTTATTCGAACATTATGTGATGTGTATTTCTTTCTTAACATATACCTGCACTATAAAAGTAGGAATCCATTATTTACACTCTAAACTGAAATGTCTGAAATTCAGACACTTAAGTGTCTGAAACGCAGTGTCTGAAACGCAGTGTTCAATTTTCAGACGTTTTAAAATGTCTGAAAATTATCAGACACTTCTTGTGTCTGAATTTCAGACACTTAAGTGTCTGAAACAAGAGTGTTCGTTTTTCAGACATTTTAAAATGTCTGAAAATTTTTAGACACTTCTTGCATCTGAATTTCAGACATTTCAAATGTCTTAATTGCGGCCATCTTTGAGAGCCGGTTTCCTCCCCCCCACCACCACCAATATGAAGCCATCTTTGACCACTTTTCTTTCTAAGCCACATACGCAGCCATATTTGACCACATTGAAACATTTTTTATAAATGGGAATAATTTGTTACCATAAAGCAAAGCTGATCGCAGCGCAGGAAAACTTTGAAGCATCTGCCCCCTTATTTTAGGGTACCCCAAATTGGGTACAAAATTTTCATAAAGCTGATATTTTAAATCACTTTTGAACTTATGACGATTGTAATCAGTATTTTGTAGTTATGGAACAGGATATTATATATATATATACATATATATATATACAATCACCTAAAAATGTATTTATGTGATATCATATATGCGCGCATAAAAAACGTTTATTACTTTCAGTGAGAACTTTAAATTAATTCTAGTCCAAAGATCTAGTATTCATTCGTCTCCCCCCCCCCTCGCCCGCGCCTTTCATATACTGTTACAAAAAAAAATTAAGCCTATTCAATGTCATTAAATACAAATACATATTTGGATAAATATTTCTTTTTCTTAACCTAATCATTTTCTAAAAGTACAAAATATTTATTAAAATAAGTATAAGATCAAAATAAATTAAAAATATCAGCTTTATAGAAATTTCATACTAAATGTGGGAGCACGTAAAGCTAAAGGCACAAAGAAACAGCCCAGTTTGTCCATGCTGCAATCAGCTCTGCTTTATGGTAACCAATTATTCCCATTTATAAAAAAAAAATGATTCACTCCTTCAGAAAGAATCTTATCCCTGATTTGTTGTTCAATTTTTTTTTCCATTTAAATTAGATATTCCCAGTGACATTTTTATTTGTGTGTTAAATAAAATCTGACACTAGATTACACAATATTTTCAGTATATGAGATCCCAACATTAAAAAAAAAAAAAAAAAAAAAAAAAAAGTATGAAACTCTTACTTTTTTTTTGTTGTTGTTATTATATTATTTATCATTAGCAAGAAATATTGAAACATTTGACAACAGCACATTAATCAGCATAATGTTGAAAGACATTCAAAATATCAGTTTTACAAAAATTGAATACCAAATTTGGGGCCACCAAAATACAAAGGGAAGGGGGCATCGCCCAATTTGCTAATGCTTTAATAAAATCCTGCGTCTGCAAAAAATCCAACCCAACGTTATGGTTCGTTAAATAGAAGTGACCAGAATTCGGAACTCGGAAGTGTCCGCTAATGAACATTCCCGAATACCAGAAATCTTTGTGTAGCGAAAACCTTCTTAAATCATACTATATTACTCTAACCATTCAAAATATTCATTATAATCAGCGTAATTTCGAAAGGTATTCAAAATTGCAGATTTACGAAAATTGTATCAACGCCCCCCCCCCCCCCCCCAATAAAAAACAAAAAGGAGCAGGTACCCTTAGCCCATGTTTTAAGCAGAAGCCCTATGATTCGCTAAACAGACGTATCCCCTATTCAGGAATGTCCGTTACGCAGGTTTTACTGTGTGTATTTAAAGTAAAACCTCCATAACGGAAATTGCTGAATAGCGGACACCTCTTTTTTTTTTTTTTTTTCTTATCCCCAACACCTTTAAATCGGTACGTCTTCACCTCTTTAAAGTAGACACCACCAAATAGCGGGCTAATTCCGTGCTCTCGAGGTGTCCGCTATTCAGAGGTTTTGCTGTATATTCATTTATATGCACATTCTAAAGGGTAAAAAGTATTTACCTTTTTTGTGACAGTATAAGAAATATGTTCCAAATAAATTCTAGGTCCAGTTGTTGATACTATTCAATAATATTCTACAAACTAAATTTAAAAGATAACGTGTGTTGATATTAACGTTGTCATTAACGAACACAGGCACACACACACACACACCAAATAAATAAATAAATAAATAAATAAATAAATAAAACTTAAAATCCAGATTTTTTTTTTTTTTTTTTTTTTTTTTTTTTAATGAGTTTCTGTTTTATTATTATTTTCATGGATTCTTTTTAGCACCCAGATATGCTTAAAAAAAATTCTTTGAGGGTTGAAAAACACTTCTAAAAACATTTTTCTTCCCATAAACATCACAATAAAAATAATTTGTATTAAAAAATGTTATAACAATATGAAAATATATACATACTCGGAGCAAAAATAATTATAAGAATAATTAATCTTCAAACCATGTTACTTTTTCAAAATATACCTATTAAATATCAGCATAGTTACACTTTATCAATCAGTCAGAATTATTGGCAATACTTGTTTTAAATCTTGCATTAGAAGTGCGTTTTCACAACATGTTTATTTAGGTCTTAAATTTTATTACAAAAATGAAAAATATCTCCTACTGTCATGGGCGAGAATTCTTATACCCATCTTCTTTTTTTTTTTTTTTAATTTTTTGCATGATGTTATTTAAATTGATTTTTTTAATATTTTCCGCACATATTTAATTAATTACGCCGATTTTTATAATTTGTTTATAATTACTTTCAAGATCGCTTCATGTTTTAAAAATTTAAGTATGGTGTTGAGATGTAACGCTGGAAATACATACTAGGTATATTCCATCTTGAAATAAATTTTCATAAGGATTATTAAATATATATATATAGTATCGGCGTACAGTTGAATACAATAAGAGTGATTTATTTCCAATAGGAAAAACTGCAAGTTTACAAATACTCCGAAATACACGATAACACAAACCCTTATACTTTCGAGATTTCTTTTCATACTCTATATCCACCATATAAAACAAAAAATAAAAAGTTCATGGTTTCTCAAAGATAAATTTAAATTTGTTAATATAAAAAAATCACTTCAATAATATACTCTGTAAGATAAATAAATGGCACTCTTGTCACTAAAAATGAAAATTTGTATGTAAAATTATATCACTAATATAAAATAAAGGAATTCGCAAGGAAAGAACTTACTTGTGCAAAGTTATATAAAAATTAGCTTCTTTTTAAACTTATACTGAACAATTTTTTAATATGTTGCTCAGATGATATGAGCTATTTAACAATCATTAACAAAATTATAAATATTCTTTTTTAATAGCATGCAGGAAACATTAATTCCATAATTTCAAAACTTCTTTACATCTTACCAAATCTAATTGAAACTGTTGTATTTTTCACGTTATTATTCAATCAATAAATAGATTATTCACTACATGAAACTTTAATTTATAAAGTAAAGATCTAGATGAGAATTAAATATATTTATTAATACTGAAAATCATATGCACTCATTGAAAAGCATCAGAAATAAGCAAACAAATCTTTTCACACAAAATATATTTATTTGATAAAAAAAAGACAAAAATATTAAAAATGCAAATTAGTCTAATAATAATAATTTAAATAGTAAATAAATAATAATATATATGTAAGAACGTTCTGTGAATTATCATTCCAAACCTGTGGAATACCTTACCTTGGCGTAAATATCCAAAACTGTAACAGCTAATCCAGTTTGAAGGACATATTATTTTACGATACTGAACGCCATTTTAAAAATATATGCGTATTCATATTATTTTAGCACTCTATTTTTATAAATATCATACTATTCTTTTGAATATTTGGTGAGTCTTGAATAAAAATTATCGTAGAAATTTTGAAAATTTTATATTTTCATGAAAAATATAATTCCCAAATGATTTTTTTTTCGATCTCCATTTATAAGCACGTACTGACAAACCATTCCAATAAACCGAATATAAATTTTCGTCTAGTATGTATAAAATGAAGACACAAAGATATAAAATACAAACATCGGATCACTATGCTAAAAAAAAAATTTCTCTAACGACTAACACACCAACGGATGTATGTGTAGATGTGCATACTATTTCACAAAAGAAAGTAAATGCTGCGTCACTACTTTCTCTTCATTAATGATGATACACTCACTTTCTGACTCATCTTCGATTTACAAGTAAGAGAATTCAAAGTTCAAATCTTCTTTCAGTGTAATGTTTTGGAAATAAAGCAGAAACTTTACATGCGTTATAAGGTTATAACGACGACTGACGATTCCATTTATTATGTGAATAACAAACGTCATTATAGAGATTTCGGATTGAGGAAAAATATATCGTCACACTTTCAAATAATTTATCAAATGTTGATAAATTTAAAAGCAATTTTAACACTTCAGACAAATTAACTGTACTGAGATACTTTAATTCAAATTCGCCAATCCGTTGAGTAAAAGCCGTTGCCCGCCAAATCAGCAATAATCAAATCCGGTCGCGTTCTTCTCGCGCACCGTTCATGCTTGCAACAACAAACAAATCTACTCACTTCAGTTCATTTTACTTGGTGAGTGGTTCAAATGGCTGAATTCCTGAAATGTCTAAAATTGCAAGTGTCTTAAATTCAGACATATAATCATAATTCTAACATTTTTTTCAGTTCATTTATGCCATGATCATAATAAGACGTTTATGTGTCTTAAATTTAGACATCTATCACGTCTGAAATTTTATTTTCAGACGTTTAAGTGTCTTAATTGCTTTTTCAGTCACATATCTGTTTGAATTTAAGACGCCTCTATTTGCAGTGTAGAGATAGGCCAATTAGACTAATCGTTATTATATGGATACATTAGAAATAGCTAGTCGACTTCTCTGCTCTAACCATATTATGTTTATCTTTGAAAAGCCCTTTTCAATTTCTGCTGTACTTGCATCATTTGTTCAGACAATCTTTTTAGTCTTTTGAATACTTTAAGGTTGGTCTCAAATCCAAAAGGGCAACTTTATTACATAAATTTTAATTTATTTTTGTTCGGAAATGCATGAAGCTAGCAAGTGTTGTTGATGAGAAACTATGTAATCAAGCTGCTTTTTCAGTTTTTTTTTTTTGTAAACGCAATAGATCTTTCAGAAAATAGTGTCAAAGCGGACGTTTTGAACTGAATCTCCGAGCGAAAGACGAATAACTTCTCAAGAAAGGGTGAACATCGTGTTTGTCATGTGATCAAAATCGCTTATAACTCAGTAGGTAATTTATTTATAAAAAAATGGAAAACACAGTCCGATTCCAAATCGCTTCCATGGTGAGGTTTTCCAATTTTATATCTTTCTGTTAAAAAATGAATTTGTAAATGTGCCAAAACGTTTTGCGCTTGTTGAGCAGAGCAGTTAAGAACAGCCTTAAAAAAACTCTATGGTTTTAGAAAAGTATTTAAAATGTAGTAAAAACATCATCGATAATCAAATTATTATAAGTGCCTGAAATATAAATGATATTTCTTCAGTTGCTTTTCATGGAAGTATTACTACTCCAATATTCCAGTAATCTGACGGGGGGAAAATGTAGGTCATTCCTATATTCAAATTGACTACAAAACATTTATGATCTTCTACAAATTTGTTATTTTTTTCAAGTTTCTGAAGTAATAAAACCTTTACCGTCTATCTTTTGTAAAGGGCTTTTTTCTTCCAAAGTTTTTCAAACGCTTTAGTAAATTTTATCCTAAGTTTTCATACTTTATGATGGTCTTGTTCGCAGTGCTTTTGAAACACGAACAATTTCATTTAAAATATACAGTCACGAAGGAAATATCAATTATAAAATATGCAGGGCGTCACTTCTTAAAACTGACCATGAGCTAATTCCTAAATTGTTAAATTTAGAATACTTCTAATTTAAAAAATATTTCAAATGTTGTTCTTCATCATCTTAGAGCCCGTTTTTACTTTAGAAAAAAGTTACAAAATTTAAAATTTTATGCGATCTTTTGGGTCATATAACATATTTAAAAAAACATTATCCATACTATAACAAATGAGACACTTTTTTGCACGACTTTTCGAGTTATGATGTTTAGAATTTTTACGATTTCTTCGCACAAAAAAAAAGGCCAGACAATGCTGGAATTTCGTAAAATACAAGGCATCATGACTCGGAAAGTTTAGACCATAGAGTGTTTTTTTTTATTTGTTAGATCATGGAAAATGTTTTTCTAAATTACAACTTATAGGATTCGGGGATCTTATAAAAATTAAAAATTTGTTACATCTACAAAAATAACTACATGGACTCAAATGACTAAGATATGAAGAACAATATTTTAAATACAGGTGGAAGTATACCACTAAATCTAACGATTTAGATATTCACCAGTGATAACATGGAACAGGGCCCTCGCTAAGGGGGAGGACGGTGGAGCCTCCCTCCAAAAACATTCGCGAATTTCTGTTACACGTGGCAAATTGACGACGTCGAGAACTATTTATTTTTGCCTTGTCAACGAGTTGGCAAATATTTGACTTGGCAATTTAAGGTCCAACACCCCCCCCCCCACACACACACACACACACACACACACCAATAAAAAGTATTAGCGATGGCCGTGACAGGGAACATTCCATATACGAGTATTTTTCAAAAGAAGCTGCCACAGCAAAGTACCTTTTTATTTGATTCGGCTGCCGATTTAGATAGCCGAAATCTTTCAAAATTTCAAGTTAAATGTGCTTCCTATGGGACTGATGAAGAAAAAAAATATAATTTGCAAATGAAACATTATTTTATTAAATAAAACAAGTCAGAACAAGTCACAGTATAATGTTTAGAAAACGTTGCTGTGCAGATAAACATTTAAAGAAAGTAAACTTATGCAAATGCCAGTTTCATTTAATAACCGGTTCGCCGAACTCAAAACAAATTAACAACCGGTTCTACCGAACTGATGCGAACCGGCTGAATCCCACCACTACTTAGCTCCATTTTATCTGAATTTATATTTTTAAATGAAAAAAATATTGAATTGAAAGTATATGCTATTATGCTATTTGGTATTCTATTTTCTTCGTAATTTGATTTTTGGAGTGTATGCGCACCAAAAGCGAGCGAAACTGCAGCGAAACACTCAGGTTTTTACTGATTTTGTCTAAATTTTCACACATTTTATATTGTAAAAAATATTTTTTCCCGTCCGAACGTTTCAAAATTTTTGTAGATGGTGTAAATCTGGTATACTGAGATGCACTAAAAAGATAGTTTTGAAATACTGTCGTTTAGTTACTTTCAGAATAGAAAAAATATCGTCTCCGTGAGGCCGAAAGGACCTGAGTTCGCCGGTGTATTTGAAAGAGTTAAAATTCATATTCTTAAAAACCGATCACACCATCGATTAAAAGAAGGTTTCAGATTTAAGAACATATTTTTGGTTTGTCGGTACCTATACAGTTGCGCCCTGGAGAGGCGTTGCAATAAAGGAGAAAAACGTTTTTCGGAATAACGGAAGAGCATTTTTCAAGGGGTTAACTGCGATATATTTTTTAATTGATTGCGGCATTTGAGACGTAAGAATACGATCTTTTAGAATATGCCTTCCGTTTTTAACTTTACCAAGCGGTTTGGCCGATGTAAGTTAATAAGCGAACTTAAAAGCAAAAATTTAACACATTTGTTGAAATTACTATTCGAAAATAGGTATGTATAGTTTTGAAATTTTATATTTAATAAGTAATATTTATCCCAGGGTTCCATCAGAAATCCGCATCTAAAACGATAGAAAATGATACGATTTTAAATATTTGATCGCGCTCCCCTAAAAAAACTTATTTCCCCCTAAACCCCCTAAAATTTGATCTCCTACTTTTTAAAATCTTTATTATGTATTATAAATTGAAAGTTCCAAATTGATCGGTTCGTCAGTTTTCTTAATTTTAACAAATTCGCGTTTCAAAAAGGTTTTTCCTTTCTAAAAATCGAATTTTTTATAAAAGAAAAACTTGCAGATCGATTTTTATAAAATTTAGGTGTTATTAAACAGCGTTTAAAGGTTGGGTGCATAAATTTAAAAACTCTAAATGGTGTATTTTAAGAAATTTGAAGGCGTCCCAAAGAATCGTAGTATAAAAATCATTTGCGATTTGGGAGACTAGCTTTTAAAATGAGAGTTTTTTATAAATTGATTTTTCGTGGATTTTTTGACTTCTTGTAACCGCAGCAAAATATTTTTTTAGAATTTCTGGAAGGAGAATTTTTTTTTTTTCGTCTGGCTGTGCAATTTTCGAGTTTTTAGGCCCACTAGAATTTAACATACAGGCCTTTTTTAAAAATGCCAGTACATTTATCGCCCTAGCAGCGCTGTAATTCTATTAGCCCCTCACCCTCTCTTCCAGTTTTTGAAGAAATATTCTGCGGTTTGATAAAAATCTATGCTTTTGTTGAATTATGAATACTTTTTCATCTTTTAATTTGGGGTTTTTAATTAATTTGTCAACTACTTATTAGAAATTTCAAATTCTTAGACTCAGGTGCACCAGGAGAAGCCTTCGACTATCTTCACAAAAGTTTTTAGCCTCGTACGTCCCGCAGATTTTGCTAGCCATCGTACACAGACAGACAGACAGAAACTTTCTTTTATTAGTGTAGATAGATATGTATGTATATATACATACAAATTATGCTTTCGTGATTTACGTAAACTCTGTTAATGTAGTATTTTTGCGAGTCTATAAAGTCTCATTAACGAATATTTGTATTAAATCCAAAACTGCAAAGACTACATAACAAAAATCGATAATATAATTACTACTATAAAGAAAAAACATGTATTCCATGAAAGGAAAGACTCCTAGGAAGCATCTAACATGCAAGGTCATTTTTGTAAATACACAATAAGACGCTAACAATTATGTTTCACAAAAGCGGAATTATAGTGATAATAACCATAAAAACAGATTCGTGGACATTCTCCCCATGCACAAATAATTTATCAAAAATTATGGAAATCCTGCGTGTTTTACTTTATAACTAACATATTTAACTTTGTTTTTCCCCTTTCCTATGTCTTAAAGTAACAGTCATAAGCTATAAACAGGAAACTTTTAGACAACGAAACTTGATGTTCCTTTACTTCGAATGTTCTTTCCTTTGAATGTTCTTTGCTGATTTTGGCAATTTACAGATTTTTTTTTTTTTTTTACTACTTAACATTAGACTAGATTAATATTAACACAATTATTCTAATTGGTAAACAAATCATATTAGATGTAAATTTCCAACTGGGCGAAAAATGTCCGGACCAGGATTCGAACCCGGGATCTCCTGGCTGGAGCCGCCAGTGCTCTGCCATCTGAGCTATCCCGGACGATTCTGGTCGAACTCTTTCACCCAGCTAACCTTGATGATTACAGCATTCCCGGGTTCGAATCCTGGTCCGGACATTTTTCGCCCAGTTGGAAATTTACATCTAATACTTAACATTAGCTTTAACATTTAAAAACACGGATGGTTTGTAGTGACATAAAAGCATGGAAGGCGTACTTTATGGAGCAGGATTGCCAGTTTGGCCTCCATTTTTAGGCGCGTTCGTAATTATGTAAATATGTAGCACCTATAGTCGTCGTTCGGTCCATCTGTCTGTCTGTCCGTCTGTCCGCATATAACAGAGCAAAAACTACCCAACCGAATGGTCTGAAATTTAAAATATATAATTGTTGCAAAATTTTATCGAGTCATTTCAAATTTTATGAGAATCGGATGCATAGTTTAATTGCAGGGACAGTCAAAAGTTTTCTGTTACATTACGGACAATGGGGAAAAATTATTACAAGTGCATTTTAATGATGTTACAGCCTTCCGAATGGTCTGAAATTTTAAATATATAATCGTTGCAAAATTTTGTCGACTCATTTCCAATTTTATAAAAATCGGATGTATAGTTTAACTACAGGGACAGTCAAAAGTTTTCTGTTACATTACGGCCAATGGGAAAAAAATATTTCAAGTGCATTTTAATGATGTTACTGCTCTTTGAACAGCATGAAATTGATATACACTTATAAAGTGTACTAAAATATACATTCAGTACAATATGCGGTGCAAAAATATTTATAAAACTAGTTATAGTACGAACGCACCTCATTTGCCACGTTTGACGAGCAATTTCCAACTTGTTATTTCAAAATTTTGAAATCATACCTTAAACTACTAATAAAGACTTTTTACTTTAAGTAATCACGAAATGTCTGTAATTAAATAAATCTGAAAATATTATCCGTATTTTCTGGTATGAATTCGAAATTTCCAAATAAAAATGGAGGCCAAACTAGCAACCCTGGCCGAGGCATTTTAAGGCCTAAATAACAATTTTTAATGGTATGCTTATTTAATGCAATGTCTAGCAGTAGTATAAAAGTAATAAAAATCAAACTGATTTTGAAATCACTAATTTAATTAAAATTAATATAACACTGGCGATTTTTAGTAACGTAAAAACACGAGCAGCGTACTCCATGCATCATTAAAGCCTAAATATCAAATTTTATGATATTATTCTTTAGTGAATTGTCTAGTAATAGTATAAAAATACAATAAACATGAAATTTGTGAAAACAAAATCATTTAAATTAGAAACTAAAATGAAATAATTTACACAAATACGCGATCGGCATATACTGAAAGAGAAAGAAAAAGTTGTGAACTTCTAGTTTAAACATTGGTTGAGTACTAGAAAGTCTATGAGAAGAGAATAAATGAAGCGCAGCTGTTAATCATGTAATCTTTTAGAATTCACATACCTTCTTTTTATCCTCAGTGGCACACCTGGTAGGCCATCCGTGTTTTTATCATCAATGCAAATAGATTCACTTAAAATCACGTATAAGAGAAGTGTAGTAGACGTATAAGAGAAGAATTTCTTTGAGGCACGTACATAAAAACTAGACTAAAAATATGGAAAATGCATTTATCTTCAAGTATTTTCATTGTTCATTTATAACATGGATCAAGGAATATTTCCTTTTTCGCAAATTTAGGAAATAATGGAACATTCTCTGACAAACAAACGTTATACAGGGTGTTTCAGTTAAACGTTTCAGAACTTCTAACAGGGGTAGGGTACATCCTGACGAACTAAAATCATATACCAATGGGCAGTCAGAAATGTTTTCCTGACGCGGTAAATGGCGTTGTGCGAAAATTTCCGAGCTTTAGTGCAGGGAATCTTCATTTCGCACAAGAACGCCAAGTTAGTAGGATGGATGATTACACGAACGCAGAATTAGCCGATATGCATTTGGTGTACGGGGCTGCAAATTGTAGTGGGCCAGCTGCACAGCGTTTGTACGCGGAACGATATCCGACGAGCCGTATTCCCAGTCATAATTTATTTGCAAGACTGCACCAGAGGTTAGCTGAGACAGGTTCATTTGAAAGAGCTGACAGGGTCAGGGTAAGAACAGCACGGACTCCAGCCGTCGAACAGAATGTGCTGCAGCATGTACAGAGGAATCCAAGAACGAGTACACGAAGTCTAGCAAACGTAGTCGGGGTTTCCCCTTGCAGCGTCTGGAGGATTCTCCGAGAACAAGACATGCATCCGTTTCACGTGCAGCGTGTCCAGGCATAGCAACGGAGGATTATGCACCTCGTTTTGCTTTCGCACAGTGGTACCTTGGAAAATGTGCTACAAATCCCACTTTTCCTGCTGAAGTGTTGTTTTCCGATGAGCATCCTTCACAAGGGAAGGAATTTTCAACTCGCATAATGACCATATCTGGGCGGTCGAGAACCCGCATGCAATACGACGTCGTGCAGCACAGATTCAATTTTCGGTCAATGTATGGGCCGGTATTATGGGAGATCACCTCATCGGACCTTACCTGTTACCGTGTCGTCTAACCGGCGAAAACTACTTGCTCTTTCTGCAGCAAGTATTGCCACTACTTTTGAGAGATGAACAGATTTCTGCATCGACGCAACAGACAATGTGGTTCCAACACGATGGAGCCCCTGCCCATTATAGTGGAGCTGTTCGTAACTACCTGGATGTCACATTTGGTCAACAGTGGATCGGACGTGGTGGTCCCGTGCATTGGCCTGCTCGGTCACCCGACCTATCATGTCTTGATTTTTATTTCTGGTGTCATATGAAATCGCTAGTTTATGGCACACCTGTTGACAATGCTGGGGAGCTGGTTGCAAGAATCGCAGTAGCTGCCGGAGAAATTCGAAATTCGCCTGGAGTATTCCAGAATGTTCTGATGTCCATGCGTCGGAGATGTGAGGCGTACATTGTAGCCCGTGGAAGCAACTTCGAACACTTACTTTAATCCATGTACCTTTTGCTTCTTTTCATGTATTATTAAAACGATTTCTCACTTACGGTCTCTTTTCTTTATGGTGCTTCTGTGTACAACACCGCTTCAGGAAAGCATTTCCGGCCCCACATTGCTATATGATTTCGAGTTGTCAGGATGTACCCTACCCCTCTTAGAAGTTATGAAACGTTTAACTGAAACACCCTGTACGTATTGGCATAAAGCTCAACACAAAGGAAAGAACTTCTTTTAAAAATAAAGAAAGAGCAACGCCTTTTGAGAGAAAAGAAATTTCCTTCATCATGCGCAAAAAGAAGGATACTTTTAGTGTAGGAGTAAGACTGAAAAGAAATGGAAGAGAAACGGGAACGGAAGAACAGGTGGGATCCAACAACCAATAAGAAAGCAGGAAAAAAAAGGAATAGAGAGAAGGAAATATAAGGAGAAGCAGATAATACTTAAGTAAAAGGCGAAATGAAAATTTATCTTTTTTTTTCCAGCTTTTCTATTTTCGATTTGCCTCTCAACTGCTCCGCTCACACCATTTCTCTTCTATTTCCTTTCAGATTTACTCCGGCTCTCAAAATAATGTGACTTTCAATACCTGATGATGATGAAATATAAAGTTCTTTCGAAACGCGTTGCTCTTTTTCTTCTTTTTATAGTTTTAAAAAATCCTTTCGCTTTTATTACATTTCTCTTAGTTGATAGAATAGTAAATGAAGACACACCGGATTTGTATATAATTTCTGAATCTATATTATACGCTGTTGTACAGTAATTGCAAAAAATATATGGTACATTCCAAAGTTATTTAGTGAGAAAAAATGCAAAAATATTTATATTTTCAAAAATTTTTCTCCTAGTAAATCATTACCGTATGAAGGAGTTTCTTAATATTTTTACGTAACTGTTTCTTATACATAAGATAAATATTAATAAAATTAATGAAGTTTTTTGTTTTGCACAGAAGAGGTTGATTAATTAAAAGATGTTTTTTTTTTCGTTGTAAGAAATTACAAAGGTTACTTATTATTAAAGGTTACTTATATTTTTTATATTTTAACATCGTTCGCCAACTTTGCCTCGCATGAAATCCATATTGATTATATTAATGGTGTTTTCCCTTTTGTGCATAGCTTATAATTTAATTTAAGAAAACTAACAATAATAATAACATAACGAAAAGGTATAATATATCAAGCTTGTCAATAAATTGTCCATTGGAAAGATCATTTTCAAAACTTTTTTGTTAAATAGCAAAAAAAAAAAAAAACAAGCATAGTGTATTTTATTTTATTTTTAACGAGCCGAAACCCGGCGAATTTGGCGAATGAAAATATTTAAAAGAGCTAATTAAGTGAATTTATAAAAAATTCGCAAAAAACTGCTACAATAATTAATCAATCTTATATTGGCTGGACCAACTCTTAAAACTGTTGGCAAAAAATGCCGCCTCTATTTACGCAGTAGTTTATGCGCGCTCATATTTAGAATAGATATAACAGAGTAAATTAATAATTCTGTACTATCTTAATATATCAAACAATAAAATATTATAGGTACCTGTACATCTTCGCTGCGGCAATTCCTCATTCAGATGTATGGCCTGTTATCCTTGTATAAGATTTCTTATTTATGAGGCTGATTTGTGCTTATTAAGATTATATTTAAACTTTAAGTATTAAATTGAATATTGTATGTTAAAGTTACGCTGCATCCTTCGGCAGCGATTTAATTTTTACATGTTACTTATTTAACAGCATACAGTATAATAATGATAATGTTCATAGAGGGTGTTTTTTTTTTTTAAAGTCGTTTACATTAATCACGTGATATCTCTTGCATCATGCGTGGGAGAAATAACAGTCGGGTTTGATATATGACAAATTATTGTTCACTTCGGATAAATACAATTTAGATGTTTCAACACATTAATGATTATTGATGGATTTACAGTTTACTTTATTATGGATAGGAATTCACAAATGTTACGGTTCTTAATAATTAATGTCTCAATTTACTGTTTTTGAGATTTATTACTGATCTGAGGATGGTTATATTTTCATCAAAAACAAATATTATTTTTAACTAAATTTTAATTTTAACTTTTCAAATTAATGAAAAATTAGCCTTTATTTCTATACGTAATCAGTAACATGCAATTAAGATAGTGAAATTATAAACTTATTAATTAAGATTTTGATCTTTGGTATTACGTAATAAAAAATCAACGAAAATTGCGCCACTATGACACGATTATAATTTTTGGTTTCAACAAAAACTAAAAATAACACCTTTTCACCGTTGCAAAATTTACGTGCATACTTTTCATATTCATATTCACAATTTAAAAAATATTTTAAAGAGCAATAGATTACTAACAAATATATTCCCAAGCTTGATGTTACGTTTGCCATTTGCAGTTTTGCATGTAAACATTCGCACTCTTGACTTGAGGTTCTAATCTTAGTGCCGGCGAAATCACGAAATTTTCTTTTAGACGCATTCGTAGTAAAATATTTAGTTTTATTAACGAAAATACTCATTTAATTTTTACTATGACGACATTTTCATTTACTGAAGCCCACTGACATTAGCGTCTCAATCTCAGTATCATCGGAATGGACAAAACATTGAAATGTAACAGCTTCGTGAGTAAAAATGCGTTTTTTAAATCGTAACGTCATTTTCTGTTCAAAAATTTTTAAAAAGTTATTTTTAATTGTAATACGAAAATGGCATCCGTAATGATATGATAATTCCTATTGTTTCCTTTCTCTGTTCAACAATGGAAGTAACCCGATTGCCACCAATGTGAGGAAATTTCAAAAAGGACTTTTAAAATTAAAAATTAAAATATAAAAATGGGATTATTTTTAAAAATAGCGAGTGCGGGCATATCTATAAATAAACTGCTTTCATTTAAAAAAAAAAATAATAATTATCAAAATCTGTTCAGTAGAAAGCTCAGGGCAGATGACTAAAAAAACCTTTTAAATATACAGGGTGTACTTAATTAAACGACCCTACTTTAAAATTGAATACAGACAAAACTATTGTTCACAAAGTTGTGAAATTTTGTGAAAGTCATAATAAAGGGATGGGAATTTGTTTAAGCTGAACAAAACATAAATAAAAGTAGTTCAAAATTTCGCCGACAGAGGGTGATTTTTAATAAATTACACATTTAGCATTACGATAGTTTAGAAATTTTATTCACAGGATGTTGATAATTAATCGAACGTATTTTAGTCTACAGATTTCAGATTATTCTGAATGTTGCGAAATTTTTTGAAGGACTTAATAAAAGTATGGGAATATGTAAAAGCGAAAAAAAAAAAAAAAAAAGGACGCCATTTTTTTTTTTTTTTTTTTTTTTTTTTTTTTTTTTTTTTTTTTTTTTTTTACATTTTACACATTTAGCATACATTTACGATAGTTTAACAATTTTGTTATAACGAAACGTGTTCTGCATGACTTTCATCATTTTCAGGTACCATCTGGAATCGTAAGATAGCATGTTCCACAGTTGACCGCGGAGTATTCTCAGAAATACTAGGAGCATGTCGTGAAATGCTGTTTTTAGAATAAGGTTAGGTTAATAAATAAAATTTCTAAACTATCGTATGCTGAATATGTATTTATTAAAAGTCGCCCTCTGGTGGCGAAATTTTGAACTATTTATATATATATATATATATATATATTCAGCTTAAACAAATTTCCATCCCTTTATTATGTCTTTCACAAAATTTCACAACTTTATGAAGAATAGTTTTGTCTGTAGACAACTTTAAAGTAGGGTCGTTTAATTATGGACACCCTGTATATAGATTGTTATTGGATTTCTGCATTTTATCAGTTTGATTCTATCTAAATATTAGAACTTATTTTTGAAACACAAACATTGCGATTCTGTCTCTGTGCTACTTCATGATACTTCTAACATTTCATAATTTAATGAACTGTTCTTACCAATTTCACCTGGTTAGTTATTTTTTTTATTATTATTATAATTTAAAATTAAGGGATCTAACCCGAGCTTCATAAGTCACAGAAAATAGATGTAAACCATTTTTTTTATTATTGAAAACACTAACAGATTTTTTATATTTAATATATTCTTTAGATTGAATACTAACAAGACAAAAAAAAGTATTTTTATATGGAAAACATCAATTATACATTCAAATACAGTTTTGAAGTTCATTAAATGCAATACTTTCGTATTAGCCACATGCCAGGACTTAATAGCCTAAGAAATCGCCAAAGATTTCGTTACTTACAGCAGTCTTTTTTATTCTGATAATTTCAATAGTTTAGGTACATAGTTCGATTACATATCTGCTCAATTTGTGTTTTATTTATACTATCTTTTTATTAGGGTTTCGTTCATCTGACGAAACCCTATTCGTCTCACTCCTCTGTCTGTCTGTCTGACCGTCACAGAGCCGTTCTCAGAAACTATACATGTTGCAGACTTGAAATTTTGCATACTTATAGATGAACACCACACATCATACGACAAATCATAAAATTTTGAAAAAGTCGTACATTTAACCCTTTGGGCTCCCACATGTGTATTTTAAACAATTCTTTAAGTGAGCCCCTAATTAGGTTGGAGGAGTGACATTTTGCATACTTATAGCTGAACACCTCACATCAAATGACAAACCATAAAATTTTGAAAAAGTCGTACATTTAACCCTTTGGGCTCCCACATTTGTATTTTAAACAATTCTTTCTAAGGAGAGCCCCTAATTAGGTTGGGGGCGTGAAATGTTGCTTACTTTTAGCTGAGTACCTCACATCAAACGGCAAATCATAAAATTTTGAAAAAGTCGTACATTTAACCTTTTGGGCTCCCACATGTGGATTTTAAACAATTCTTTCTATGTGAGCCTCTAATTAGGTTAGAGGCGTGAAATTTTACATACTTATAGCTGAACACCTCACATCAAGCGACAAACTATAAAATTTTGAAAAAGTCGTACATTTAACCCTTTGGGCTCCCACATGTGTATTTTAAACAATTCTTTCTAAGTGAGCCCCTAATTAGGTCGCAGGCGTGAAATTTTGCGTACTTATAGATGGACACCTCAGATCAAACGACAAATCATAAAATTTTGAAAAAGTCGTACATATAACCCTTCGAGCTCCCACATGTGGATTTTAAACAATTCTTTCTATGTGAGCCTCTAATTAGGTTAGAGGCGTGAAATTTTACATACTTATAGCTGAACACCTCACATCAAGCGATAAACTATAAAATTTTGAAAAAGTCGTACATTTAACCCTTTGGGCTCCCACATGTGTATTTTAAACAATTCTTTCTAAGTGAGCCCCTAATTAGGTTGGAGGAGTGAAATGTTGCTTACTTTTAGCTGAGTACCTCACATAAAACGGCAAATCATAAAATTTTGAAAAAGTCGTACATTTAACCTTTTGGGCTCCTACATGTGTATTTTAAACAATTCTTTCTAAGTGACACCCTATTTAGGTTGGAGGCGTGAAATTTTGCATATTTATAGCTAAACACCATCATGCGACAAATCATAAAAATTTGAAAAAGTCGTACATTTAACCCTTTGGGCTCCCACATGCGTATTTTAACCAATTCTTTCTAAGTGAGCCCCTTATTAAATTGGAGATTTGAAATTTTGCATACTTATAGCAGAACACCTGAGGCAGGCGACAAATCATAAAATCTGGGAAAAGTCTTACGTTTAACCCTTTGAGCTACCACATATGTATTTTAAGCAATTCTTTTTAGAGAACCCCTAATTAAGTTGGAGACATGAATTTTTGCATACGTATAGCTGAATACCTCAGACCACACGATAAATCATAAAATTTTCAAAAAGTCTTATATTATTTACTCCTCCGTGCTCTAACTTGTATATTTTAAGCAATTTTTCTAACCTCCGCCCTTTTCACCCGGGCAGCACTTTTCCAACTTTTGCCGACACCCCTTTGACCATTCTTTCATATTATGCACCATAGCCTTACATATTTTAGTTCTACTTTTTACTGCCAGAGGCGCCTACTTATCTCGGGTGCTATGGGCCCAATCTCTTCGACTAATATATATACGGATAGTATGTAAAACGGAGTTTCGTTCGGATACAGGCTTGTTTAGTGCGCCCCTGGTTGCGAAATGTGGAACTAACATATTTTTCAAAAGAATAAAGTGTTTTGAAAGGAATATTAAACGAAACCCTCTGTGCGATCTGTGATCACACTTACCCACTTGTTTTTTTTTACTTATTTATGGAGTTTTACTTTCGTTATTGAATATTAGCTGGAAACAAATACTTGCATAGCTATTTATATTGTTTTAAGTGCAAGTGGGTTAACCTTACCAAATCAAGCAGCACGCGATAGAGATAACTTTTTAAAAAATATACACTTGAATATTATTTAAAAACTATAAACAAAACAATCAGTAAAATGTGATACATTTCTCAAACAAATTGCATTTGGAAGAACATTTTTCGCCTATTCGATAGCGTAAAAATTTAAATTGTGCTATGTTTAGAAGTTAAAAAAATAATTGCAGTAAAAGTGAAATTGATTTGTCAGCTATTGCCACCGTCAATATGACGTCAGTGTTACACACGGACATGTCTTCGATTTAAAACTCTCATCAACTATTTTATAACTATGAAATTAGAATTTTTCGGATCCATTCGAACTGGACTTAAATGTAATAAGAAACGTTCATTTTTTTTTTCATTTTACCTTTTAAAGCTTCATAAATAATTTATTGGTATAAACTGAATATTTTCAGCAAGTTTTGAAGGATAAATATAATTTTAGGGATCATAAAGTCCTTTTTATACGGAAAAAAATGCTGTATTTAAAAATGTTTCTTTCGCATTACCTTTCATCCAATCCTTTAAAATAAAGTTTATGAGTGTTAGTGACCTTATTAGTCACAAAACAGTGCATTCATTTCAAAAACAAGAAATATTACCACGAGTTAATTATAAGCTCTCAAATTCAAAAGCATGACAAAAAAACCTTTTTTTTCTTTCTATTTTCTATTAATACGGTTACGTGGGGCAACTGGGCCATGATTTTATTACGTGACTCTGGAGATTCTGGCAATTCAGCTTCAAAACGCTAATATTCATTTGAATTAAAGTCTGAACTTTTGTAAATGTGTTCAGTTAGGTTCCCTCTATCCGACAGAAATGTTCAGGATTATATTTTAATATCTAAAAATAAAAAAAATATATATTTCTTCTTTCTTTCCTCATGGGTCCATTTGCCCCATAAAAATGGGGCAAGTGAACCAGGCAGCTCTATGTTCCACACGTTTTTTTTTTGTTGTTTTTTTCTTGTTCGAAAAAGAGTAAACAACTAAAAAAATTTAAACCAGGCAGATCATGTACAGTCGTGGAAAAAAAAAGTAAACACCCCCTACTAACTCTTCAAGAAATTATCGTAGACGAAAGTTACTGGTACGAACGATTGGAAATAAAGTCTACTTTTAAATGATGCATATGTAATTTAATCAGTGGGCCATCTACATATTAAAACGAAACCAAACCTCATTTTTTTCAATGGCAATACCCAATTTTAACGAGATATTTCAAATATTCTGTTCAAACTATGCCTAGTCACCCAATTTCAAGTCATTTCAATGATAAGTTTTTGAATTATAAAAATTCAAAATTGAGTTCTTCTAATGTTAAATTAGATTTTCATATTTTTATTTATATCTCCTGAAATTATGCTCCTAATGTACTAATTTTTTGTGTACCAATAATACTAATGTACCCAAACATAAATACGCTGAATTTGCAATTTTTATAATTTTATAATATGAATTATGAATTATGAAATTAATATTCGAAAAAATCATGAATTGCAACCTACAATTTTTTTTGATGGATTTAGATTTATTAAGTCCTGCTTTATGAAAATCCAAAATTTCACATTTTTCTTCCAAATTGTTTTCAAATTATGCTTAAAAAACGGCAAAATGATGGTTTAAGGTCTATGATAGAAGTGAGTAGATATTTTGAAATTTCTTCTGCTGTCCTGTTATCTAACAGGCTTCATTGACTGCTTGAGTGGTGCTTAAGGTGCCTTGATCAAGAAGGAGGCTCTCTCGGATAACAATCGAGTACCGAACTTCAATTTGGATACAGCCCTTAAAATACGCTCGTTTTAAAATAATTAATTTCTCGGAAACTTATGGTATGAATTGCATAAAAATTTGTTTTTAGGCTAATTAAAAGGTGTAGAGTTCATTTATGCTGTCAGAATTGTGTCTTGCCATTGAAAAAAAAACAAAGTTATGGTTCGTTTTAATATGTAGATAGCCCCCTAAGCAAATTTTATATGCATAATTTAAAAGTAGACTTTATTTCCAATCGTTCGGCACCAGTAACTTTCTTCTACGGTAATTTGTTGAGGAGTTAATACGGGGTGTTTACTTTTTATATTTTTTGCACGACTGTACATTGTATGTCCAACTAAATGTTACAACTAAAGGGCGTTGTAAGGGAAACCTTTACTGTCAATGTGTCTAAAAAAAGCACTAAAAGTGAAAATATTAGATTTATTTATACAAAAAACATAAAAATTAAGTAAGTACTTATGTACTTTAGTTAGGTAATAAGTATAAAAGTTTCATGGGTATTTTGAAGAAAAAAATAACATGATAAATCTATGAACAAACGGCTACTTAAGTACCTAAGTATCTTATTCTCTTTTTTATTTACCACAATGCAACTTCGATATATCAATGAACCTGTGGAGAATGTAACCATATTTTTATATCGAACAGAACTATCTTTTATTCGTTTCGATAATTTTCCACTAATCTCACTTTGCCTTATGTACGCCTCTTCATCTGTATCGTAAAATTTCGAGGTATAGCTATCACAGTTACGAAATTTTGTTTGATACCCCAACAAGCTTTTTTAAAATTTATTATGTAATTTTAATAAGGTGTTATTTAATTTTCTTTATTGCAAGCAAAAAAAAAACAATGGAGAAATTAATTTCCCGTAGTAAGGTAAACTCAAAAAGATATTTATAACTGTTGGGGCAACTGGATCTCATATGGTCCAGTTATACCCCAATACATGCTCCAGTTACCTCATTCTTGAAAATTTTATGGGGTAACTGGAACACCGACCTAACGTTTTAAACATGAAGTAAATATGTATAGATACCTAATAATATTAATGTATTATGTGTCTAATCTTTAAATAAAAAGCTTGTCTAATAAAAGTACGGTAACCGTATTTTAATAAAAAGCCGAGGAAGTTCAACCAAATGAACGTTGTTTTTTAAAAAAAAGAGACTTAAATTTTCAGCAATCTGTCACAGCAAAAACAGCGATATTGATTGAGTTGACACACGATGTTTTAAGAAGTAGAGACGGGGGTGCAATGTTGACAAAAGCTAAAACTTATAAAACATCAAAGTTTTTTTTTTTATAATATTTTATATTACAAAGAAGGGTACCTCGTGGATCCAGTTATCCCAGCATACATTATGCTGTGTTATTTGCTGTTGCATTTGTTGTAAATCAGTAGTTTTTTTTTTTTTTTTTTTTTTTTTTTGGCAATCTTACACATTTGCGCATGGGTCCCTACTGGCAATTCCTGTATAGTCCTTTTTCAGAAGCCGCAGCGTTAATCATTGCAAATTGAGGAGGTTAAAATCATAGTTATGTAACTGTAAGTCATTTTTCTTAAAACTAGAAAAACAAAGGGTTTGCTAAAACAATTATATTATAATTTGGTACAATATTTTTTGTAAATCCGTAGTTCTTTTATATTTTGATAATCCTAGACATTTACGCATGGGCCCCCACTGGCGATTCCTATATATTCCTTTTTTCGATAGTCGGAGTGTTAATCATTGTAAATTCAAGCGGTTAAAGTCATAGTTATGAAACTGTAAGTTATTTTTCTTAAATCTAGAAAAACAAACGATTTACTAGAACAAATATATTATAATTTGGCGCAATATTTTTTGGTGGTTTGTAAAACTATGACTTATCCTATTAATAGTTTGATGTGTCTAGATGCAGTTATTATCTATGCGCTCTGCATCAGTTTTCAAAATTAATGCTTACACCATGAAAAAAATGTCTTCATTTGATATTTGAATGGAGAGAACATGAACCCTAAGAGCCCTTCCCTTTCTTACGCCCTTGGAATAAAAATGATCTAGTTTTATGAAGCTAAATTTAACTAATCAAGTTTCATAGTTGACCAAACTAAAGTTGAACTTGTTAAATTCACAGTGTAGTTTATACATAAGACTCTACAAATGTCTACATATTAGGTGAGTCGCGAAAAAAAATTCAAACCTTAACACTTAACCACACAAGTAAAAAAAAAAATTAGCTTGTTCATAGCTTGAGTACTCCAAAGAAGAAAATTGATAATTATTTCTAAAATTTTGTTACATTAAATCAAAGGAGTATATGTAATAAAGCGATTCTTTTTTAATTCTATTTACACAAAAATATTGAGACTAACAGCATTCATTACCATTAAATCAGTATGCAATGCACTAGAGGTCTGCACGAGCCGGAATTTCCAGGCCCGGGCCCGGTGTAAAAATTAAAAGTTCGGCCCGGCCCGTTTACATTTTTACAGTTCTCGGCCCGGCCCTACTCAATTTTTACAAAAAAATCCGTTTTATCTGGACATACAATTAAGATTCTGTTAATGAATACTACATATATATTTATGGGAACATTTTACTGAGATTACTACGTGTTCGCAAAACAGAAAACACACAATATTAAATACATTAAGGAATACTTAGTGTTTCAGTCATCGTCTCTACAGACGTTTCAAAATTCGAATAAGGATTCTTTAAAAAATTAATGTAGTTTAGAATAAAGGGTTAAAAACATGATAACTTTTGAAGCTGTATAATAAAAAGTAGATTTGTAAAAATATTTCTCCTATTTTTGAGGTTTTTCTCAAATCCAAAAGAGGTAAATTTCGACACATTTATGAATTCATTTCTTTTCGAAAACGCGTAAGGTTGGCAGTTATTCTTATTCAGAAACTATGTAAATGCCGTTTTTTTTTTTCTTAGATGAAAGCAATATGTCTTTCAGAAAATACTGCCAAAGTTAGCGTTTTGAATTGAATTTCCGGAGGCGATAGCACAGCAAAGGAGAAAAACGATCTCTGTAAGTAATTTATCAAAAAGGAAAAAGCTATTCGATTCCAAATGCCTTCAATAGTCAGGCCTGTCAATTTTATGCCTTTATAGTTAAAAATGAGACAGAAAATGTGCCTGAAAGTTTCGCATTATTGAGCAGGAGAACCACCTTAAGGTATATTTCGAAGATACAGAAGCTCATTATCGCTATTAATACTTTCACAAAACATAATGCCTGCCCTGCATATCCTGAGAACGATTAGGACCAGTTCCGTACCGGCACGAGTCTGCTGAAAAAATTAAACCCGGGATCAGACATCATGTAACTGTACGATGCCGATCTCTACGATGGACATGTTACATTTTTGATGTGTTGTCCGCACCTACCCCATGTGTGTGCTAAGAGTTAAAGTGACTCGAATAGAAAGTTTGGGAAGTGTTGCGGTGAATTAAGAGCTATGCATCTATGAAATTAAAAAATCCTAATCCTTATTTCCAGAATTAGAGATGTACTCAGAATTACAATAAGAGATCGACCGAAAATTAGGTTTCGTTTTCGTTTTCGGCCCAAAATGCTCCCGAAAATTCGGCCGACCGAAACTCGTCCGAAACTATCTGTATTCCAAAAGTCTCGTTTCATCCTTCAACATTTTCAACATTATAGTCAGGAGGGGTCATTATGACCACTTTTTACATTTTCAACATTGTTATTTTATTTTTGCTTATTTCTATTTGGAAAAGTGGTGTTTTTAGTACATAGGAAGTAACTTTGATCCTTTAAGAACACCTTTTAAAAGTTTTAATTCTCATAGCTGTTTTTTTTTTTTTTAAGTTAAAAGGATGGTTATAATTACCCCACCAAAAACTCACAATCACATAAGTTTGGGGCAATTAAGATCACTAGTGGGGGAATTATGACTACTATATTTTCTCTTTATACTTGCCAATACACATTTGTTTGGGATAATTGTGACCACTTTGAACTCCAAAGTGACAAATCCGTTTATCAAAAATTTTATAGACTTACTTTCAAATTGCTATTCGGATCTCAAAAAGGCTTCAGACTAGTAATAAAGAATATCTAAGATGAAATATACATTATGAGGTTAATATCTAAGCTTGAAATAAAATTGTACCATACACAGTTTTCTCCAATATGACGGCGGTCCCCACCTGACCTTACTCATTGATTTGAGCTGTATCGTCTCAAATGAGACACTCTTTATTTATTGCTATGAACTTCATTGTTTATAATTATCAGTCATCACTGACTCAAAACGTGAGTGAAAATTATAAAAAAAGCAATGCATATAGGACTAAACGTAGAAGACGCTTTTCAAGTGCTCATTAAAAGCTGCAGACTTAATAATAATAGAATCTTTTTAGTTTGAAACTGCAGAAGTATTTCGAATATTCTTTGAGAAAGTTCTAGTATAACAGATGATCCTTTACAAAAATCATTATAAAAGATAAATAGAGGTATGTATACCTAAAACATTTTCTAATTAGAGGAAATTCGTATAATTAGGAAAACATTCTGTGTTGTTGATGAATTAGTTACATTTTGTTTTATATGAAAATAAGGAGTTTCAGACAGAAGCACAGAGAGCCAACTTGGACCACCTGTATAATTAATTAGCAATTATTTATATTTAGTAAACAGTATAATTAATTAATAATTATATATATTTATGCATGTATTAATTACTTTACAAAAAAAATTTTGACGTTTTCGGCCGAAAATAGGAAAATTACCGCGATTCCGTTCCGGTTTCGGTCTTAAAAACCCGTTTCGGTCGATCCTTAATTTTGATTACTCCTGTTGCACATTAGAATTACCTAGGGGCTATACATATATAACATTATCATTTTAGAGGGGAGGGGAGTCTGGTATATGCTATCGTAAGATATCTCTCGGGGGAGGGGAAGGTTGTCTTTTTATATCGTTATCATTTTTGATCAAACAAAAATTTTCTCTTTTTATTTGCAACTTGGTCTTTACATCAAAACAGTACGTTATCTATTTTTATGAAAATACAAAGTTATTAAAATCATTAAATGATTATAAAATTATTTAACTCCAAAATATGGAATACCCCAACGTTTGGCATTCCTATTCTTCTGCCATAATGTGTATGCATATATAATCCGCTGTTTGAGAAACCGTATGTTTGAAATGATACTTGTGTTTACTAGTAAATAAAAAAGAAAGAATGTTGCCCACCTGTTTTGTTGATAAGAAGTTCTGTCTGCCCCACACTGAGGAAGTGCAAAGAGACATTATTACTGTTGATTGCATTATGTAACAAAAAGCTATTATTAAATACTTTTAAACAGTAACTATTTCTTTTAAGTGTTATTTCATATGTAAATTGATATTTTATTGACTTCATTTGAATCAATAAAGTATGCGAAAAATAAATGTAACCATATTTTTGTATCACTCCAGACAAAAACAGAAAAATAATTAAAAAATCTAAAGAATTTTTACACGTTGATAACTATATCATTACAGGGGGGGGGGGGGGGTTCGAGGGATGATATCGTGTGATATCGTAAGGGGGGAGGGGGTCCAAAATTACCCAAAAGTAGATAACATTATATATGTGCACAGCCCCCTATGACCGTTCTTATCGCTTATGTATTACTGTAATCTCGTATGTCATTTGGTACAAAGTTCAATCTTTCTTTAGGATAGTTTATACAAAAGACTCTATCTACATATTAGGTGAGTCGCGAAAAAAATTTCAAACCTTAAAATGACTCGAATAGCGATATAAAGTTTGGGAGCCACTGGTGTGGGGAATTAAAAGCTAAACATGTATGAAATTCTATCACCCGAATTGTTATTCCCGGAATTTGATCAATTGCGCATCTTCGTGATCCACTTAAGCGGCGTACTCTAATGTAATTACAATGACACTGTAATGAAATAACTTCGTTTCAGTAAGTCGCTTTTTGTACTGCTGTAATAAATTTGTCGCAGATGTATGACATCTGCGGGTGACATATACAACTAATGCAAGTACAGATAGATGTATTTTAATGACAGCTGCAGGTACGATGCAGTTTTTATTTTTGAAAAACATCTGCAGATAAGTTATTTAATGAAATATTAATTTAAGCCAAATGGTTAAGGATTTGCATAAATTTTTCTTTAATTTTTTTCATTCATTCATTTAGAAGATTTCAAAAGTAATAAAGATATAACGAGATATAAAATGAAGAATTTTCAATCTCAATCATACAAACTATCTAAAAATTAATAATAATAATTTGTTGGTTGTTCAGCCTTGTTTATGCCTTCTTTTCAGCCTTACTTTTTATCATAACGAGAAAAAATGCAGTGAATTTACTATAAAACACATCAACCCTATATATATAAAATCCTAATGATACGAATTTATGAAACGACTAATTATGTTTCACAGCTATTACTCCTAGAATAAGGAATCTTTGGCGGTGAAATTAAAACCAATTATCCGTACTGATCCGCGTATATCAAAAATAGTATCAGAATTTTTAAATTTGAATTAGCTTTCGAGATATTAATTTTTTTCTAATTTTAATGATATTTCTCTAATGATGGCAACTAAATGAGTTCATTTTTGTGTAAAAAAGGGAGAAATTGGAAAAATACAGGGATTATTAGATTTTTTCCCGTCAGTTTCAAACTGAATTTGAAATTATGTTTTATTTCAATCGAAAGTAATGGTATTCTTGTTATTAAATTATGTTTTTAAGGAAAAATTAAAAATATAATTTATTGAATAGCAATAATAATAATATTATTATTAAATACGCAATAATTTCTCATTTATTTAAATCAAATTTTCATCATTTCAAGAGATTTTTTTTCATATTTTAGAAAAGGTTATTATTTAAATTGTAGCCAATTGTAAAAAGAGAGCAAAGTATAATATTTCCTTACGCTTAAAACTTTATTTACACGTGACTATTAAAAACAGAAAAAAACTTTAGAATTAAATGATTACATGTTAAAAGCAGGAAAATACGGAAAATTGCATTTGCAATGACATAAATATATTAATATGCTTTAAAAGCAGCAAATGAAGGAAATTACTTCATATTTAAAATGGCCAGATAACAATACTGCCAAAAAGTTTAAATTAAAAAAAAATATTTACACGAGACATTCATATCATATTTCGAGATTTAATTCTAAGCCAATTCTAAATGCCAATTCTAAGGCAGCGCAAATAATGATATTTCCTTTTCAACAACAAACGTATCTTCACGTGAATATTAAAAATAGAAAGAAACTTTAAAATGATAAATTCATTAATGTACGTTAAAATCAGTAAATTGGAGAAATTACATCATATTTAAAATAGACGAATGATAATATTGGCAAATAGTTAAAAATTAAAAATATATCTATGTGAGACATTTATTTCATATTCCGAGATGATCTTTTTAACTAATGTTGCCAATTCTAAGACAGTGCAAATAACAATATTTCCTATCCAAAAATAAAAGTATTTTCATTTGAATCTTAAAAAGAGAAAGAAAAGTATGGCGAAAATTAGGTCAGATTTAAAACGATACATTTAAAATATCTTATTTAAAACAATCTTTTTATAGAGTTGTTAAAAAATACCAGGGGGCAAAGATTCTGTTTACTTAATTCATTTTATATTAGCTTACGAAACAAAACACGAAAACAGCCATTGGATGTCTTAATAGCTGCTGATTCGGCCTTAAAATCTCATAATCAAAGGAAAATGAATGGAAACAAATTTAAAAGGAGATCACCACTGTTTTTGTTAATTATAATTCAGTTTTCTGTAATATTTTTAAAAGCAATCAAATGATCATGTTTTGAGAAACTGCGGTGCCCGAACTGGGTTTGCCGAGGGTAGCTCGTAGGGGGCAGAGTCCCCTGGTATATTATAAAATCTTAATTTTTAATGCAACACTGTAACAGAACGAAGCAATAATTCTCCATTTCTTAAATTTCTAATTAAGTGTAATATGCGAAGTTTTGAATTTATCTTCTTATTGCCTAAACCATTTAAATAACCAAATTGAAAGTTAACAAGTGGGTAAGTGTGATCACAGATCGCACAGAGGATTTCTTTTAATATTCCTTTCAAAACATTTTATCCTTTTGAAAAATCTGTTAGTTACACATTTTGCAACCAGGGGCGCACTCTATTCTAAACAAACCTCGATCCGAACGAAATTACGTTTTACATACTATCCGTATATATATTAGTCGAAGGGATTGGGCCCATAGCACCCGAGATAAGTAGGCGCCCCTGGCGGTAAAAAGTGGAACAAAAATATGTAAGGTTATGGTGCATAATATGAAAGAATGATCAAAGGGGTGTCGGCAAAAGTTGGAAAAGTGCTCCCCGGGTGTAAAGGGCGGAGGTTAGAAAAATTGCTTAAAATATACAAGTTAGAGCCCGGAGGAGTAAATAATATAAGACTTTTTAAAATTTTTATGATTTGACGTGTGGTCTGAGGTATTCAGCTATACGCATGCAAAAATTCATGTCTCCAACTTAATTAGGGACTCTCTTAGAAAGAATTGCTTAAAATACATATGAGGTAGCTCAAAGGGTTAAACGTAAGACTTTTTCAAGATTTTATGATTTGTGCATGGCCTCAGGTGTTCTGCTATAAGTATGCAAAATTTCAAATCTCCAATTCAATAAGGGGCTCAGTTAGAAAGAATTGCTTAAAATACACATGTGGGAGACCAAAGGGTTAAATGTACGACCTTTTCAAATTTTTATGATTTGTCGCATGATGGTGTTCAGCTATCAGTATGCAAAATTTCACGCCTCCAACCTATATAGTGTATCACTTTGAAAGAATTGTTTAAAATACACCTGTAGGAGCCCAAAAGGTTAAATGTACGACTTTTTCAAAATTTTATGATTTACAGTTTGATGTGAGGTGCTCAGCTATAAGTATGCATAATTTCACGCCTCCAACCTAATTAGGGACTCACTTAGAAAGAATTGTTTAAAATACACATGTGGGAGCCCAAAGGGTTAAATGTACGACTTTTTCAAAATTTTATGGTTTGTCATTCAGCTATAAGCATGTAAAATTTCACGCCTACAACCTAATTAGGGTTCACTTAGAAAGAATTGTTTAAAATACACATGTGGGAGCCAAAAGGGTTAAATATACGACTTTTTCAAGATTTTATGATTTGCAGTTTGATGTGAGGTGCTCAGCTGTAAGTATGCATAATTTCACGGCTCCAACCTAATTAGGGGCTCACTTAGAAAGAATTGTTTAAAATACACATGTGGGATCCCAAAGGGTTAAATGTACGACTTTTTGAAATTTTTATGATTTGTCGTTTTATGTGAGGTATTCAGCTGTAAGTATGTAAAATTTCACTCCTCCAACCTAATTAGGAGCTCACTTAGAAAGAATTGCTTAAAATACACATGTGGGAGCCCAAAGGGTTAAATGTACGACTTTTTCAAAATTTTATAGTTTGTCGTTTGATGTGAGGTGTTCAGGTATAAGTATGTAAAATTTCACAACTCCAACCTAATTAGAGATTCACATAGAAAGAATTGTTTAAAATACACATGTGGGAGCCCAAAGGGTTAAATGTACGACTTTTTCAAAATTTTATGATTTGTCGTTTGATCTGAGGTGTTCAGCTATAAGTATGCAAAATTTCACGCCTGAAATCTAATTAGAGGCTCAGTTAGAAAGAATTGTTTAAAATACACATGTGGGAGCCCAAAGGGTTAAATGTACGACCTTTTCAAATTTTTATAATTTGTCGCATGATGGTGTTCAGCTGTAAGTATGCAAAATTTCACACCTCCAACCTAAATGGGGTGTCACTTAAAAAGAATTGTTTAAAATACACATGTGGGATTCCAAACGATTAAATGAACGACTTTTTGAAAATTTTATGATTTGTCGTTTTATGTGAGGTATTCAGCTGTAAGTATGCAAAATTTCACTCCTCCAATCTAATTAGAGCTCACTTAGAAAGAATTGCTTAAAATACACATGTGGGAGCCCAAATGTACGACTTTTTCAAAATTTTAGGTTTTGTCTTTTGATCTGAGGTGTCCATCTATAAGTACGCAAAATTTCACGCCTGCAACCTAATTAGGGACTCACTTAGAAAGAATTGTTTAAAATACACATGTGGGAGCCCAAAGGGTTAAATGTACGACTTTTTCAAAATTTTATGATTTGTCGTATGATGTGTGGTGTTCATCTATAAGTATGCAAAATTTCAAGTCTCCAACATGTATAGTTTCTGAGAACGGGCTCTGTGACGGACAGACGGACAGACAGACAGAGGAGCGAGACGAATAGGGTTTCGTCAGATGAACGAAACCCTAAAAATAAAGAAAGTTCACTTGATAGGTATAAATTACGTTAAAAGGATAATATTCAGTAACTAAATGCAAAATTTTAAAGATTACAAATTGTATTAATAGATTAAACAAATTTATTTCGTTATTTTGATTCCGAGTTATTGCACACAATAAATTGAACGACCATGTACCTGTTTGTCCAGAATATTAAACGGTGAAGATGAAATATAAAAGCACAGTAGAAAATATTTTTTTTCATTTTTCTTCGGAATTGTATTACTTAAATTTCAAAAATGCAAAGACTTTTTTGACATATTTATATTTTTTTTTTCATTGCAGCATCTTCTAAGATTGTGCCCAAAATCGGTAGCCAGTCTTTCATTTTCCTTTTCAATTGATCCATGTTTCGTATCACGTTCAATTTTGAAGGGCATAGATATGACATGTCGAAAGTGCGAGCGAAACTGATTTAGTATAGTTGTAATAGATTTGCAGTAATTAACATAGCATGAATAATTAACATTTATAATTCAAAAAGCAGATTTGCATTTGACTTAATATCCTATTATATATATATTTTTTAATGTTTTAAAAAATCTTAAATAGAAACATTTTATTTTTCACTTACACTTTTCTACTTTTTCACTTTTTCCGAAAATATTGCAACACATAGGGGAAAGTAGAGTAATGCCACTCACTTAAGGGAAAACATGAATAGCTATGTTCAAGACTGGAGTAGCACAGTTGACTTTTATTCCAACAGAGCGAAAAATGTCCAGACCAGGAATCGAACCTGGATACTTGGCGTGCCGTGCCAAAGCCTTACCCGTTAGGCTATCCGGACGATACCTGGCTGACATAATTCAATCTTATTTGTTGGACTTTGGCACGGCACGCCAAGTATCCAGGTTCGATTCCTGGTCTGGACATTTTTCGCTCTGTTGGAATAAAAGTCAACTGTGCTACTCCAGTCTTGAACATGATTTATTCCACTTGGAAAAAATATTCGTTCGCTTCATTATGACATGAATAGCTAGTCAAATTTACAAAAAAAAATCAATATTTTATTAGCGCAGTATAAGTCCAAAGCATAAGGAACAGTTTGCAATCAATAAATTTGCACAAAAGTTTTAGGAATTTTTTTTAATCGTTTTATTTAATTAACTATCGATTGAGCGGTAATGCCCTGTTTTGTAATACCCTACATGGTAGTGTAATGGCACTCAAAATTTGATACCACATTTAACTCCCTCGGGACGGGAACCTTTTACGAAATTTTTAATCTTTTGTTACCGTTTTTTAAAAACAGAAATTTGTGTCTTCTTGAATCGAGAAAATGCGCTGATTAAATAAGGCAAATTTTACAGTAAAATTTTACTGGTGAGGAAAAACAAGGATTCTGAGCGCTTCATGCGTCACGTATACGTGTCGCTCGTCCCCAAGGGGTTAAGTACGAGAAAAGTCACATATGTAGATGTGTGGACTATTCACACTACAGCAGACTTTATCCGATCACTTTCCACATATTGTGCAGCGAAACCACGACCTACCATGCCAGAAAGGGTTAAAGATCTAAGCATTTGTTCTTGGTTTTCATCCTGTAGCACTTCTGGACAATGTTACCAGTGGGCTACTTTTTTTAAATTCAAGTTTTTTTTTTATTGTCACCACTTTTTTTAAATCGTAAAATAACATATTAAGGCGTAAACAAGGGGAATTTGACCATTTTAAAAAAGTGGTGTCAATCAAGAAATTTGAAAAGTAGCACACTGGAAAAACTGCTTCTGGAATTTCACGTGAGCGCCATTACCCTCCATAGCCATGTTGGATTTTAATTCTCATAACTGCTGTGACAAAAATCATCGCATAACTACTTTCAGGCGGCTCTGGGACCGCTTAATCGAAGGATGAATAAAGGGCTTCTTCTCATAGGAAGCTGTTTCTGTACTAAACTTTATGCACAAGACAATTATAGGGGGAAGTAGAGTAATGCCACTCCCTTAAGGGAAAACATGAATAGCTAGTCAAATTTACACAAAAAATCAGTATTTTATTAACACAGTATAAGTCCAAAGCATAAGGAACAGTTTGCAATCAACTAATTTGCATAAAAGTTTTAGGATTTTTTTTTAATCGTTTTATTTAATTAACCATCGATTGAGCGGTAACTCCCGACATGGTAGGGTAATGGCGCTCAAAATTTGAATACAACATTTAAGTACGAGAAAAGTCACATATGTAGTTGTGTGGGCTATTCACACCACAGCAGACTTTATGCGACCACTTTCCACATACTGTGCTGCGAAACCGCGACCTACCATGCCGGAAAGGGTTAAAGAGCTAAGCATTTGTTCGTGGTTTTCATCCTGTAACACTTCTGGACAGTGTTGCCAGTGGGCTATTTTTTTTTAAATTCAGGTTTTTTAATGCCACCACTTTTTTGAAATCGTAGAATTCACCTTGTTTAATGACATATTAATTAAGGCGAAAACTAGGGGAAATTTACCATTTTAAAAAAGAGTGTCAATCAAGAAATTTGAATTTAAAAAAGTAGCACACTGGAAAAACTGCTTCTGGAATTCCACGTGAGCGCCATTACCTTTCAAGCCGTGTTGGATTTGAATGCATTATATTTGGAGTAACAACGCACTACAAAAATAAATAAAAGCATTAACGTACAGCTAAATGTATATATTTTGTAGATAATGAGGAATTAACATTTGAAAATTAGAATGAACACTTACCTTCAAGATGATGTAGAATTTTATATTAAAACGACTGCAAACTAATAACGCGAGGACACAAAAATACTTTCCTTCTGACGGTTATTATATCCTTATTAAAAATTTACGATGAAGTTCGCCAGGTGCCGGTACCGATCGCACGTTTTCAATTCTATTCTGTTTAGATATATCTGAGTGAGCGGTATTAACCGCTTAGCGGCATTACCCTACTTCCCCCTAATTAAAATGTCCCTATTCAGAAGACTCTAGTGAGAGTCCCAGGGCTCCAAATGAAAGAAATTTTCACTAGTATCAATAATTAAACTGAAAATTACAAGTTAAACTGTGAAAATTGAAAAAGGCAGGGGTCTGTGAGACCGCTAACAGCAGTTAAGGATTAAGACCATTTTTAATTATGTTTTCTTTTAAATATTCATGTGCTGCTAATTTAGTTGAAACGGGGGGAGGGAGGGAGGGAGTACAGCATCTTTAAAAAATTAAATGTTTTAGTTTTTCATCTTGAAGATGCTATTACAGTACTGTATTTATGCAATGGAATTACTGAAATAAAAAGCGGAACCATGAATTATATCTATGCTCTCCATCCCTTTTTTAACGTCTACTTTAAGATTTACACATAATTTTTGTAACACTTCTATTAGTGTCAATCCAGGTATTATCTACATATAATACACTTGTCTGAGTTTATCAAATGATAACAACTTAACAGACTTAATGTCATAAGCTAAATACACATAAAAACAGGTAATTTTTTGTACAAAATGTGTAATTTGTATGACAAGTGGGTGATTTTAGAAATTTGCCCACTTATCTGTGTATATATAATTATGTGTAAATTACAATAACATACCAATTCATGTAAATTCTGGCATTTTTCTACATTTACACACATTTATTTGTGTTTTTCAAGTGATAACAAATTACACACTTAATAAGCTAAAATACACTTAAAAACAGGTGAAATTTGGCAAAAAGTGTGTAATTTTCATGACAAGAGTGTAATTTAAAAAATTTACATATATATGTGTAAATTTGACAAATTTACACATTTAGTTTTTAGAGTGTGTCAAAGACTAACTCAGTCTGAAGTTTGATGAAAATACGTGCATTAGTTCTTGAGGTAGAGCTGTTACCGGCCAAACCCGATTTTAGGCCAAACTAGTTTATCCTAACGCGCATAGGACAAACTAGTTTTTTCTAGGCCAAACTAGTTTATCCTAACACCCATAGGATAAACTAGTTTGGCCTAACGCTCATAGGATAAACTAGTTTAGATTGCTATTCATTGGTCCGAACTAGTTTATCCTAGGCCGATCTAGTTTAACCAAGGCCAATTCAACTTGGCGTGCATTTATTGATCCCAAAGACCGCTTCGGCGCCAATCTTCTAGTTTATCCTAGGCCAATGCAATTTGACGTGCTTTTACTGATCCCAACTAATACAACGGCGCCAATCTTGTGTAAAGTAGCATTGCCGTCACCCCTGTATAATATATTTTATTCGATGGGGAGTGGGATACTGTCCCCTATATTCCCCATTTTACCGCCGCCGGTAGTTACAAAATAGGTTCCATTTGACATATTGTGTGCTGGAGGACCGAAGAAGTGGGTGAGAGGTTATCATAAAATTTAGGAGAGGAAGAATTTAGAGGATTGATTATGTACAGTATAACTTTTTGAAAATTCCAGATTTCTGAAAGAACATCAAATGCAATTCTGATATCCTTAATAGTGCATTTATTCATAAATAATTCAAAGCCAAGGGATATTTATGTGAGGAAAAAAAAAACATTGATTTTCTTTTCTCACATAAATATCACTTGGCTTTGAATTAATTATGAATAAATGCACCATTAAGAATATCAGAAGTATATTTGATATTCCTTCAGATATCTGGAATTTTCAAAAATCCGGCAAAGTCCCGGTCCCAGTTTGACCTAAAACACGTATATTTTTAAGCTACCATTATTCCACAATTAAAATTCTCTTTAAAGAATAGTACATATCCATTTATACGGATGGGGATACAGAACTGTAAAACTTGTTCAAGAAGTTGTGTGTGACGAAATCGTGTTTTAAACGGATTTTTTTTTTTTTTTAATCGGTTCAAATTGGATATAATAAACCGTTTGAAAAAAACATAATACATTTGCTAGAGACGACGGACTTGCTAAAAAAGGCACTTAACTATAACGAAGTTTTTTTCTTGTGTGATTCCGTCTTAGAAGGTTTTTCTACATAATGTTTTTCAGATTTTCAAGTTTCGAAGCCGTGTAAAAAATTAATGGTATTAGTAATTATTCAGATATTTACATACAAACAGAGATTCATTAAAAAATCAATATAGTTTACAATAGAATTATTACTATCGTTAATCCTCATTCTATGGCTTGGAGATTTAAAAATTAAAAAAATTCCATACAATAAAATCTTCTAAAACGAAATTGCACAGAAAAGAAGAAAAATCCGTTATAGGCAGTTTCCCTTATTAGAAAGTTCATCTCTGTTATAAATGCATTATATTCTTTTTAAAAGTACTAATATCCTCATTTTACATAGATCAACATATTTCTTTTTGTTAAACACGGGATTCCATCATAGGCAGGTTATTTTTTCTCAGGTTTTACCGTACTTTAATTTTATTGCCTAAAAATGCCTCTACTCATCTTAAAAATAATAATAAAAATAACTAAAAACAGGAATTCTCCTTTTTCAGAATTTAGTGTCGCCCCCGATGAAAAAAAAATGCATATAAATATAGATAGTACAAAACTTATTTTAGTTTTAAGACTTAAAACTCACACTTTTAATTTATATAAAATGACGGCATTCGCATCCGCTGAAGAATTCCTCATTTACGATCCAGTCTTAAACAGCATCTACAGTAAAGTATCCATAGGACGTCACTATCGCTAAATAATACATAAATCCAAAAAAAATAGATCTCGTCATTCAAGAAACTCGACAAAAAAAATCGTCTATCTAATGATTCATATGCCTTCATTTGTTTGTAACATTAATATAGATACATAAATTAAATATAGTTTATAATAGCTCCATGTTTTATCAGAAATCATTCATTTATATTTTTTCAAAATAGCACTTTTTCAGTTTTTATGAAAAAATGGCAACAAAAAAATATAATTACTATTTTCAAAAGTATTTATCTTTTATTCTCTACATAAATGGAGTACGTGAGATGCCAACATTAAACAAATGGCGCTAAAAACTACAAAAAAAATTAATATCTCAAAAATAAATTGAGATGAACATTTCAAACAAATTGCAGTTAAAAGTACTTTTTTCCCTAATACGACGGTATAAAAATTGAAAATGTGCGATGCTTAGAAGTTAAAAAAAATTGCAGTAGAGTATTTAGCCGTACATTGATACATCTGCTTTTTTTTTTTTTTTTTTAAGGGGCTTATACGACGGAACGTTGTTTTTTAGAGATGACACTTTTATTGCTGGCCGGAAGAAATGGCATATCGGGGCGAAGAAATATATAAATTTTAATCGTGGAATAATAGCGGTTTAAAAATACGTGCATTTAAAAAAAAAAAAAAAAAAAAAAAAAAAAAAAAAAAAAAAAAAATTGGCTTTGCCCAAATATTACTGATATTTTTGCTGAACAGACCAGAGATCCTGCCGGTCCAAATGATTTTCATATGAGCTGGGTTGGAAATTGGACTGAAAATTTTTGGTAGTGGAGACCTCAAGAAGAATGCAGTCCAGTCCCGAATTAAGCCGGAAAAAAATTGAGTCCCAGTCCATATCGGTCCGAACCTCTCGAAAAGAGTAATCCCCAAACCAAGCCCGGACCGAGTGTCGGGAAGGAAAATTGGACGGGGCCGTAAAGACCCTTACATCGAATAACTAAAAGATTAGCTCACAAAATTTTGTAAATTTGAACGCTAAACTTCTATTATATTTAAAAAATAGAAAAAAAAGTGTTTTTAGTGAACTTCGGTCACTTCCATATAGATGAGTTCGAGTTGAGCGGATTCGTTTGAAAATTTTTGAATTTGAGTGTGAACTTGACTCATTTTTGAGAAACTGAATTAGAGTTTGAATGAGTTCGTTTTCTTTCTTTTTTTTTTTTTTTTTTTTTTTTTTTTTTTTGTGAGCGTGCTCAACACTGGTTGGCATCAATTAAAGCACGTCAAATTGAATTGGACTAGGATAAACTAGAATGCTGGCGCCGAAGCGGTCTTTGGGATCAATAAATGCACGCCAAATTGAATTGGCCTAGGATAAACTAGATCGGACTAGGATAAACTAGTTCAGACCAATGAATAGCAGGCTAAACTAGTTTATCCTATGAGTGTTGGGCCAAACTAGTTTGGCCTAGGAAAAACTAGTTTATCCTATGTGCGTTAGGATAAACTAGTTTGGCCTTAGGAAAAACTAGTTTATCCTATGCGCGTTAGAATAAACTAGTTTGGCCTAGGCCAATCTAGTTTGGCCTAAAATCGGGTTTGGCCGGTAACAGAGCTATTGCGGAAATCGTGAAAAGTGCAGCATAGAAGCGTCTGTTGGGCGATATACACCACAAAACTAATCAGCATCAATCTATATTAGGGACTACCTTAATGTAAATTTTTATTAAATTCCGTGCATTAGTTCTTGGTATAGAACGCCCAAAAAATTTGTGTAACATACATACATACAGACAGAATCACAGACAGATGACATTTTGTAAAAAACATGATTTTCGGGATCTCTGACCCCTAAAACATGTAAATCTGTCGAAAACCGGAAGTCGAAAATTTTCAAGAATCCAATACTTTCTTCTTTGTAAAGATAGAAGAAAGTAAAAATTAAAAAGATTGAATCATTTTCGGTACACTACCTATTTAGCAGATGTCTGCAACGTACTTAAATATAAAAGGCTTTATGCTATAATTTTTATAAAGAAAAAAGACGAAACTTGGTTTCGAAACTTCCGTCGTATTTTTGAATTTGCTGAGTATTCTTTATTTTTTTTTTTCATCGCAAAACGGAATAATTCGAAATTTCCAAGCAATTTTTGTCTTAGGTGTCATTAAACGTGGAGTAATCTTCGTAATAAGAAAGAAAAGAACATTAAAAAAAGAGAATGAAAGAAAAAAATTAATGTAGTGCAAAATATGAGAAACATACGACTGAAAATTATTTTAGATAAACAAAATATGCCATAAGAAAACAACAACAACAGTAAATTAATTTGTAATAAACAATACAATCTGAATGGGAAAGCATGGGGTATAAAATCCCCAAGAGAGAAACCGTACTTAAGATATTCATATTTAAGATATCAGGAGCTTGGAAGAGAAAGGGCGAACTCGAAAAATCGATTTTTTGTTTTTGTTTTTTCCACGTAAGATGGATGTAAGCAACAAGTAGGTAACTGGTTTTGCCAAGTTAAAATGAGTAATACCCTATTCTATAATACTACAGTGAAACCTCCCTGTGCGAACACCTCCCTGAACGACCATTTTTTCATGGAGTGAAATTAATTCCCATAGGCTCAATACTAATTTTACCTCCATTCAGAGACCATCCCGGTTGAACTCCCTCCATGAGCGACCAATTTCTTTGAAGAGAAAAAAGCAAATTAAGTTTTTTCCTGGTCGCTTAACCTTCTGGCCGCCGAGCAACAGGGCAAAATTGTAAAGTTGTTTTCTCCTTAAATTTCTTTAACTGCTAAAAAAAGATGTTTTTTCTACCATGATTTAATTTATTGTATTACGTATAGGCATATAAAGCCTTGAGAGTTTTAATCATAACTCAATTTCCTAAAACTGGGTTGTATCTGTATATTAATTTAAATAATGCTTCTATTGATGTGTAACCTGCAGCTTAGTGAACGGATGTATCAGTTCGCGGCAGTTGGAAGGTTAAAGAAGGTTTTATTAGAAAAATAATTCTGGAAAGAGCATTATTCATCAAACTTTTAAACTAAGTTTAGAATTTTTTTTTTATTCCGGTAACTTTTAAGTGCTTAAACCCCTTTGTTCCTTTTTGCCTTTTTAGGCAATGAATTTAACTCTGATGATGAATTAAGAATTACGGTCAATAAAAACCCCTGCACTATTCTGTCAGGAAACTCTCAAAGGATCAGATAAATTAATGAAATCGTCATTATTTGTTCCCGTCCAAAAAAAAAAAAATTGCCCTTATTTGCTGAACTTCAAAAGGACTTGGAAATAAAAGTTATGAGAGATAAAACCATAAAATCAAAGCAAACGTCAATGTATTCACTTTTTAAACACTATAGAAATTAACTTTTGTTTTGATACTTAAATTTTCATATTTTTTCCTAATATGAAAGTTAAATTTTAGTAACATTAATTATTATATTTTTTCAACAAATATAATATAGATTTAAACACGGCCTCCATTAAGAGACCACCTCTCGGAGCGACCAATTTTTATTGGAACGGAACGTGGTCGCTTTAGGGAGGTTTTACTGTACTTGCAAAGCTTTGAGCTTGATTTTCCAACACCCTAATTTCGGGATTCGCCCCTTCTCTTCCAAGGTCCTGATATTTAAATTACCATATATTATTTTGAATAAATTTAATTTTGAAATGAACTGAAATTTAATGATTTTTAATACTTTGAAGGGTTGTGACATATTATTTAAACCTTTTAATTTTAATCAAAATTTATACTCAAATTTTTAAATAAATCTTTGCACTTGTAATATAGATGAAAAAATTGTATTTATTTATTTTAATTGAAATTGTTCTAAAATTCTGGTGAGTTTTCACAATCACAGCAGTAGAATTACTTAATGCTGAAAGCGTTAAGTCAGTGAAGAATTCGATGGTGACACGGGAAGAACAGGACTTCCAGAAGTCTAAACGTTATCTGTTTTTATTGTGTTAATGACCCGACATAGAAAATCACCCCCCCCCCCCCCCCAACCTCTTCACAAAATTTCCAGAATATTCCTTCCCGGAGTACATAAATCCACCTCAGATTAAAAATTTTTGTTCAATATTTTAAAGTTTAAAGACATGAAATTATATTTTACACTGTGATATTGTGCAAAAATTATGCTGATCATATGCATAATATTTATGTTACCAACATGCCTATTTCTATGCTCTCACAAAACACTCAACAATGAAGGAGGCATTATTCGAAACAGTTTTGAACCGGCTTCTGACATAACACACTCACATTTGGTTAAAACGTGTTTTTTGATTTAAAAAAAATTGCTGTCAATTAAACATTAAATCAGCATTGTTTTCATAAATGAAATGAAAGGCTTTTCTCAAATCAATGTCGCCTCAAAAAAAAAAAAAAAAAAAAAAAAAAAAAAAAAAACGCATTATATTATGCTTGGCAGTTATTATATAAAAAAAATAGTACAAAAAAGATAAAGTGAGGATATCCCCGCACGGGATATTTTATATTTATGATTAAAAACCAAAATTAAAATTGAAATGTTTACAAGAAAAAGACTCCATCGATCCATGGAAGCAGTGGTATTTCACGTGTAGCAAAGCTATGCTTTGTTATATTATATTAAATTGTATTTTATATGAATTCAATTGATTTTTCTTTGTCCCACGTTTTTCCCTGAGTAGATGACGTCATACCCTAATGCATTTAAAATAAGAACGGTAAAAAAATTTCTCGCAAGTGCTTTTTGCTATCTTCTACCAGTTTTTACTGTAAGTTTGATTGATAAATGAGATGATGTTCTGTCTTGACTAATGTTGTTTGCCGATATTTTTATCTTTAATTTTTTTTAGAAGTTTAAACCAGGATCTAAAAAATATTAGATATTGCTAAAAAAAAAAATATTAGACTGCAGTGCAAAATTCTGGCATGAGTTCTGTGGTTATGTTAAAATATTAAAGGGAGGCTTGAGGGATTGTTTATTTTAGAACATTTATGGTTACACAGTCCCGCAAAATAATACTTTTATTTTTTTTTCTGCGCTATTTTAGATGTTTCTAATATTTTTTAATACGCTGTAATAAAAATTTCAAGGTTTTTTTTTTTCCATCACCGTAAGGATTTTTCGCAAGGTGGAGATGAAAATTCATTAAAATCCCACGGAAGATCCAGCAAATTTGGGTAAGTTTATTAAAAATAAGAAGAAAAAAATGTGTTTATTTCCTTTTTATTAATTTTCTAGGTTTGCCAATGTTGTCACAAAGTCAAAAATCATTAGTTAAATCATTAATCATGCCTTTTCTTACTCTCGTACAAAAATGCCTTCTCCCTTCTCTCTTTTTGAAATTTTTGTTTTGCAATCACTTTCTATGCAGAAATAATTTGTTGGCGGCTGGTATTTTTAGGACTAAATTTACAATTTATCAGACAGACAAAATTTTCTGATTTTTGGCGAAACTGTAGGCGATGGAACTTTTTCAGAACTTTCCTCGAAATTAGCATAAAATAATGCATAAGAAACACACTTTATTGAGGAAAAAAAAAGATTTCATCTAAGCCAATTGTTTTCATAATAAATGCCTTTAACCTAAAAGGAAAAGCCACTCACTTCTAATATTTTAAAGATATCGGTGTTTTTTCTCATACATATTATCTATTTTACACATTAATATTCATTCTCATTACGTTCCTGCGTTTTACCATTATTTTTAACTATGTTAACGATTTCTACTATCTATTTTTTTATAATCCTAAAAAATTTCCTTCAGTTGCTGCTCTCATAAATTCAATATATTCCATCAAACTTTTGAATTTTGTTGAAATAAGGCATTTTCAAGGAGTTTTTACTTGTGTCCATTAAAAGGGTTTAATTTAATGGAATGGAACATAAAAGTAGTACGTGACTACATGCTCTGAAACGTATCTGAGGATAATCGTCAATTAGGGGGTGTTCGATGGACTGTGAAACAGGGGTTATAGTAGTCATATATGTGAACTGACAGTTAAGAGGGTTTTCTCTCTATTGCAGAATTTATAAGCCTTTAAAAATGTTTCTAGACTTAAAATTTTGGAAAAAATTTACAATATCTTTCCCAATACTTCATCCTTAACTGATTTGGAGACTTATGCTGCCAAAATATTTTGCTATTTTTTGTTACCTACCATAACCGTGCACTGTGCCAAATAGTCCAAAGAAAGCAAATGCATGTTTTCGACAAGACATCGACCATACATTCGGTTTCGTTTTCGGCTCAAAATCTGAGTTTCGCTAAAAATACGTTTTCGGCAAAAAGGCGGCCGAAATTTCGGCCGAACCGAAACTCGACCGAAACTATCCTGTATTCCAAAAACCTAGTTTCTTCCTTCGGAAATATTCAACCATTACTCATTGATTTGAGCTGTATCGGCTCAAATGAGGCTCTCTTTATGTATTACTATGAACTTTACTGTTTATAATTTTCAGTCATGGCTGACTCAAGACGTGAGTTCAAATGAGTTCACAGTGCTCTTTTGCAGCAGTAATTTAAACACTTATTATATTAATGCTCAGGTTGATAATCAATGCAAATGATTATTTCGGTCTCAAAGATCTATTCTGTTTATATATTAAAGAAGGCGTTAGGCATTTGATAGCCTAAGAGGGACTGTTCAGACGAGGAAACCAAGTCTGTAGAGCATAATGATCCTCCCGATTTCCATTATTAAGGACTTAAAAAAACTTCCATTGTTTAGTCGGAGCTGAACCCGCCGAAAACGCGGCAAGGGGCTGGATAGGGAAAAAATTATACTCCCTTACCCTGATTGGGGAAACCCTAGGCGACACGGGGCGGAGCGAGATTGAATAGCATATGAAAAAAAATGCACATATGGATTCCTCACTGCCGGAAAACAGATTTCCCCTTGACATTGAGCAGTCATGTCATAATGGTGTCGTCTGAGCAAGCTCAAATTGCGACACTGGGTAGCACCACTCGATGAAGGAAGGCGTCAGGCATTAATTAATGTCTGTGTTGCTGCTTCTAAACATTAATTTCCCATTGCTCAGCCGTATAAGTACGTTGAAATTTTGACACGCCAATTAACGATTAGCTAGATGGTAATTAAAATCCCTATTAAGTCATGAATTATTTGGGATGAGATTATAATTTTCCAGGGTTCCAGCATTTGGCTCGACGCACTTGCAATAATATCTGAGATCCCTGACATAACATTTACTCTCTGACCCTCGGGCTTGTAACATCTCCATTCCGATCGTGTCCGTCTCTGGCACTGATATTAGATGTCTCCTTTATTATAAAAAAATAAAAAAATAAAAAACAATTAGACCGTAATATCTGAACTGTTATATAATTCTTTTCCAATATTTATCACTAACTACCAATATTATTCAAATAATATTAAAGAATGATTTATTTACAAAAAATATTTACATTAAAAAGCATCATTTACATTCATAGGCTCGGATATAGCATATCCTGCCCAACGCTAATTTATATGTTAAATTACTTTCTACGTACTGGGTAAAATTATTAAACTACGCTCTTCCCTTCTTACCTTACTGTTCTCAGCTAGGCTTACTGCGTAACCACATAGGTATTGTATGTACGCTCTCCCGATAAGAGTCAATACTTTATAAGGAACACTTTCCAACGCACGACTCTTCAGTCTTCATTTCCGCCAAGACTAATTCTCTCTCTCTCTCTCTCTCATCATCTACTTAGAGGGTCCTCACCTGTAAAATCAAGTAATCCAGATAATCTCCCTGCACTTTGCTTTCTCGCTTGGTCGTCGACTAGGGACTCCCAAGGACCTCATTTGTTCACTTTATCTATTCCCATTGTTGTTGACATTCTCATACCCAAAAGAATTACTGGTATTTCGTTTATGCTATGGAACTTTTCATACAATAGAGATATAAATATAATAGATCATTCCAATCGTCAAGATTAAAAAAAATATATGTATATTTCTCTAACCCAATCATGTGAAACACGTGGCCCGTGGGCCACAACTGGCTCGCCGACTACTTCTCTGTGGCCCGCCAAGCCTTTGGCATCTTACCTGTGATTAATTCAGTTGTTCGAATGCGTATGCTGAAAATGCACTATGGTCCTGGAGACGATAAACATCGGAAACATATCAGTGAAGCCAGTTAGGCAGGCCTTTATTTTATTCAGAGTTACCACTCTTTTTGAACAGTAATTTTTGTCTTATTTATTTCGTTTTTAAATATGTGGAATATTTCTCTTCAGAATGTGGTAACATTCTAAATAGATAAATAAATAAAAATAAAAATCCCGTTTATCTAGCAACACTGCTGTATAGAGACAGATGCAACTCAATTTTAAATTTTAGTTCCAAGAAATTACGGAGAGACAAAGATAACCAATCGGAATACACCGAAGAGGGGATCTTGCGTCTGAAAATTTAAAGATTCATAAAACTTTTACAGTATTTTACTTATAATATTTATGAATTTTATGTCAAAATGAATATTTTACTATTATTTTCGATTTTACCTATGCTGTATTTATTAAATAAAAATAAATGTATATGAAAATTAACAAAATTGGGCGCTAATTAAGAAAAGTTAGAAAAATCAAAAAACGAAATTTAATAGTTTTTAAATACATTGCTTTGAAAGTGGCACAAATTATCACTTATGTGCTTGACACAAGATGGGCTTTAGTCGAACATGAATTGTGGATTTAAATTCTTTAATTATTGTCATTACTTAGGTGTCTAAATGTATCATTGTTAATTAATCCTGCTTGATCCTTTTTTTTTCTTTTTTAATGATATACACAAATTTTACTGACATATTCACATACATCCAAGATTTATTTAAAGCTCTCTACCAGTATTAATAAATATGATTAACTGAAAATAAACATCGCAGATTTTTTTTTTTTTTTTTGAAAGGTGATTTACAATTCCATTATATTAAAAGGAAAACTGGTGTTTTATGTTTGTTGGAATTTGGAAAGAATGAAACATTAAGAAGTGCTACAAGACAAAGTATAAAGAAAACTCTTAAAAGTCTGGCCAAACATCGAAAATATAAACCGTCAGAACTGAAACTGATACTTCCTAAAAGAGAAACAAGGTGCTTTCATCCAGCCTATTGAAGAAAATTAATTTTCTTTATAAAAATAATTATTGTCTTTATTAAATTAAATATCTTGTGAGTCGAAATTACTATAAAATGGAAGAAATGATGTTCACAGAGCAGTTAAAGAAATTTGAAATTACTATAAACTTAAATATACCATTCCTAGAAAGTATTATATATAGCCCGCCGGATATATGATTTAGCACTTATGGTCTTTATTAATGCATATTATATTCGTACGCTTAATCATCGTCAATCTAAAAAATACTTTGGAAATTTGCGTACAGAAGATAAACATCTACCCTCCTATTACAGAAATTTGAAGGCTTTCCATTTTAAAATTTTAGCTGAAACTGTTAGAAAAGGTTACAATTTTCATTTCAAATTCACAAATTATGAATGGGGATTATTAAAAGGCTACCAATGGACAAAGGACTAGAAGTATTCATTTGAAATTACAATGCACCTGAGTAAACTTCAACCTCAAGGCAGATTTCATAATGCCATCATGTTATTTGATAATATTAGCGTTTTCAATTAGAATTTATTACTTTGACAAAGTAATTTTCAAAAAGAAAATGCATTTCATTATAAATGTTGTCAGGCATTATTATAAAAATCGCCAGAGGGGAAATTTTTGTAGTATACTAAAAAATTTTTAATTTCAAGAATCGTGAAAATCAGTTCAATCTATTTACTTCACATCTAATGATTGATGTAAAAATTCTTGCTTACAATTTATTATTGCAGCTAATCAAAATTCAGGGCGATTCCATATTAAACTAAAAATATATGGGTATGAAATTTCCAAATTTCTGTAATTATTTATTAGCCGACAGATTTTTATTACGTATAGTGAGCAATTAGGCATATTTTAGCTATGTTCCGCGGCGCACTTTTGTAAGACATCTTTGCATAGCTGCCAATCATTGGTTGTTTTTCAGATAAACATAATTTGAACCAGAAAAGATATCTACAAAATGAAATCAAAGAAATAGCCCATCGACGCAAAACGCAATTTATAAAATACATTTTCTGATTGAGAAAATATATATTTAAAAAAAAAATTTCTTGTAAAAATGCGGAAGATTTACAGATATGCTTTTGCTAGATAAATATTAACAGATCAGTGTGTACAGTCAATTTTTAAAATAAATTCAATTAAAAAAAATTCAGTTAAATTTTGTAGACTTGGTTGATAAAAAGTAATGTCGGGTATTTTTATTTTTTTAAAATATGATAAAATAAACTATGAATAATAACAACTTTGGAACTTTACGTAAATATTTCTTTAACATGGCTATGTTTTGTACGTGCAAATTGTATTCTGTGAAATGATAATAATATTATCTACTTTTTCTATGTGCCCCGCGGCTTTGTATATAATGCTTAATTTGGCCCGCGGCGGTAAACGAGTTTGACATGCCTGCCTAACCCATGATATACATACAAAATACAAGGAATTAAAAAAAAATTAACAGTAATCTTAGTTAGTAACGCGCTCATTAACGTCAGAAACCCGACAGTAGCATTTGTAGTTCGTTCATATAGAGACACGCAACAGAATTCAGATCCATAACGATCTATTCTACGGGAATAATTTTTGAGGTACATTTTAATGATGTTACACAACTTGAAACATTTAGGAATGTATATGCGTTATAAGGTGTATTACAACCTGCTTTCTAAAAAAAATGAAATGTGTGTATATTATTTCTAATGTCAACATCTGTTTTTCTATGCACATGCATAACGCACAACGATGAATAAGGTTATTATGCGAAATGTTTCTGAACAGCCTTTTGACATGGCTCATATTTCGTTAAAACAAGTTGTTTGATTAACGAGACTGAAGTTAATTATAAATTAATGAAAAATGTATCAGAAATGAAACTCAGTGGTTGCAGTGCAAAAGCTTCGCACGCGACTACTGGTCTATATTTTCGCAAAGCTTTCTGCTAGATCAAGAAACATTTATCTTTTTTACATGCTTTCTTTTAACTTACAAATATGTTTGTATGTAGCAGTCAAATCTTGTAACTCATTTTTCACTCATTTCCTGTCGACATAGAACTTTGAAATTTGGAATATTCCTGAGGACAATACAGGAACTGTATATTGATTTTTTAAAATTCTATCCCTAAGGGGGAAACAAGGCGCAAATTTACTTAATGGTTACGCAATTATAGTTTGATTTCCTACGGAGAAATCAGCATCAGCTTCAACAATGAATAATTGCTGAAAAGTACAAATGACGGGGTTACCACAATAGCGCCAAACTTTGGCCAACTTGGTGATATTTTGCCAAATTTGACGATTAAAATAAGTTCCCATATATGGAACCAACTTGGCGAAAGCTGGTTAATTTGGCCATTTGAATCAATTAACCTTCCATAATCGAGCTCACCGCAATTTAATTTAAAATCCGCGCATTTAAGGGGGAAGGGGGTCCAAGACTTTTCTTCTTTCGCATTTAAAAAGTATTTATATTTTCTACATTTTAATGAAATATGAATTTTAATAAAAGCATGTTTTTCTTGTTTTATATTTCTCTTTTTCGACAGTGTAGATCAAAGCATTTTTAAAAAAAGATTTATCTCTTCCTGTTACGTCTAGACGAGTGATAAAAGTTTTAAAATCTTCATTGAACTTTAAATGTTCTCAAATGAAGGTTTATCGAAAACTGACTCTGCAGCACAAGAACTTGTGTTTGTAATATTGTGATAGGTACAATCGGTCTCAAAAAAGGAGCCTCCAAACTATTTTATTATCAAATTATCCTACGGATATGCAAGAGGTATCATTTGACTGGGAATTGCATCTTCTGTTTTTTTTTTCTTTTTTTTTTTGGAATGTGAATGCAGTTCCTGAAATAGTGATGGTCTACATATTGGAAAAATGTATCAGCTTTCATGTTTCAAATGGTAATATCCACTTTTGAAATCATATTTGAATTCTCTATTAAAGCAGATTAAATTAGCCTGAAAAAAAAAGAGAATATTTTACATACATTTTCTTATATCTTCATAGAGTTATAAAAAAAAATATGTTAGAGGTTTATAGATAATTTTCGAAAAATAAAATTGAGATCTTACTAATAATAAATTAATTAATTAATTTGAGATTCTAAATATAAATTAAACTCGTTTTTATATTAAAGAATATTTTATAAAAGTTTTCCGGTAAATTTAAGACCTTTCATGCCTATAGATGCTTTGTTTAAAAAAAAAAAAAAAAAAAAAAGTCCTCTTTAGAACCAGAATTCGCTAACTTGTGACCTGCAGAAAAATCTGAACAATATTCGCAGTTTTATGTTTTTTAATAATAAAATAAAAATAATAAATTTATATTCATGAAGTTTTAGGCGTTTATATTTAAAAATTTAAATTATAGCAATGATAATTATGGTTTTTTTTTCTTTTCTTTTATTTATTTATTTTGAAAATGGACAATTTTTATTTTTATTTATTTTTATTTATTTATTTTTATTTATTTATTTTTATTCAAATGATAAATATTTTACATTTCTATGTTATGTGTTACCTGCGGGCAGAAAATATGCTTCAGATTGCCATAATTACATTAAAGATCCAGAAAGAGGATTATTCTGATTTTTTATATTCCCGTGAGAGAAAGCATAGCCATTCGTCCGCCGGCAGTCGTGATTCGGTGAAAATCTATGCGTTTTTGGCATGTTCGAACTAAAAAAAAACTTTTAGTCTGGAGTAATTTATGCATATCACAATATATATTCCAAAGGGAAAAGTAAAAACATATATTAAAATATTTATTTGCTTAAAAGACGTTACTAAAAACACATTAAAAGTAAATGAAAAACCTATATTGACATGTTTCAACTCCTTCACTGAGTCGTCATCAGAATGTATAACAGAAATTACAAATACAATGCATATGAAAAATGGAAAAAAAAAATCATCGAATACAAACAAGTAAACACATAACTCGCCCTACATTTTCACCATCGCACGTGTTCCCTTTATTTTACGACTCCGCAAGTTGTCCAACCATTCAACCCATATATTCGGGATGCGAAACGATAACGTGTCGTTACAATCCCCTGAACCTCTTAAATAATGTTAAATATAATAACCTCTTAAATTATATGATTATTAATTAACTTAATTAAGGCTTATTACTCGTACTTACTTACATTTGTAATTTATGCATTTGTGATATAATATAGGTACATTTCATATTTAAAAAAAAATTGGAAATTTACAGATCATTATTGTACAAATATATATATTTTTAAATCATATTATAGTCATATTTTAAATCATATTAATGATCCGCGGGATTTAGTTGTCCATGAAGTCAGAAAAAATAGCGACCACTGCCTTAGACGGTGGCAAAGTAAAATTTCTCTGTATATCGAAAACTAATGATAAGAATGAGTTGTAAAAGTACATACCCATGTTTTGTAAGGCGCACACTTTTTAAATGCGGTCGAAATTATATAAATACGTAGCACCTATAGCAACCGTCGGCAGTCCGTCTGTCTGCATATAACATCGCAAAAACTACTCATTAGAGAGATTAGGAATTTCGTATATATAATCGTTGCTGAATTTTGTCGAGTCCTTTAAAATTTTATGAAAATTGAGTCAAAACAAGATATTAATAAAATTTTATTTTTCATTGTATTAAATCCTATCATACGTAATTAATTAAATGATATCCCATGATAGGTAATGAGTCTAGGTTGCCATGGTGATTACGTCTTATTTAAGATGGAATCGTATTTGAGAATGGAGTCGTATTAAGATGGGGGAGTATTTCTATATTATTGAATTTAATATGTATAATCGTAATAAATTTTGTTTTCAATCGTTTTTTGCATATAAGAGTGCAACATCTATTGCACCAAGATCTGAATAGTTATAAAACTATAGTCATAGTAAGAACTCATCTGATTTGCAACGTTTGACATACAATTTCCGACTTGTTTTTAATGCAGAAATCAATGCAGATTATAATTCATAATTTTTTCAATCTGAATTAATCAATAATTTTCATAGTGAAAAATATGTTTTCGGAAGAAAAAAAAAAAACAATTGCCTAGAATGTGTTTGGATCTAATCATTGTATCTGATTTAAAAAAAAACATTTCAGTCGGATAATTTTGCTAGAAGTTATTAATTAAAATTTGTTATGACCATTTAAAATTAGCATTCTCAAACATTACATCTTTTAACTCTTTGAAGATTTAAGAAAAATTGTATAACCTTTGCCTTTTTCCAGTCTGTGTTGCTCCAAGGAACTCAAAGACTCTAAAGTGGATGATACCAATTGAAAATTCAAAGTTGGCACAATTTTTAATGTGCAGACAAAAATCCGATTTATAAATATCCGATTTCAAAAATCTGATTTATATTCGGAAAGCAGGCACAATTCTTTTTCCAATGGTATCTTTCACATTTTTCTGCGGTAATTTGGTAATAAAATATTAAAGAAGTTCCTATTCCTCCTTCTTCTGCTGCTTCGACCGACTGTAGACAGAAATGCGTGAAAAATTGAAAAAAAGTAATATTTCAATTTAAAAAAATGTTTTATTTCGAAATTATTGTTCGAGGAATCTCCGTAAGGAACCAAAATCCATGTCCAGTAGAACTTTTGTGAGTGCAAGTTTGGTGGTTTGGGTAGCAAATTCTTATGATGACAGAAATTGCCTTCTTTGAAGGTTGCCAAACAAAATCAGAAATTACGTCTGGAAAAATATCTGCATCCACTTGCATGACAAAATTACAGTTTGGAATATAGCCAGGGTACTGCAAGTCTCAAATTTCAAGTAGAATAAAATACTCCTTTGAAGAACAGAATATTCCCCTTTTATAACATCCAGCAAATAGTCTAGATTTTATCGAAAATATTTGTGGACAAGCTATTCGCAGTGCTTAATTTGCGCCGGAGCTCACCGGAGCTCAGCTCCGGTACTTCTTTGTTTTAACTGAATATTCAAATATTGGCTGGAGTTCAGGGCCGAAACTAGCTTTTTTTGCATCCGAAGCGAGCATGGATTTTGGCGCCCCCCCCCCCCCTCTTCCGCAAAGTATATTTACAAAAAGAATTTCACTAATTTTCTAATAGCCGACTTATTTTAAAATTAAAATATGTACATAAAATATATAATACTGAACTACGTAATCTGCAATACCGGATTCAAGAGCCGGAGGGGGGTCATGAGCCCCCTCTGAACACCAACAAAAATATTCTAAAGATCATTTTTTTAATGAAATATACAGTAGAGTTCCGATTATCCGAGTCTCGCTTAACCGAGTTTCCGCTTTAACCAAGTTATTTTCAAAATACTCAATAATTGCTATAAGTGATAAACATAAATTAAAAACAAGTGGGTAAGTGTGATCACAGATCGCACAGAGGGTTTCGTTTAATATTCCTTTCAAAACACTTTATCCTTTTGCAAAATCTGTTAGTTCCATTTTTCGCAACCGAGGTCGCACCCTATTCTAAACAAACCTCTATCCGAACGAAACTCTGTCTTACAAACTAGCCGTAGATATATGAGTCGAGGGATCGGGCCCATAGCACCCGAGATAAGTAGGCGCTCCCTGGAGGTAAAAATTGGAACTAAAATATGTACGGCTATGGTGTATAATATGAAAGAGTGGTCCAAGGAGTTTCGGCAAAAGTTAGAAAAGTGCACCCTGAATCAAAAGGGTGGAGGTTAGATAAATTGCTAAAAATACAGAATTAGAGCCCGGATGGGTAAATAATATAAAACATTTTGAAAATTTTATGATTTTTCATGTGATCGCAAGTGTTCTGCTATAAGTATGCAAAATTTTACATCTTCAACTTAATTAGGGGCTGAGTTAGAAAAATTGCTTAAACTACACAAGTTAGAGCACAAAGAGGTAAATATAAGATTTTTTCCAAATTTTATGATTTGTCTTTTGATGTGAGGTGTTCAGCTATAAGTATCCGAAATTTCAAGTCTTCAACTTAATTAGTGGCTCAGTTAGAAAAGAAAGCTTAAAATACACAAGTTAGAGTCCAGAGTGGTAAATATAAGACTTTTTCAAAATTTTAAGATTTGACGTTTGATGGGAGATGGGAGATGTTCAGCTATAAGAATCCAAAACTTCATGTCTCCAATATATGTAGTTTCTGAGAATGGGCTCTGTGACGGACAGACAAATCGACTGAGGAGTGAGACGAATAGGGTTTCGTCAGATGAACGAAACCCTAAAAAAGGCAAAATACCTTTACTTATTTACATTTTGACATGTTTCATTGCATCAGACGGCAACCTTCTCAAGAAAATAAAATGATAAAAATATTTTCGCACAAATTCAAATTGAAAAACTAGTAAACAAAAACAAAAATCACGCGATAAAAAATGGCCATAATTTTTTTTGGAAAAAAAATTATGGCCATTTTTTTCCCATTCTGACCAGAAAATAAGAGTTCTAACTTTTTACGACAGCTCTTTCATCTTCACCTGTTTCAGAATAATGGGAGCCATCAGTCCATTAGAAGAAAATGATCCATTCCAAAAGTATAATCCTTCATTTGGCGCCCCTTTGTTCTGACGCCCGTGAGACATGCCCCCTCTGCCCCCTCCCTTAGTTTCGGCCCTGCTGAGGTTTCCCGAAGCTCATAAATGCTGTGCCGCTCCGGAACCCACCAGAAAAGCGTTAAAAAAAATCGAAGCCTAATTATATTTTCCTTTCCCTCCTATCTCCAATCATTTGCGTTCTTTCCTATAAATGCGCTTACATACATGTATGTGGTGTTGTGTATCGCACATTTAGGAGCACACTTCCATTTAGCGTCACAAATCAGAAGAAACTCAATGTTTTCAGAGCGGCGATGAGGAATGCCAGAATTAATTGCAACTGTATATGTCATTTTTACTGGCTGCTTTTTGTTCATGTTTTTAAAATATTCTCTCTGATCAAGTTTCTAGCTCCACACGGTGCTTAATTTGCACCAAAGTTCACAGGAGCGTGGCCCCAATACTCTTTTATTTTTAGTGAATATTTAAATGTTAGTCGAAATCCACCAGAGCTTATAAATACTACGCACGGAAGCTCACCGATTGATGGAAAGAATTCCTTGGCGAATAGAATTTTCTGAAAATTCCCTACTCCTGATTTTAATGTTTGCTGCGTTCAATTATTAGAATTTATTATATATTAATGCATATAATTAAAATACATTAAAAATTTTCTTTTGCTGAATATAAAATTGCTTTAAATTTTGCAAATAATATATGAAATATAAGTATTTGGGTGTGTGTGTGTGGGGGGGGGGGGGGGGGAGGTATGTACTTAGTTGTTATTACCGCAGAATATTAGAGCTCCAGTACTTTTTTTGCTAGAAATAAAGCCCTGGTTGTTCGAATAATTCATGCAGGCGGAAACAGTGCCGAAATTATGTTTTTTTTCTTTTCTTTTCTTTTTTTTTTATGCGAGGCACGGATACACTTTGACTCACCCCACCCGTCCTTTCCAAAATAGATTTAAAAGAAAAGTTTTCAATCCATTCCCTTAATTTTTATTTTAAATACGAAATAATTGTTAGGAAGGATCTTAATCTTAAGATTTTTAGGTTGATTTCTTCCGAAATACTGATCCAATTCGAACCTAATTGGGACAGTATTTTGATCTTCCAAATATCCTTTATGAGCTCATTAATCAAGTATTCAGATTTTATAGTTTGTTTACAGGGATACACAAAAGCAAAACATGTCATCACGAAAAGTCCGAAATATTGAACCAATTCAAACTAGGACAATGTATTGAGTCAACGCCCCCTACATGTAGGGACGTTGATTGTGTCTTCTCTGGCGCTCGGGGCATATACCCGCTCGGCCCCCACATCTCTAGTTTTGGCCCTTAACGGAAAGCAGTGCGCCATCGCTAGCAGAAACAAGAACATCATTCTGTAAGAAGTGAAAATTAATTAATCAACAAATTTGAAATCTAATTTTATCAATGAAAGATAAAATTAAAGAAACTTTGATTAAGAAAAAGTCTGCTTTACTAACTATTAACTTTAAATAAATTTTATATTTCGTAAAGCATTTTTTATGAATGTAGTAAAAGAAATCGAGGTGCGTATATACTCCGTAGAATTTTCAAAGAGTCTGCCACCACTATTCCAGATGTTTTATTTAATTTTAAAACAGCAGAATTTGTAATACAGTCGAACCTCTATTTAACGAAGTCGCTAAATCCCGGAAAAAAGTTCGTTATAGGGAAAATTCGTTAAATAGGGGTTCACCATTTAAAATACTTTAAACTACATAGAACAGATTTTAAATTCATAAACACTAATTTTTTTTACTAAAAGTAATTAATCACATTTTTTTATATAAATTATATCGATTTGTTTTATTTATTTTACCCACCAATATCCATCATCAATTCATTTTTTCTATGTGTTTAAATCTTTGAAATCTGCAAGGAAAACAAAACATTGTCCGGGGATATTTTCTGTTTAAAGTAAATAGTTTTATATTAAAATTAACGAATTTTAATGACCTTATCGTATTTATTATTATTATAACAAATAATTTTAACCATACATTAACACATGCGTCCTTAAATTTAGTTTCTGAAAAACTCTGTTAATTTTGTCAGAGTTATTTCTTTTAAAAAGTTTTTCCTCTCATACTCGCATCTTTGCAATACACCAAAAACCCCTTCATGCGTATTTTCTTCTAACTATAATACGCGTCGGATTGTTTCAAGTGATTTTAGTATTTCATCATACGAAGTTTTGTTAATTCCTGCATCATGATCATTTCTATCATCATCACATTCGTCTTCATTGCAATTCATTGCTGTATTGTTTTTATTTTTCACACTGTCGTAAATATCCAATTCGGATAGTGTTTCCGAGGTCTCAATTTCAGAATTAAGTGAAATACAATCATCAATTAGCACATCATGGTCAATTTCTTCTTTTTTCTTATCTATATCCACATTTTTTTAAGTTACTCTAAGGGATTATCGTCTTCGTCCTCCGTACTTACTGAATTCTCACTGATGACAAAGAAGATGCCTGGTACAACACGTTCAAGGCCATTGAACATCACAAAATGTGTTAAAAGAAAGAATAAGTTTGAAATGTCCAGAAATATTTTGAGAAATGCGGAGAAAAAAAAATTTAGATCTCAAGAAAAAGTTCGTTAAATAGAGAATGCACTTCGCTATTTGGAGATTATTTTACGAAGAAATTCGCAAAATGTTCTTGGTTCCAAGGAAAAGTTCGCAAAATAGAGGTTCGTTAAATAGAGGTCCGACTGTATTTTTCTGCAAATAATGCAAAAAAATTCTATTAAAAATTGGGGTAGCACCCTGAAAACCGAAAACATTGAAAAACAAAATGTTAATTAATTGTAACCTTGAAATGCTAAAATATTTTTTTTTGTAAATTTTCATTAATTTGTATGAAAATTTATTTTTCTTAATCATTTTTGCACACAGACTATGATATAATGTATGAAAATGGAATTATTTACAATGTATAATAAAGACTTGTAAAAACAACAACGACAAGAACGAAATCTGTGAATTCTTAAATCAATTTTCCCCACTGTATAAAAAATCATTTATAAGTTACTCGGAAGCCAGATAAATTTTCGTACGTGCCACAGGTTCGTCATAACTGTTGTAGGATATTTTAAAAGACGAGGAACATTTCATTTAATATTAATCTTAGCATCACGCCTCTTCGTTAAATATTTATTGCCATTTAACGTAGAATAGGATTTTTATTAATCTTTGCAGAATAAAAGAATAGATATTATTTCAAAATATTATTATTTTTTTTTTTGGAGATATGTGTAAATGTGTATGAAATTTTATTCACAATTTTGTTGATATAATTTTGTATTATACCTTAAAAAAATTTCTGTGCATGGTTTTAGATTTATTTATTTTTTACATTTGCTTTATATAAAAATCATATTTTTAATAACGACATTTCCACCAAGTTAAAAAAAACTATGGAATTTTTTTTTTCAAAAAGTAGAATGGTACGTTTTTAAGTTTAGTCTAAAGCAGAATAATTTTGTTGCCACAGTGATTTTTACAATCTGACAACACTAAAATTAGTGCAGTACAGTGCCGTACAAGGACACTAAATTACGATTATTCGGGTCACCGTTTTCATTGGGGCAGTATTTTCTATTTCGCAGAGATAAAATCTGAAGTATAAAATAAAAATATATTGTTTAAATTACGTCTGATAATTGGGGATTCCTTAGGGCAAATCATGGAGGATCGATATGCTCCAATTAACTTGAATTTACTGTATAGTAACAAAATACAGGCATCCCCCGACTTTCGTAATACTCGACTTAAATTTGCACTTACGTAAGAAATTTCGAAAATTACATTTATGAACATATATTAGCGCGTTTGATACGCATTTGCATACTTTTGGTAACTGTTTTATAAATAAAATATGCAGATAAAAACCACAGCAATAATATAGTTTTATATATTAGATATAGTTATATTTTTATTGAGATATACATTTAAATCTTTAACAAAACAAACACAAATCTGATTAAAATGAGCCAAAAAATCCTCTGTTTAACTGTTACAATTTTGTTAACTGAATTCAAATCATAACGAAACCTAGTTTTAAAGTTTCGGTGAAGAGGAACGAGTGTATTTTTTCTTCCAGCTTCAGAGCTGTTCGCTTGAAGTAGATTCAAAATTTATATAAATTAATTCATCAATGTTAAATTTATAAATGCTATATATTCCACAAGACACTTTTTATTTGAAAAGTGTTCTTTCAGTTTGTTTTTATATTTTTTTCATACTTTTATAGTTTATATCCAAGTAAATACTGATGCATGCTACTTTATTTATAAAATAATATTGTGTAAATGATGTATATATTATATATATATAATAAATATTGCTGTTTCTGACGAAATTTTACGTAATGAATACTGATGCATGCTACTTTATTTATAAAATAATACTGTGTAAATAATGTATATATTATATATATATATATATATATAATAAATATGGCTGTTTCTGACGAAATTTTACCTAAGGAATACTGATGCATGCTACTTTATTTATAAAATAATACTATGTAAATAATGTTTATATTATATATATATATAATAAATATGGCTGTTTCTGACGAAATTTTACCTAAGGAATTTATAAATTCGACTTACGCAATAATAAATCTAAGTCGGGTGATGCCTGTATGGAGTACTTTCAATAATATATACTTAACATTTACTATTTATTATTGCATTAAAGTTAACTACATGTTCTTTTTTAGGTGCGTTCGTAATTATATAAATACGTAGCACCTAAATTCGTCGCTCAGTCCGTCTGTCCGCATATAACAGCGTAAAAACTAACAAACCGAATCGTTTGAAATTTAAAATATATTATTGTTGCATAATTTTGTCGAGTCTTTTCAATTTTTATGAAAATCGGATGTATAGTTTAATTACAGGGACAGTCAAAAGTTTTCCGTTACATTACGGTCAATGGGAAAAAAATTATTTCAAGTGCATTTTAATGATGTTAGAGCCTTTCGAACAGAATGAAATTGATATGCACTTATAAAGTGCACTAAATTATACATTCAGTACAATATGCAGTGCAAAAATTATTTATAAAACTAGTTATAGCACGAGAGCACCACGTTTGCCGTGCAATTTCCAACTTGTTTTTCTTTTTTATTTTATTAATTAATTAATTAATTAATTAATTAATTAATTTTTTTGCGAAGCGCATACTGATAAAGTATACATTGGGCTTCACTATAGTATGTAGTTATCTTTTATTTTTTAAGAGTTTTATTAGTTACTGATTTTTATGAAATCTTTTATAAAAGAAGTTTCAAAATTCCTACCTATGATATATTTTCGCTCTTATTTATTACTCAGTTTATTACACGCGCACTATTTTCGTTTCAATTTAATTTAATTAACTTATAAACAGGGATTGTGTAAGGTATACATACACCTTAGTAAAGATACATTAGTTACAGTGGTGGGAGGCTGCTGATACTGGACTGAAGAAGTTTTATATGTGTAAATATCCAATTAAATTAACGATTGTGTAAGGGTATACCTTAGTAAAGATACATTAGTTACAGTGGTGGGAGGCTACTGATACTGGACTAAGAATACGTGTAAATATTCAATTAAATTAATCTGAAAAAAGAAATATTTTTGCATGAAGACTTACAGTTCTGTTTATTAATTCACGATTGGAATTCTTATTTTAAAATGAGCCATAATTTAAAAAGTTATGCTGGATTTGCATTTACAGTTAATCCGAACTACATATTTGTTATTTTTCGACTAAGCCAACGAAATGTCGAATTTCTTTGAATCCTTCACTAAGAAAATGTTTTAATATTTTTACGATGTTAATTCGATTATTTTTTTTTTTTTTTATGAAAAAACGTATTTCTGAAAAATTTCATAGCATTTGTAGGATATCAGAGGACTCGCTCTATAAGATTCATCTCCAATATTTATTTAATATTATGAATTACTAGATTCTAATAATAAATAAAAAACTGCAGCAATAATAAAATTTGAGATATAATTAATTCGAAAGAGCTTTTCTGATGTTAATTATATTAAGATCTAGTTTATTACTATTATTATTATTATTTTACATGCAACTTTGAACATAGATAACAGCCAAGAGTGTGTAATAATGTTAGCCGTTTTCGATCCGTCATTGCCGTTTTTGTCATAATATGCAAAATAACAGGTCTAATTTTTAAGATAAAACGCTTCCCTCTTCTTTTCGTACCTTCCCACGAGCAACTTACGATGCAATGAAAGCTCATATAAGTGCTAATTTTTCATTTGTTAGATTGGTTTATAATTACAAAAGGTTTAACAACCTATATGTTCAACAACCTGCATCAGAAATTGCAATTAATAGTTTTGATTGATTTGCTGAAGCAATATTTTTTCCTGAAAATATTTTCTATAATTCCCCTTTTTTGCACGTAAAATACATAAAAAAATTTTTGCTTGTGAAGTGTAAGCATTTGAAAAATTCAAGCTAAATATTCGATTTCGTAAATTGTAGTTTATAACAGCTTGATTAAACGGATTGCAAGTTGAATCATTGTAAAAAGGGAGGTTTATATCGCCAAGTACAGTAACCTTTCCCTTGCCAAAGGTCTAATAATATGCCAAATACTCGGTCTTCCGTGACGTCAGAGCGACGCGAAGGACCCGTATATAGGGAGTAGCGACGCCTGACGTCAGTCGCTTCAGTGCGGTACATGTAATGGAAAAATGGCCTCGCAAGATAAGGAAGACGAACAGGTCTGTTTAATATTTATATTTATTTTTTATATTACCGGTTACATTTTTTTTTCTACAAACGAGTATTTACTTTATAATATTTGCAAAATAATTTTTTTCTGCAACAGCGTCGTTTGCTCATTAAAATCCGTTAAAGGGGAAAGGGGCTTTTCATATAATTGAGGGGGTCTGCGTGGCCCTACGGTCGTGGACTTTTAAATGGGCTGGGCAAAAAGTGTGCGCTCCACTTTTTGCTTCTATTTAGTAAATGCTTGCATATAAATATTTTTTTCCATCGCTTTACTTTAAGTTATAGTATAGTTCGATTGCATATTTATTTAATGGTCAATAAACTTTAATCGACGTCCGTTTCGGGAAAGGAAAAAAAATCGATAGAACTCAAATAGAAGAAGAAAAAAAAAATTCCCGGTTTGAATTGGTTTTGATTTCGCTTATAATCGAATCTCTCTGATAATATAGTGTTAGTTTATTTAATAGATAGTGAATTCTATATCATTTAGTTGAATTTTTAAAGAGATAAAACTCTACATTTTTAATGAATATTTAAATTAGCATTTTACGTTGTCTAATCTTTTTTGACATTACTTTGGGAAATTATTATACAGTTGTAGAAAAAATCGTTTTCCCCTGAGAAATTTTCAGTTTTTACATTTTCTTTAAAATATTATTTATTTTAAAATTTTATCCTTTTTTCTTAATTTTGTCATAATTTTGTAGCTGCAGTATATTTAACTTGTTGCACTGATATATACATATTTAAAAAAAAAGCAGAAAAATGTTTATTATATTCACCAATCTTTTTACCGTTTTCAAAGTATTGATTTGAGATATTTGTAATTGAATAAAGAAACTTCATTGAACATTTTGTTCAAAATTTTAATTAATGTGCCTTGGGTAGTATTTTTACTACTACAAACCTTTTTACGGTAATTATTTAATTTCGTTAAATTCTTGTATTTCGGAGAAAATTGTACTGTAATCTTTTAATAATTGTCTTTTGTTTATTAGTAATAATTACTTTTTATTTTACTTTTTTATATCTTCTGAAACGGTGAAATTTTGTGAGATCAATTTATTCTATTCAAAATTATTGAGTAATTTTATAGTATGTTTACTTTAATTTAATAATAATAACCATTATTATTTTTTTTTGTTTGTATTATATTACAAGAATTGTGTATTTATTAATGTTTCATTCCGCATAGATTAACGTTTTTTAAGTTTTTTTTCAAAGATCTTTACAGTGTGGAAAAAAAGTTAATTAATTGTATTATTAATATCATAATATTATGTAATTTACTAATCAAATAAATAATATATAATTATTTTTATGATTATGTATTATTTAAGTACAATAAATATAATTTTTATTTAAAATTTAAATTAAAAACTTAATTTTGCTATAGAATAGTCTAGTGTTGAATTAATTAAAATATTTATATAGTGATTTTTTTTTGCAGTCAAAATGTTACTTAAACTGTATTTTAATTATACTGATTGATTGATACCTATCGTATTTCTAAAATTTAAAAAGTAAATTCAGAATGTTATAACATTTAGATGAACAGCAACTGATTTTGTGCGAGGGAAAAAAAAGAAAGAAAAAAGGACTGGAAATTTAAAAATGTTGTAAAAATTGTCATAAGCTAATGCATAGTTCTTAAAATATTTTAAAACTTGAAAAATTGTATTTAGAAAATGTAATTTTAATAAAGGATTATATTGTTAAAGTACAATCTCTGTAATCGAGGAAATCGTGTATTTCAACCAAAACTCTTCTGAAAAATTTTAATACATTTTCTTCAGCTCAATAATTTGATAATAATGTTAATTCAAAATTCCTCTATAATTTTAGAGTACCATTTTTTAAAAATTTAATAGTAACTTCTATTATTATAATTACTATTAAATTAAATAATATATAATACCACAAACTCTTTTAATATAAATACAAATAGTATTTATACTTTTAAAACAGTGATCTGACTTAATACAATTTGATATTCAAACTATATTTTACTCTGTGTATTGAAACAATCCAAAGATCTCATGTTTTTTAACCAGCTTAGTAATTATCTATTTTTTCATAATATTGTTATTTTTTTAATTTTTAAAATCCACTAAATTGAACCTTTTAAAGAAAAGAACCACCTACGGAATATATGAGGGGCTCACAACCATAGTAGACCAAGTTCATTTTGAAAAAAAAAAAAAAATGACGTACTCCATTTAGAAGGAACATAAAATCTGTTTCATTCACTCCCACAGTGTACCAAATCTGTAAACAGAATAACAGATGCCATATATAATGAGAAAATATGGGAGAACAGACTTGGTTCATTGTGGGAGTAGATAAAACAGATTTTATGCACCATCTAAATGGACTATCTTTTTTTTTTTTTTTTTTTTTTTTTTTTTCAAAATGGACTTGAGTCTACTATGGTTGTGAACCCCTCATATGTAAGATATCACGGCACTTTTATTCCTAATATCAAAGTTTATTATTTAGATTTAATAAAATGTACTTTCCGAAGAAATAACATTTATTTTATTAATATTTTCGTTCATAACCAGTTTAAAACTTTATCTATTTATATTCAAAGCTGAACTAAATAATAGTTCAATTTGGCAAACAATTTATTGAAATTATTTTGATAACTTTCATTTGTGATAATGCCGACAAATACTCGTATTGTTTTATATATACATTACCAAAGAAAAATCATATAGAAAAATGAAAATTTTGTACGCGATAATGTAAAATCGAACATAAGAAGAAGACCACGTAACACAAATAAATTTATCCTAGCTCCTTTGAAGATTTCATAAAAAAGATCCCTTCGGTAAAGCAGTGGTGTAGGAGGTTTTGAACACTCGGAGCAATTACAAATTGGCTCTCCTTCCGTAATGGCAACTATAGTTTCTTGTGTTATAGTTCATTATCCAACAATTATATAGCGCCCAGTACCCCACTTGCACCTCTGATCCCCAGTACTCTACGCCACTGCTTTAGAGTAAAATAGAGAAACAGCAGTGGCTTGCAACATGTGTGGGTACTGCTGCTGTTTCGGATTTATTATTTTCTTCAATCTGTCCTATAAATAGAAACTGCTCCTGTAGAAAGCCTTGAAACAGCTTTGTGTTGAATTTATTATTTTTTAATTATGCTTGTCTTTACGATATTTGGTGTTTTCCAATTCACCGCAAAGCTTATCCAGAGGGAAGGGTATTAAATGAGCATTTAGTAAAAAATCTTGCGGCAATGAGTAATTTTAATTAACCTCACATGTTGCCACCTCCTATAAAAAGTACGAAGCAGGAAACGACATTTGAAAAGCAAAATCATAGTTAAAAATCATTATAAATAGAAATAGAATTTTATGAATCTTGTAATAAGAAAGGATTTGTTTTTCAAAAAGCAAGGATCGTGTCTATGATGTTTTGAAATTATTCTATTAAAAAAAAAAAAAAAAAAAAAAAAAAAAAAAGTTTTCATATTATATTCTTGATATATTTACTGGAATCAATATATAGTATGGTTATAATTATTAATAATGACGGAATGATATAAAAGTCACCAGACAAAGTGTTTATTTAACCCATTTGTGCCTAGCGTCCCATTTTTGGGACGTTTCAAATTTTAATGAATAAGTATATTTTTCTTCATTTTTATAGCATGAAAATTGTATGAATCTATATCTATAAATGTCTTTATCTATAACCGAGAGATGACACCATAAGGTGGATATTTATGTGCTAAAATGAAGGCTTTTTTCGGTGTTTATAAATTTTTAATGTTTCAAGATGCCGAAATGTAAAAAATAAGTTTATTTGTATTTTTTCTATCAAGAATCCAAAAACGCAAGTCATGATCTTAGCTTGTAGACTTTTTTGAAATACGTTTTTTTTTAAATTGCGAAATTAAATGTTCAAGCCTATTTTTTATGCCTTTTTGTAACGTCTAAAATATAGGTTCTGAGCACAAATGGACACATATTTTTGTTGGACATTTAGTAGAAAGTTATTTATGTAATCTCCTTTTGAAGATATTTTTGAAATAAATTGTTTTTAAGTTAGCAATACGATTATTCTTATTTTATTATTAATAATAGTTATAACGTTATTAGTCTCTGTAAAGAAGTTAATATATATTTTTTGTAGTTCATAAAAATACTAATTATCGTACATAATATACAATTTAAAACTTTTTAAATATAAATATAGACAAAACATATAATTATGCATATTATTCTACTAGAAATACTCATATGTAGTTTTTTTGTATTTTATTAAATAAATACAAAAAAAAAAAAAAAAAAAAAAAATTAAGCGTAATTTTTTTTAGTATTTTTCCAGTTCAATTTGCAATATTTTAAAGTGAAATATTACCAAAATATTCGAGAAAACCAAAATTCAGGCACAAATGGGTTAATGTAATTTGCAAATTTTATTCATTTGAAAAACGCTTCTTTCAAAAGTTAAAATGCATATACTACATAAAAACTAAAAAAATCTATTCGTTTCAAATGAATGAACTTTCTTCGCACAAAAGTCTGTGCCAAGATAGTGAAAATAAAAATAGAGGCATTGCTATTGTTCCTATTTTCGATTTTATTTTATTTGGGCACAGTGTATTATTATAAAATGTTAAAATGTCTGTCACATTTCTTGCAATCTATGCATAGTAAAAAAAAAAAAAAAAAAAAAAAAAAAAAAAATCATGATTTGGCTCTATATTGTATTTCTGTCAATTCAAGAAACGGTTAAAGCAAAACAAAAAATGAAAATACAGTTTAAAGGAAAATATAATGGCGATTATAATTTTTTTTCACTTAATCACAATAGACAATTTTGGTGTCATTCGGTTACATTTCTTGAAACATTTATCTCAAAATCAAACTAGATATAGAAATTATAAAACATATTTAAATAATATTTTTCACGTACCAAAATTAAATGAAGCTTTTTATATTTTGAAAACAAACATGAATTCCAAATAAATTGCAATTTTTCTCTGCAACATTTTTGCAATGTGTATACGATCTTTTTCTTTTTTTAAAGTAAATGTAATAAGGGAAAAATATATTTTAATTTTTAAAAAATCACGTGTTATACTCGAGGAATTCTGATAATTAGATATGCTGAACGAAAAAAAAAAAAATCATGCTCTATAAATTCAAGTAATATTACTGAAACGAGAGAATTTTTAGGATATAGAAATATATGTATATATTCGTCATTGAAGGACCAATAAAAGCAAAAAATATCTACTGTAAATAGTCCTGAATTCTTAAGTGCAAATTTCAAGCGATACGTCGATAAGATTTAATTATTCTTACAAAACGGTTTTCAAGTGGTAAATAAGCATTGAATTTTGCCTCACCCCTTCCCTGCCTCCAAACCTATCAGAGCTATCTATCGTTATGACATTATTGGAAGGATGGCTTTAAACTTGCCAAGTCAATTATCGGTATTCTGAGGCTATTACCAGACAGTGTATTACTATAAAACATGTAAAACCGAAATATGTTTATAAAATAAACCTGTCTTAAACGGTAAAATTAGAAAAGAGTTCCATATAATTATACCTGCTGAGACAAACGTCTGTCTAAATTGCGATATCCCCCCCCCCCCCCCTAGTGATTTTATTTTCACAAGTTTTACTGTAAATATTTTGGAAAGAAAAAAAGGAAAATATTTCACAACTTTGCCAACTAAGACTTGTGTTTTATCAAGGTCCGGCCTGTACAAAAAAAAAAAAAAAAAAAAAAAAGCTTTATTGACCCGAGCCGGTCTGTCTAATCTGGAAATCTAATGTCTTTTTTGGTCCTGCCTTTTAAAAACTTAATTGGTTCCAAAATTTTTATTGCTCTGGTATAAAAGCTAAAATTTCCTCCAAAGTCCGGCTCGACCCGTTATGGCATCTAAAAATTCGGCCCAACTACTAGGCATGTCGATATTTCTGAAGCAACATTATCCTACAATTAGAATTATTCAAAAAGCACACTTATTTACGCACAGATTTTATATTCATATTATATATCTGCTATTCATGGAATACGGAATAACAATAATATTAATGGCCACTTAAACAATTACGTGCATAAACACAAACACTTGTTAAAAAATTGACTTAGACAGTCAAATGCAGATTTAATAAGAAAATCAACGTAGTATAGAATGAAAGAAATAGATGGTTGAAAAAATAGACAATTTAAAATCTCACAAAGAAAGGTATGTTTTAAAAATACTATAATAAACAAATGTACTTTATTTTTACAACAATGAATAACTAAAATTCCAGACCAACATAGTCCCGGGGAGAAGAAAGAAATCCATGCCCGGGAAAAAAAATGTCTGGACCCTATCCGAGTCTACAGAACAAAGTAATGTGCAACCCGACCCGGAAAGAATCAAGAAAAGACCCCACCCGGCTCGGCCAAGTATCATGATGGAAAATTGACTCGAGTCCATTTTATCCCCCCTTCCCCAGCGAAGGATCCTGTCACCGATATAGGCATTTTTGTTTTTTTTCTATGATGCTTTGATTGTCTTAACCCTTTCTGGGGCGGTGGTACGTTTAGAAACTACTTAATTTTAATTACCAAATTCTACAATGGGCTAGAATTTTGATGAAAACATTTTCGGTTTATAATGTATCTGAAATATAAGTTTTTCTTATTTCCAAATAAATATGTTTGTAAATTCCGGTGTCATTCATTCATTTCAACTTTTTAGAAATGGAAGTGCTTTGCCCCTGAAAGGGTTAATATAGTTTAGGAGGCACATTTACCGCTTCTCTGGTTACTATTATTAGGTAGATTTCGTATGAAATACTACCTATTGGCGTCGTTCCTATGTTGGAATTTCTGAAAAATTTTTGCATATCTACACCGATCATGACCCCTAGAACCCAAAACTACCTTCAGTAAAAAAAACTTCATATCTATCTATCTATGTATCTATATATATATATATCACTTTCTTCTGGACACGATAACTTCCACAATTCTGCGCAAATCTCTTCCAAACTGATACATAAAATCAAGGGGCATAAAATCTCGTTCAAGTTCGTTAATGGGCAAAATCGGGCCAAGGGGCTGGAAATAGGGAGGGGTTTTGTGAAAATAGAAAAAAACCCATAACTTCTTAAATTTTATACATATCAAATCAGTTTAAAGTTTTTATTACTCCTAAAAATAGGGCCAAAAATTTATGCATCACAGATTTTTGATAAAATTAAAAATGGGCTCAAGGGGCGCAAAAAATAGGGTTTTTGGGAGAAAAAAATTCATAACTTCTTCAATTCTCAAGATATCAAATTCAATTAATTTTATTATACATCTCCTGAATATTATCTACAACTTTTACATTCACAAGTTTTTGATAGGACCAATTCGTACCGCAAAAAATATTAAAAACGAAAACAAAAAAAAAGGGGGGGGTGAAGAAGAAAAATTTCCATAACTCCGTCAATTCACAAGATATAAAATCCCTATGAATTTAACATATATCTTCTTAATATTGTCTTCAACATTTATACAGATAAGTTTTTGATAGGACCAATTCTTACAGCAAAAACAAATTAAAAATACATAGCGGTTGAAGAAAAAAATCATCTTATTGAGGGTGTATTCAAATCTAAACTGCTTATTTTTTTACTCATTTTTAAATTCATTTTTGCTCTCAAACGCATCCAATTAATAGATTCTCTTCTTCAGAAACTATATAATGTACCGTAATGATCGATTTTTTTTTATAGAGGCAAAATATATTTCAAAAAATGATGTCAAAGTGGGCATTTTGAACAGAGATTCCCGAAGCTATTGTGCTAGAAAGAAAAATATTGCCCTACTGAGAAAATAATTGTTTATTAATCAAGTTTCAATTAATTGAAAGAAAAACAAGAGCACATGTCGCTTATAAATCGTTTCAAAAATCACGTCAGCAAGTTTCGTTATTTTTTCTATTAAAAATGAATCTGAAATTGTGCCAGAAAATTTCGAGTTGTTGAGCATGGAAAAGTATTTTTTTAATACCGCCTTAACATGATTCTGATATAACCAGCTGTTATATAAAAATGAAATAAAAACTCATCAAAAGCGGCCAGATAAAACTGTTAAAGTAGATTTATATCTAATCATGATTTAGTTTTTGTTGGAGCAATTAATATACTTAACTTCCAAATCTACCTCCGCCTGTAGGCCGGGCCGGCAGGGATTTTTTTTTATTATTACTCTAGATTGTTTAAATGTGTTCTGCAAGACTTATGTTTATTTGGCAAATTTTTATGCATTTCAACGGTAAATCAGTTTTATTTTCTTCGATATGAAGCGCTCATAACACTATTGTAGTTTTCATATGTAAATAAGTAAGTAAAAACGACGTAAGAAAAAAAAACTATGATAGTTTTATGAACGCTTCATGTCGAAAAAAAAATCAGATACGTGTAATTGGAATGCACTAAAATTTGTTGAATAAACCTTCCTTTCTAATCTAGTGTGCATTTAAACAGTCTACAAACAAAAATCAATCAAACAGGCAGTAAATATATATCCTAAATTATATTAAAACAGTCATAGAAAAAATTAAAAAATGTCTTACCTTGAGGGCAAAATGCTTATCTATCCCTCCATATATATTTTGTATGTTTACGTAAATTAATTTTTAGATATTGTTAAAGTAAAAATTTATTTATTTATTATTAATGTTAAAGTGTGTTAATTACAATAATTAAAATTGTTAATTATAATATTTAACACTCTCAGAATAAAGCCAGAAGAAAAAAAAATATGAGTAGAAGAAATAATTATTTGGTTAACGGCTGTTTAATATATTATGAAGCAAATGTCAATTTATTATAACGTACACGCATCCTAATATAATAAAATTTTGAAGCTAATGGAATTTTTTTCTTTCTTTTATAAATAATGTCTTTATTACCATATATCAATACATGCGTGAGAATGGCTCACGTTTTGTGTCACTAAAGTAATTACCATCGCCGAAATTTTATTTCTTCTCAGAAAATAAAATTAAAATGATTATCTTAAAAAAATCAACATGAATCATTCATGAAGCTTCATTCTGGTAAGTAATAAAATACCTTTCTTTCGTTTTTAGTTCTTTATATTTTTTTAATAGGAATTTTAAGTTATAATTCTGCAAAATTAAAAAAAATATCTCTAGCAGACTTTTATACCCCTTTTTTCAAAATTTATAGAGAAAATAAAAATAACAAAAAAGTCTTATCTTGTGGGCGGATTTTCTTTCTTTCTTTTTTTTTTTTTTTTTTTTTTAACGCACCAAAGTGGCTGGTGTTAATTTTTGTTACTTTCTCACTTTATTATCACCATCCTTAATACATTATCATCTTTTCTTACATATATATACTATATAAACATGTATATTTTATGAAGAAAAAAAATAGTTAAAGCTAAATGTTTTTATTAAATTTATGTTTTATTTACGTTAAATTTATGTTTTAAATCAATTTCCAGGGTTCGTAAATCATGATATTTTCGAAAAGATAAAAAATATCCGATACTTTTTTATACATCGGGTATTTCCGAAATTATCAACATATATCCAATATTTTTTTATACATCTGATATTTTCAAAATTATCAACATATCAATGATTATAAATATTTTCAGACTCAATATAAATAAGAAACTGAAACAGAATGCACTTAGCATGGAAACTAATAAAACAATATTCTAAATGTCTTTCTCTTCTTTTCCTTTTTTTTTTTTTTTTTTTATGTAATAAAATTGAATATCAACTAATTGAAAAGCGACACAATTTGCATTTTAGACTCACGAAAATGAATTATAGTATTTAGTATAAAGTTTTAAGAAAAAATTGTTTTATACAAGCAAATTTGAAATACGAAATAATTTGTTTTTATTGAAAATTTTGAACATAAATGTAAACTTGTGTGCTTTTTCATTCCCGAACATCTTGTACAGTTTAAACTTAAACTAAAACCAGAAAGACTTCTTTCTAATGAAGCTGTAAATAACTTATCTAAATCACAGTTTATCTTTCAATAGCTGTTCTAAGTAAATACTATTCCTCATGATTATTCGTTTTACATTTAAAAATTGAACCTCAAAGGTAAAGCTTGTAGACTATATATATATATTTAAATTTAAACCCTTGAAGGGCAAGCAAAAATATCTCTCTAAATATCGAATTCTCACCGGAATAATCGAAAAATTTTATTTTTAAATAAGGAAAAGCAATTTTTAGTAACTTAAAAAAAATATTGAACAGAAAACGACATCAGCCATTTAAAAAATACGCATTCTCACTCATAAATCACTTGTAACATTTTTTCATTCTGCTGATATTGAGTTTGAAATGCTTGGGGAAATGATTCAGTGAGTGAAAATGTTGTCATATTTAAAATAAAACACATTATTTTCTTTGGTAAAACTAAATATTTGACCACAAATGCGTTTAAAAGAGAAATTTCTGATTTTTTTTTTTTTTTTTTTTTCCCGCAGGTATTGAGATTAGACCCTCAAGTCAAGAGTGCGAATGTTCACATGAAATGTTGTGTCGGACAAACGTGACTTAAAGTTTGGAAATATATTCATTAATGATCTATTGCGCGTTAAACTATTTTAAATGGTGAATAGAGATTTGAGTGTATGTAATTGATCGGTGTATGTAAATTTTGAGAATGTGAAAATGACGTAAGACTTAGAAGTTAAGGGGGAAAAATTCTATGGTGTTACAAAGAGAAAATCTTTTTGCTGATTTTTCATCACGTAATACCAAACATAAGAGCCTCAATCGATACCTTCATTATATTTCCTCATCTTGATTACGTATTCTAATACACTTTAATTTTTCAATAATTTAAACAGTTGAAGTTTGTGGAAATAGTATTTTGGTAACATTAGGTTAAAAATATTATTCGTTTTAAGAGTTAGACATTTAATGCAAGAAGAATTTTTTATTATAATTATTTTTGTAAGCTTATTATAAATTCGATGTAACAATTCTTTTCTAAACATTTTAGTTCGTCGAATTTTGACGGGTTCCAACTCGTATTCTGCTAAAAAAAAGTCACTGCCGGAGCGAAAGTTCTTTATCCATCCACAGCATGACACAATCTGTTGAAAAATTCACTTACACTTGTTTTGACTGAAAAAAAAAAAAAAAAAAAAAAAAAAATCAAAACATACACAGTATTTTAAAAATAAATATCAAGTATATGAAATTATCGAAAATATCAAAAATCACGATGTTTTGATAATAAATATCAGATATATATATATATCATGACCATTGATATATACCGCCGAACCCTGTCAATCCCCAATAAATATCTTTTAATATCAGTATAAAATTGCAACGAGTAATTTGGGTTAATTATATTTCAAGTGCCTTGATTAAGAAAGTGAAGCAAATTCACTTTGCATAGAATTATTTTTTATGCTGCCTAGTATTAACAAGCACAATCAAAATTTCATCATGAGTACTTTAAAAATATTCACTATCTAAATTTAAAAAATATAATTATAGGCATACAACTTACTGAACATTTTCTCCCATTTTTTCCTATAAAATTAAAAAAAAAAAATTATTGTAACTTTTCTAAAGAAGAATGACGTATCGAGATAAAATATATAAGTAAATAACATAAAATATTATTGTTTTTGTTATAATTTAGTGTTGACTCTACAAAAAAAAGGGCCGCCGGGCGGGAATTTTTCAAAAAGGGGGCACTATCCTAAAAAAGGGGAACATTATTTTAAAAAAGGGTACATTTTTTCAAAAAGGGAACACTATTCTAAAAAAAAAGCACACTTGTACCTTGCTCACAAAAAATATTTTGAACTGGCTTGTTTAGAGTCAATAGAATTTGCGATATTTTCCCGGAATCAACTGAATTGCCACGGGGCGCATAGCAAGGATTTAAAAGAGCCACCGGGCGCGGCGCCCTGCTAAAGCGGCTTAGAGCCAACACTATAATTATATTCCATTCAAAGAAAATCAACGTTTTCAATAGATCATTGCTTTTGAAAGTGACGCATACCAAAAACAGGATTTTTTTTCTTCAGCTAACTCAGATAACCATTATCGCATGCAATAAGACCACATAAAATATAAAGTAAGACTGTTTCTGCTTATGAATATTAGGGGGGAAAAAACCCCATTCAAATACAAATAATTAAACATGTAACAAAAACATAAAATGGATTTGCCCCACTTCCAAAATCAACGGTTAATGTATGTATAGTTACATAAACCATCTCGTAATACATACATCAGTACTTTTTCAACTAATGAAAGTAATAGTGACCACTCTGTCTCCAGTAGTAAATCTTCCATAATCAGAGTACAGTAAACTTCCGACTATCCGTTACTCTATCAGCCGCCACCCCCCCCCCCCGTATTCTCATATTTCTTTATACCCAGAAACGAATATTGACCTAACATTCATTGTACATAACTTAACTAGGAAGATGCTGAAACACCTAGTGATGATTTGGAGATATTGGCCTTTGTGTCAAACGTATCATGTTTAACCATTAAATGCCTGATTTTTCAAAAATCATTGTATTGATGTTTTTAGGCTTTCGTTTTTTAAATAAATCATGGGAAAAATACTTTAAAAAATCATATTTCGTTTTAAGTATGTTTTACGGCTAAAAAACAATTTGTTACTAATCGGCAATACTGGTCATTAATTAAAAAAATAATTTTCCTTGATAAAATTCTAAACACACAAGAATTTTAGGAACTGTAATAAGATTTAATAATATAGGATTTAATAATATAAGATTTAATAATATTTTCAGAATTTATTTTATTGGCAACATTAGGCATTATAGCTTCAATATTATTCTAATAGTATTTTAGAGCCTAAATTGGGTATGTTGCCGAAAAGCAACACCTGGCATTGAAGGGTTAAAATATATTTCTGCGGATAAAATCACAGACTGGCTTGATTGTGACAAGAATGATAATGGTTATAAAAAATTAATGGCTGCCGAAATTGTTCAAATTCTTTTGAATCCAGAGAAACGTGAAGCGGGTGCATATGATGAATCTGGAAATGATGATTTAGGAGTCAGTCATGCAGAAGTGAAGACGCTCTCTAAATGCATTAATTAGTTTGAGATGCAAGATCATCAAGACGATGCAACCCAAGTACTTTTAAAATCTTACTGCAGTAAAAGCGCAAGCAAAAGGCAAATAAAAATGTATAATGGGTTACTTTGGTTGAAAACCGATTACTGCATATTTATTCTGTAAAATTTGATTTATTTTTATCAATTATGCTTTGTTTTTTAACGAAAATACACAACAGATTAAAAAAAAGCGTTTAAATATTCTTTTTTATAAACTGACAAATAGAAATGTAATTTTTGTAACTGTCTGGTACTGTCTTTCGATAATCCGCCACACCGTCGATCCCTTGAGTGATGTATATAATTGGAAGTTTACTGTACCTGCAATTTTTGATAACAATACTTTTTCAACAAACGAGAATTATAGCTATTGTAAGAACAAAAAATCTTCTTAAAACACCAACAAAAATTTTTAAATGCGTTAGGCCTTTCGAAAGATCTGATTCTTTCTTCGTCAGGCGCAAAGAAGACGTGCTTCTACTATGAAAACAGCAGCAAGACTGAAATGAGAGATAAGGGAAAGGAAACAAGCTGAAGAAACAGCCAATAGGAAATCTAGAAAACAACAGCCAATCACAGAAGAGTATAATCAAAACAAAAGAACACAGAGTAGAAGGGGCGAAAATTGGGAGGGAAAAAAATATAAAATAAATAAATAAATAAATACTTAAATTAAATTAAAAAATAAAAAATAAATAAAAAAACAATAAAATAAAAAATACATAAATTTAAAAATGGCAACACATGAAATTAAAAAATAAATAAATAAATAAAATATAAAAAAAACAAACTAATATTAATTAATACAAAAATAAATTATATGTTAGTTTAAAGAAGTTTTAGTTTCAAGTTTTAAGAAGAATTTTTGTCCTTAATTTAAATTTGTTAATTGGCCCTGAATGTTTCTGATCTAAAATTTGTATATTTTACAAAACAGGTTAAAAAAAAAGACGTTAAAATATTGACATTTATTATCTTTAATACTATCATAATAATATAAAAAAAGACCTTAAAATATTGACATTTATTATCTTTAATACTATCATAATGATATAACATGCAGCAGGAAAAGTGATTTGAATAAAAGAAAGAGTTAGTTGCTTATTATTTAATTTATTATGAAGCAGATATCAATTTAATCTAACTTACACGCGTCCTAATTTAATAAAACTTTTAAGCTAATGAATATATTTATTTCTTCTCACAAAATAAAATTATTAGTATCTTGAAAAATCAATATGAATCATTTATGAACTACGTATATTGTAAAATTGGTTTAACTTTAATTTATTTTACGAGCTATAATGCGAATAAAATTACATTCCCTAATGAATATTCCTTTTCTTTCTTTTGCGAGTCCTTTCTCTGTCACTCTATCTCAATACACGCGCGAGAATGGCTCACATTTTGTGTCTCTGAAGTAATTACCGTCATCGAAATTTTATTTCTGCTCACAAAATAAAAAGTGATTAGTATTTTGAAAAATCAATATGAATCATTTATAAAGTATAGTAAAAAATAGTTTTATTTTTGCGAGGTATAATGCCAATAAGATTACATTCACTAATATTCTTCTGTAGGACTATATCTTTGTGTAAAGATTTTGTTTACATTAATACTTTTCATTTCAGCCCGTTCTGCCCACCTACATCTCCGTTTTATTTTTATTATTATTTTTTTTTTATATACAGTTATAATTGTTTAGAAATAAGTATTTTAAATCTATAGTATTTAAATCTTAGTCTTAAATATTTTCGAATTCAGAAATCACATGTATAATTTCTGATGCCATTTTTTTTCCTATGCACCTACAAAATGCATAATGATGAATGAGATATCACACGAAAGCTCTTTGAACTGGCTTTTGACATAGTAGGCTCATATTTTTTAAAACACGCTGTATATTAACAAAAATTATATTAATTAAAAATAAAAATTCTTGAAAAACGTATCAGCAAGTAATTTCAAAGTTTGCAGTGTGAAAGCCTAGCACTGTACACTGTCAGAATATTTTTACGAAACATAAATGTACGCAGTGCTGCAGCAACTCTATTTGGCACCTGGTGCTAAAAGGTTTGCATATTTTTCTGACGATCGTGAGTGCATCAATAATGATGGTTGACGACTCCATTTAAGGGTCTATCTGACTTGGTGCCAGTGCATCACTCACACCACCCTTGATGCAGCTCTGAATGTACGTAATTTACTTTTCATAAGTAATGCATTTTATTCTAAGTGCAATGTAACACTCCATTTAAATGTCCATTAAATCTTAATTATGAAGTTCGTAGAACACATCCGTAATATTTTTAAGTGAAGAACTGAACCTGCGGCGTTACAATCCAATAAGGATCCTGACCTGCAGTCCACAGCCATGTTTTCTTGACCATAGGTCCTGAGGTATGCAGCATATGTCCCTGCCAGGTGGTCAGCCTAACACGGAACCCTCAGTGTTTAGCTCCCAGACAAGCTTGGTACTCATTTTATGGACCTTGAGGGGATGAAAGGTTGTGTGAACCTTGTCCTGTCCGCGTCCCGGTATCGAATTGGGGACCTGTTGCGTGGTAAACAGGCGCATTGACCGCTGCACTGCTGGGATTGATGTTTTGAAGTATTTTTACTATATTTTTTCCATGAGACAATTGTTGCTTTGTTTATATAAATCAGTATTTAAATTAATATTCATAATCTTTAATACTATTGTAATAACACAAGTCGAAAATTTTCCAACCCAGTGAAAAAGTGTCCACGCTGGGAATCGAGCGCATAAACTTTTGTTTAAATTGACTAAACTCTTCCAACTGATTTGTTTGGAATGATTTTTGACCTGGAATGAAAATTTATGGCAATAGTTCTATTTAGTCTGCTAATCGAACTCAGAATTTTTGGACTTAATTTTTCAATGATTCAGTTAAAAATAATAAGCTATTATAATAAAACAAAAATCCACTATAGAAAACCATTAGGAATTCGACAAAGAACTGTTTGGATTAGTGTTTATTTTTTATTTAATTAGTTTTTAGTGTTTATTTAATTTATTATGAAGCAAATCAATTTATTCTAATTTACGCGTTCCTTAATCAAAGAAGAAAAAATCAAGCTAATGATTTTATTATGACTATTATTATTCCATACTATTATTATTCTTTTTTTTTTTCCACCACACGCGTGGGATTGGCTCACATTTTTTGTCTCTAAAGTAATTACAATCATCGAATTTTTTTTCTTCTGCGGCAAATAAAATTATTAGTATCTTGAAAAATCAATATACGTTTATGAAGCTTTATTCTAATTAAGTAATAAAGGCTGTTTTTTATACAGAAATTTTACTTATTCTGCGGAAATTTTTAAGAATTTTAAAACGGATTTTCTTCTTTAATTAATTGTTTTTATTTATTTATTACTATTTTTTTTTTTTTTTTTTTTTTTTTTTTTTTTTTTTTTTTTTACACGTAATGTTTAATTGGCTTTCATCTAGTTAGTTATTGTGCTAAAAGAAAAGAATAATAATAAAAGGAACTTTTGTAAATTCCTTGCGATTTCCTGTAATTTCAAATAGTAATTTTTAAACGTAAGAAGAGTTATGGTAAATTATATTTCTTACAAAAATACTACTTTTTCCTTTATTTAAGGACCAATAAAAACAAAAATTCTCCGCTGTAAAAAACTGTTCTCAACAAATAGATAAATATTTTAAAATGTTTTCAAAACATTTTTTTTTTACTTTTTATGTTTAATTATGAAGATTGTTTGTTAGAAGTGGGAGTCAATATACATTTATGAAGCTTTATTCTAATTAAGAAATAAAGGCTGCATTTTATATCGAAATTTTACTTATTCTGCTGAAATTTTTTAGAAATTTATAACAGATTTTCACATTTTAAAAAAAATTCTTTAATTAATTACATACATTTATGAAGCTTTACTCTGATTAAGTAATAAAGGCTGTATTTTATGCAGAAATTTTACTTATTCTGCTGAAATTTTTAAGAAATTTAAAACAGATTTTCGCAATTAGAAAAAAAAAGAATCTCTTCTTTAATTTTTACTTATTTATTACTTTTTTTTTTACACGTAATGTTTAACTCTAACTGGCTTTCATCTAGTTAGTTATTGTGCTAAAAGAAAAGAATAATACTAAAAGGAACTTTTGTAAATTCCTTATGATTTCCTGCAATTTCAAATAGTAATTTTTAAACGTAAGAAGAGTTATGTTATTTCTTACAAAAATACTACTTTTTCCTTTATTAAAAGACCAATAAAAACAAAAATTCTCCGCTGTAAAAAAAAATACTGTTCTCAACAAATATACAAATATTTTACAAAATTTTCAAAAAAAATTTTTTTTTATGTTTAGTTATGAAGATTGTTGGAAGTGGGGGTCAATATAAATTTATGAAGCTTTATTCTAATTAAGTAATAAAGGCTGTATTTTATAACAGAAATTTTAGGTATTCTGCTGAAATTTTTAAGAAATTTAAAACAGATTTTCAGATTTAAAAAAAAATTCTTCTTTTATTAATTATACATTTTGAAGTTTTATTCTAATTAAGTAATGAAGGCTATATTTGCACAGAAATTTTACTTATTCTGCTGAATTTTTCAATAAATTTAAAATAGATTTTCACATTTAAATAAAAAGAATTTCTTCTTTAATTAATTATACATTTATGAAGCTTTATTCTAATTAAGTAATAAAGGCTGTATTTTATACAGAAAATTTAGATATTCTGCTGAATTTTTAAAGAAATTTAAAACAGATTTTCACATAAAAAAAAGTTTCTTCTTTAATTAATTATATATTTATGAAGTTTTATTCTAATTAAGTAATACAGGCTGTATTTTGCACAGAAATTTTACTTATTCTGTTGAAATTTTTAAGAAATTTAAAACAGATTTTCACACTTAAAAAGACAGTCGTAGTCCTTTAAAGAACAGTTGTCTACAATTATATACCCCACTAATATAAATTTTATCTTTTATGTATATATTAAAATCGGGTTACCAGGCCTGATGCAGAACTCTAATGTTCACTAATGCTTAACCCTTTACGTCTCAAATTATGAATTTATGCAAATTTCATCTTCTAAAGCATTTTTCGTCAATTTTTAAAACTGCCTTAGAAGATTTACACAATCATTTAATAAATTTCAGAAGGATTTTGTCAATTAAAATTAATTACATTTGAATTTATGGAGATATTTACAACTCCACTCAAATTTTTTATTTGAAATATTTTCTTAGTATTTTGTAGAATTAGGAAATGTACAAATATAATGTTCTTACAATATAAATGTAGAAATATTTCCGAACTAAAAATTCCCCCTCCCCCGCAATCTTTCAACTTCAAGAAAGCTGAAAAAATACAAAGGCAAAAGAAATCATCCTTTTAAAAATATTTTTGTTTTGTGCAACAAATAATGCTTTTGAAAGAAGATGAAGTAAAGTATCTATAACTCATTCTAAACTGTATTACAAGTAATCGATATATTAAATGAATTTTATAACAAGTTATTTTAATAGTACTTTAAAGTACAGTCGGACATAAATGGTTAAGTAAAGGTGGTTCTGAAGAAAACAAACAGGATTTAAAATTTTTTAGACTGTATGTAGAAATCTGGCAAACCATTACTCTTCCTAAAAATATTTTTTTTCATTTTAAAGTGAAATTTTGTGGGGAAAAATTCCAAAAAGAAGTCACTCATGTCAAAAAATAGAAACTATAAAGACAATATTTATGGTTTATCAGATAAGTACATGCTTGGTCACTGTAACTTGACTTAATTACGAATTTCAAAGAACGCATCCATAACTTTTTTTTAAGGGTTCTTTCTAAAATTTTGAAGTGCAAATTCTTGACATTTTTACACAAATCAATTTTTAGATAATTACTTGTAGCCATTAACAGTAACATTATAATATAGAATTCTCTAGAGAAAATCATTACGAGTAGTATATAAACGAATTATTTGATTAGTATCCAGTTAATTTATTCTGAAGCAGATGTCAATTTATTCTAACTTACAAGTTCTGTATAAGAAAAAAAAATTATACGTAATTAATTTTTGTATCGCCGTACTTCAATGCACTCATGGGAATGACTCGCATCATTTTATGTCTCAAAAGTAATTACCATCGTCAAAATTTTATTTTTTATTATTTCATAAAATAAAATGATTGTGTATAAAAATCCATATGAATCATTTATGAAGTTTATTTATGAAATAATAAAAAAAGTGATCTTATTTTATTTTATTTGTTTTGTTTCTGAACTGATTTCCATTTATAATTCTGCTGAAATATTAAAGAAATATACAGCAGATTTTAGTACCTTTCACTTTTTTCTCAAAATAAATGAATAAAAATAAAACACAGAAAGGTCTGTGTTCTTGATATATGTTATTTGCATGGCAAAATTGATGAGCTGATGATTAATAAATACTTAAGAAGGTTTTTTTTTTCAAATATTTCAGCCTCAAGGTAAATTAAAAAATAAATACTTTTTAATTTTTAATTAACCTTCATAATGTAGCATTTTTTACTGCCTTAACTAATACATTAAATCCATATATATACATTCTTACTTAAATTACATACCTCGAACACATACATACAAAACAAACATACATACAAAAATACATCTTTACATTTAAAAATTATATATAAAATATAATTCACACCAAATGCATTATAAAATTGTAACAGCTTACTTTTATAAATATGTCGAAAATGAAAAGGGGGGGGGGACATAAAGCTTTAAAACATAATAATAAATAAGGACTTTACATTGTATACTCAAATGTGAAAACATTACATTGTATACTCAAATGTGAAAACAAAACTATAAGTTGCTATCCAACGTACACTTCATTTCGAGATTTTAAACAAAGACGTAAAAATTAAAATCACAAAAATAAAAATTACGCTCGACGTTTCGGTTTATCTTTAAAACCATCCCCAGGAGTTAATTTTAAAGTTAAACTGAAATATCGAGTATAATTTTTATTTTTGTTACTTTAATTTTTACATCTTTCTTTAAAATCTCGAAATAAAGTGTACGTTGGATAACAGCTTATTGTTTTGCTTTAAAAAATGCTTGTAAAATGTAGTGTACGTTGGATAGCAGCTTATTGTTTAGCTTTAAAAAATGCTTGTAAAATGTAGTGTACGTTGGATAGCAGCTTATTGTTTTGCTTTAAAAAATGCTTGTAAAATGTAGTGTACGTTGGATAGCAGCTTATTGTTTTGCTTTAAAAAATGCTTGTAAAATGCAGTGTACGTTGGATAGCAGCTTATTGTTTTGCCCTAAACAATGCTTGTAAAATGTAGTGTACGTTGGATAGCAGCTTTAGAAGTCTGCACGGGCCTGGCCCGCGGGCTGGGCCGGCGGAATGAAGGCGAATTTTCAAACGGGCCGGGCCGGCAAAAAAATTAATTGGGCCTATCGGCCCGATATAACAATTTAAGCGAAGCAGATAAAATACGAGACATTTTAAATGAATATGATTTTCTCGAGAAGTATAAATGTGCGTCACGAGCCGATGCGAGTTTAACAACATCAAAACAGAAATTTAACATGTCCATCGTAGAGATCGGCATCGTACAGTTACAAGATGTCTGATTCCGAGTTTAATTTTTTTTTTCAGCAGACTCGTGCCGGGACGGAACTGGTCTTAATCGATCTCAGGATGTGTAGAACAGTCATTGTGTTTTGTAGTATTAATAGTGATAATGAACTTCTCTTAACAGTATCTTTGGAAATATACCTTAAGGTGGTTCTCATATTCACTGCTCAACAATGCGAAGCTTTCAGACACATTTTCTGACAAAATTTTTAACTATAAAGGCATAAAATTGACAGGCCTGCCTATTGAAGGCATTTGGAAACGAATAGCTTTTTCCATATTTGATAAATTTCTTACAGAGATAACAGAGATTCCTGTCACGTGACTGTACGTTTTTCTCCTTTCCTGTGCTATTGCTTCCGGAAATTCGATTCAAAACGCTAACTTTGACAGTATTTTCAGAAAGATATATTGCTTTTATCTATAAAAAAAACGACATTTACATAGATTCTGAATAAGAATACCTGCCAATCTTACGCGTTTCCGAAAAGAAAAGAATTCATAAATGTGTCGAAATATAGCTCCTTTGGATTTGAGAAAAGCCTTAAAAATGAGAGAAATATTTTCACAAATCTACTTTTTATTATACAGCTTCAAAAGTTATTATGTTTTTAATTCTTTATTCTGAACTACATTAATCTTTTAATGAATCCTTATTTCCATTTTGAAATGTCTGTAGACACGATGACTAAAACACTGTAAGTAATCGTTAATGTTTACTATTGTGTGTTTTCTGTTTTGCGAACATCATAGTAGTGTAAAATATACTGTAAAATGTCCCCATAAATATGTATGTAGTATTCATTAAAAGAATCTTAATTGTATGTTGAGATAAAACGGATTTTTTTTTCTTTCTTTCTTTCTTTTTTTTTTTTTTGTAGAAATTGTGTCGAGCCGGGCCTGTTTTCACTGATTTTTGTACGGGCCGGGCCGAGAACTGTAAAAATGCAAACGGACCGGGCCGGGCTCGGGCCGAACTTCCAATTTTTACACCGGGCCGGGCCGGGCCAAGATAGCTTTCGTTCGGGCCGGGCCGGGCCCGGACCTGGAAATTCCGGCCCGTACAGACCTCTAAGCAGCTTATTGTTTTACTTTAAAAAATGCTTGTAAAATGTAGTGTACGTTGGATAGCAGCTTATTGTTTTGCTTTAAAAAATGCTTGCAAAATGTATAAAAGTTGCGCATAATCAAGGTAAAAGCACCTAAGTTAGCTATAAAAAAAATAATAACCCTAAAAGAACAAAATAAATAATAAAAGCCTCCCCATTCCTCCACACTCACTCAAAAATATGCAAATATAAATTTATATTATCACTATCATGGAAATTTTAAATAAAAGGATTTTATTCAAAATTAATATGGATCGTTTATAAAATATTTTTCACAATTAATAAAACAAATTTTTCTTTTTATGAATTTTGTAATTTTGGGAAAAATGAAAAGAAAACCTAATTATTTAAAGAATGTATAAAATATAAGAATACACATGTGTGCACTAGCATTTAAATTTCTTATTGGAGAGAGGCCCAAAAACTTCAGACGTCTCCACATTTTAAATCTTGGAATCGTTATTATTATTTAAAAGCCCTTTAATCATCAAGAAACATAATGGATGAACACAATTAAAAAATTGCATTTCTTTTGTTGTAATGGAATTACTTAAAATTAATAGTTACTGTAATTAGTTAAATTAATGGTAAAACTTTTTCAGAAAATTAATGAGGAAAATTAAAAGACCTAAAGATTTAAATCTACCTAGACAATGTCTAAGAGTTGCGCAGATTAAATTAAAGAAAAGAAACCTCAAAAAGATTCTCAAGATAAATAAATAAATAAAAATAAAGAGCAAATTTCTCAAAAGGAAGATACATATTAATATATCTAAAATAATATAATCCTTATTTTAGATATATATAATAGTTTGTTCTTATTTTGTTCTTTATAATTATGTATCTTAAACAAGAAAAGGTCTGCTAAAATACAAATGTCATGAGTGATCTTACATTTACATCTAAAGTTTTTATATACATCTATCATTTGTATCCATTCCATACCATAATCGTAATCTAATTTGTCTCAGAAAGTCAAAGCGAAATGAAAAAAAAAAAAAAGACCTGAAGTTTCAAAATATGTCTGGAAAACAAATATGTTGCGCAGATTTACGGGGAAAAAAACCTTAATTCTCTTTTTAAAAATATCTTAAAGGAGTAAAATAATAAGCGAAAAGCTTTTCGAAATGAATAATAATAATAATAATAATATCTAAAAAATATATTCATTATTTTATATATAATAACATAAAATTTATATATATATAATCATAAATGTAAAATAAAGAACAAAAGAAAGTGTATATACTATATATATTCACCAATGGTCTCAAATGATTGCCATCGTCGGAATTTAATCAGTCTCGAAAGATAAAATGATTAAGTATATTGAAAATCAATTTGTATCATTTATGATGCTCCACTCCGAATAAATGATTGAAAAAGTTTTTATATATATTTCCTGGGCTTAATTTATATTTCTGTTAAAATTTGAAAAGCATATGTATCTGATTTTTATTTTATTTTCCCTTTTCAAATTTAGTAGCTTTTCACGTTATTGATGTTTTGAGTCTCACGCCTACGTTTCTTTGAAGATAAAGATTAAAGTTGGACGTTGATGTAATATTGAATGTATATAAATCTGTATTAAGTCCTATAATGCAGTCTTGTTTTTTTTTTTGTTTTTTTAAGAAAAATTTTCCCTTGAAGTCGAATTTAATTTCACCATTTTCTTTTATATGCGTGATACCGAAATTAAAATGACCTTTTTCAAATTGAAAATCGTAAACAGATGAATTGGGAAATATATTGAATGTGTGTGTTTACATTTTTTTTAATCTTTTAAAAATATTTTGTAAATTTTACAATTTATTTCAATGTTTCTTTCCTAAAAAGTATAAGTGATGCAAGACATGTAAAGTTTATATATATATATATATATGAGGGTGCTCAACACCCACTAACTTCATAAGTTTGTATATTTCATTCTAATTTCTCTATACATTTGTTTAAAAAAAATAAAGACCTCCAAAATTAATTTCTTGGAAAAGAATAAAACAATATAGAAGTAAAAAATAGAAATGTAATCTTATTTGGTCTTTAATAATACAAAATAGTGTCTAAACTGATTTTTTCGTTTTTTCTGTTGGTTTCTACGATCTGCATCAAGAATTGCTTTTCATCTTCATCCTTTGTTATGATTTTATTGAAATCTCAATTAAGCTTAAATCCTCGTTATGCAGTGTCATTCACTACTTGTAAATTGTGAAGCCATTCTTTTCCCTTGGGATAGTCATCATTGTCATTTCATTTTTCGGGAGAAGGCTTAACAATGATTTCCTTATATTCACACTGTTGTTCTTCTTGTTGCAAAGTCACAGTCGTACACCATCTTCTTTAAAAATCTCAAGTTCTCATCTTACATAACGCTTCTTAACGGCTTGCATAGCTGTAAATCGCCCTACAACAATTTGTCTTCTTCCATTTAAATTCGGTCCGAAAAGAGAGACAGTCTTATGAAGTCATCAGAATACTCAGACATCTGATGTTCCATCACTATTCTAGCAGAAAGTGCAATCTCTTAGTCTGTTGATAGATAATTTTCAAGATCTTTAACTGTGTTCAAATAAATTCATCGTCTGAAGGCTCAGAGTTTTCCATTACACTATTTAGACAAATATTGGATGAACAGATGGTAGCTGGAGGTAAAGAGACTCTAATGCTTCATTCTTCTTTTATTCTCTGAAGAGAATGTTCATACTTCTTTTGGGTAACTCTATCTTTTAAACCCATATACATTTTACAATTGGTTCTTTGATCCTTAAGAAAATTAGAATCTTCTTTAATTATTATTTTCATAACACCTTCATGTCCAATATCAAAGAAAAGAGTCCAAGATATCTAACCATCCCATAACAGTAGATTAATATTTAATATAAGTAATGTAACCTAAATATAATTCTTGACACTTATTTAAATTTTTGATACTTATTTAAAAGTAAAAACTCTTGCAATAAATAATTAAATGTATTTTAAATATTATTTTCATTTGTCACCTTTCATTTAGGAATAGCCATGAGCTACATGTAAACAACTTCAGACAGATGTTTGCTGCTGGATGCAGAATTTGAAAATTTATAAGATAATTGTTTAAAATAAAAATTATCATGAAAAATTAAATGTTTCACTGACAAATTGTTTTCAATTGGTTGTAAAAGGAGTTGGTAGAATTCTTGTTTTGGTTTAGTGTTATCTGTAGCTTTATCACGTAAATAATTCTAAGAAATGTTGCTAATATAATAAAATATTTCAGAAATATTTAAATACAAATATATATAATATCATAAACTAAATTTCTTCTGAAAACTTCTGAAAAAAGTTAAATATTTCTGAAGTATTAAATATTGTTGCATTTCCTATGCTTCTGCTAATGTTAAATTGTGGGGTTATTGAGCACCCTCTTAGAATTTGAGTAAGAAGCTAAAAATTTACCAGTATTATTCTATTGGTGAGTCTAAAAAAAATAGTGGTTGGCCTGGACTCTAGCTCAAAAAAAGTTTTTTTGAACCACCCTAATATATATATATACATACATACATATATATATATATATATATATATATATATATATATATAATCCTGGCGATATATAGGTAGGGACAAAAAAACCCACTCCACAAATGCTGCGAATTACATGCTAGTTCCAGAATATTATAAAACAAATATCAAAATTTTGTAAAAAAATAAAAGAGAGAGAGAGAGGAAGTTCGTGTATTAAGGAATGGTCAGAAAATATGGAATACTTCAATGTCTGGCGCATACGTTGTTGCAGTCAAGCACAAATCTGCGATACCACTACCTAGTACTCCCATGAGGCACTGTGCTTAGTTCTGTTTGGATACCTGTTGTTGGAGTGACACGGTGAAATAAAATCTTATTCTCAATTTTTGCAGGTAAATTTTATAAAATTCGTATTAATTCTAAAATCTCAATGTCAGTGGTGTTAAACAAACTTAGTATAAATCCGAAAGTTATATTTCTTGCTGTGTTAGTCAGTTTTCTCTATGCTATCTTGTTGACGAGTGAAGAGTTTATGTTTTACAAGTTAATGTGTCGGGTAATATGGAATATCAACTAGACAACTGTTCCAAGATAAGTCTAAAAATTAAAACAATTTTCCAAAGAATCTGATGATTTTTAGATGATGTACTAAGGTTTACTTATTAAGTCATTTTGTTATTCTTTTAAATCGTGTTTTTCTTGCAATTTTAATATTCATTTTGACCCTATTCCATGTTTTTAATGTATCTCAGTTTTTTTATATTGATTTACAAATTAAAATAAAATGGTATTTCATAATACCCGAACTTGATCTATATATAAGGAGAAATTTTGGTATTGTTTGTAAAATATATACAGAAGTCATATTTTTTTTTACACAAATCCAATAGTTTTTTAACCAGGAAATAGCGTATATACAATACATATAAAACTTTTTATATCTTGACTGTGGTCATTATTTGATGTATAAAAATCAATTTATAAAGTCAAAAATGCTCAAGAAAAAATTAGCATACTTTTGTTTCGAGGCTTCATTAAAAGAGTTCCGCTTTCAATGCGAAAGTCATTAAAGAAACTAAGAGGAAATAGTTGCAAACTTGTGCTTAATGTGTGTAAGATGCTATTATTACTCTTTTTTTTTTTATGTCTCTCAGTAAATTCGGAGGCATATTTATAATACAATTTTAATATTAATTTCATTTAAATATGTATGTACTTTCATTATTTTCCCCAAATAATAAAAGAAAAATTTTAAGAAAAAATCTCGTTACACACAAGTTTATTAAAAATGTCTTCAATTAAAAATATCTTTATCTCTAAATTGTTTGTTTTTGTTTCGCAAAGTGGCTACACTCCTTAAAATTTGCCACCACCATTTAAAATGACATATATATATGTATTTAATTTAATATTTAAATTGCAGAAGTCGTAATGACCTCGTTCATTTTTAAAATTTGTAATAATTTTTCGCGGCTATATAAAAGGAAAAATTCTTTAAAAAATATGTGGTAAAATTGTACGCAACTTGCTTTCCGTCGACTTCAAGTTTATTAAAAATGTCTTCAATTAAAAATATCTTTATCTCTAAATTGTTTGTCTTTGTTTCCCAAAGTGACTACACTCCTTAAAATTCGCCACCACCATTTAAAATGACATATATATATATATTTAATTTAATATTTAAATTGCAGAAGTCGTAATGACCTCGTTCATTTTTAAAATTTGTAATAATTTTTCGTGGCTATATAAAAGGAAAAATTCTTTAAAAAATATGTGGTAAAATTGTACGCAATTTGCTTTCCTTCGACTTCTTTAACTAGGTACTTCTTTTAATATTATATTTTATATTATTTATAAATGCATCTAGGTATAGATCTTACATATAACGCTTGTTTTTCACTAATTATGTTGTATAATTATGAAAACAATAATTAGCAATATAATTGCAATAATTAACTGAGCAGTGTCGCCCACTAGATAATTGGTGTCATATACAGAAACAATAATTACTTATAACAAGTCAAGTTCCCTCCCCCCCCCCTTTTTTTGTAAATATATGTCACATGGGTATTTATTAGTATGAATTAGATATGTTACACTACGCAGTAAAAATGAGTTCAAATTCATTATGATACATGTGGCTACACTGTAAAAAACATGAATTTGAAAGCCGTACAGTCGAATATAAAAAAGGTTTCTCTTTACCTTTCTTATTAAATGTTATTTATTTTTACCCTTTATGTTCTGAGCACGTTTACGATGTTATAAAAGAAACAAAAGTTTTGTTGATAACGTGTTCTTTAATGTTTATTTAACAGTTGCTACTGAATAAATATTAAACAAACTAAATCTCAAAGATTACATAAGATTTCTTTAAATTTTATGTATTTAATCTGTCGATAAGATGATTCTTTATTATAATAAATGGTGGCATTATGCTCATTTTTCACCATTTCTTTTACAACTTTTTTTTTCCTCTTGCTTTTTTTTTTTTTTTTTTTTTTTTTTTTTTTTACAATTTCAAATAAGTCCTTACAATTGAAGAAGTGTCTACATATTTTTAGTATCCGTAATATTTGTCTTTATTTGTTTAGATTAACTTTATTATATTATGCGTATATGTCTATGATATATAGATATTTTGGAAAAGGGGTTACTTTAAAATTCATTATGATACATTTTCTATGTGGTTTCATTGTAAAAATTGTGATTACGAGACACTGAAAAATGCTTTTCTTTACCATATCCCCCCCCCCCCTTCTGTACACATTTATAGTGTTATCGAATAAATAAAAATTTTGCTGATTACATGTTTTATAATGTTTATGTAACACTTTCTACAAAGCACATATTAAACAAACTATGTCTTAACCCTTTATCTACTGACGGTACTACCATTAAAATAACTTGTTATAAAATTCATTTAATACATCGATTAGTAGTAATACAGTTTAGAATGCGTTATAAATGCATTATTGCATCTTATTCCAAAAGCATTATTGGTTACACAAAACAAAATATTTTTTAAAGGCTGATTTCTTTTGCCTTTGCATCTTTTCAACTTTCTTGACGTTGGGGGGGGGGGGGGGGGTTCAATTCGGAAATATTTCTATTGTAAGAACATTATATTTGTACATTTATTAATTCTACAAAATGCTAAGAAAAAGATTTATAATAAAAGATATGAGTGGGGTTATAAATATTGCACAAAACCCCTACAAATTCAAATTTAATTAATCCTTCTAAATCCTCCTAAAATCCTTCTAAAATTTATGGTTATGTAAATCTTCTCATGGACCATTCCGTGCAGAGAGTTACACGTAACTCAGGCTTTAATTTTCATTTATTCCATTATTTATTACATTTTAATTTTAATTGTGATTTCAGGTGGTATGGTAAATAAATTATTAGACCATATTTTTTAATTTAAATGTGTGGCAATAAAACTCACAGAAATATATCACTTAATTTCATTACTCAAAATTTGCTTTTTTCCTAAGTCACACACGTAACGTTTTTAAAAAGCTATTTTAAAAATAACTATTATATCAAAATGATAGGTTTCTGCATAAAAGAATACGGTAAAGTGTGTATATTTTTTAAAGAACTTTTGTTTGGATTTTTAAATAAGAAATATATTGAAAAATCCTTGATTAATTACAAATTTTTTTTTCAAAATCTCACACACGTAACATGGAATGGCCCTAATGTAGTTTCAAAAATTCACGAAAAATGCTTTAGAAGATAAAATTTTCATAAATTCATAATTCAGTGTATAAAAAGTTAATGAGAGAGAAGTTTTTTTTTTCTTTTCCTTCTCGAGTTGAATACTAGGTAGATTGCTAATGCTAATCCTATGGAAGAAATTTATAAAGATATCTCGGTCGCATTTCAATATTTATAAATGATTTTTTTTTTTTTTTTCATTGGATAGCTGAGATCGAACTGTATGCAGGTCGTTTTTTATTTTTTCGATTTTGATTGCATATATATATATATATATATATATTTTTTTTATGAGGATGCTTTTACTTTCGAAACCGGTTTCGAAAATAAAAGTGTCCTCGTTAAAAATACCTGTAAACAAAATCGAAAAAGGAAACAACGGCCTTTGTACAGATCGATCTCAACTATTCAATGCAAAAGAATCATTTAAAAACATTTAAATACAAACGAGATATCTTTTATAAATGTCTTCCATAGGATTAGCATTAGCGAACGAGCCTTTTTGTTTGATTGAAGTAGCCTCTTAACCACTGGTAGCCACTGATAATTCCAGAGCCCCTAAAAGTCCTACGCTCCTAGGGTTTTATTTTAAAATTTATTATAGTACATTTTTTATGTGATTACATTGTAAAATATTACGATTCCGAGACACTACCATACTAATCAAAACTGAAAAATGCTTTATCTTCAAAGCAAATTTACACTGTTATCAGAGAAACAACACATTTAATGATAACATGTTTATTTAACACTTGCTACTAAGCACGTATGAAACAAACCTTATCTTAAAGATTGCTATGATTTCCTTAAATTTTATCTGTGAATAAAAACTGTCGACAAGATATATTTTTTTATGTCTAATAGGATGGGCATTATGTTCATTTTTCATCATTTTTGTTGATAAAGATAATTTTTTTTTTTTTCTGTTCTTTTTTTCTGCTTTTTTTTTTTCTTCAAGAGCACATAAAAGAGTCGTTACAATTGAAGAGGCTTCATTTATGAACGAGATTTGGCAATGATAAGGAATTAAGTCTGTAATGGGTTTATCCTTGGCGAAGTGACGAGAATAATCTATCTTTATTTGTGATCTCTGCGGACAAACCGTTGTCTTAAATAGTTTTTCCTGGATTTCACAGCTCGACTTTGAACAACCAAATGACATGAATCTAGTTAAGCTAGTATTCTAATCACTGATTTGTGAAAATGTAGGTTGGTTTCTTTCTCGGCTTTAAGGGTGCTGCGGAAATATCTGGAACACTGGCCGACGTCAACCTATTACACATTCTATTCTTTTCGACTCTGCGATGGGTGACGATGTCAAATGCCTTGTTTTGCAATCTAAAACTCATAATACCAGTTGTTTTCAACGCATTTCTTTATCGTGCGCTTGTATTATCTGTTTTTGTTTGAAATTATTTTCAATCTTTTTGAGGCATTTTTTTTTCTGTTTTGTTGTTAAGTGATTTAATTATTTAAACCAAATTTTGTTGTTGATGTTTGTTTAATCCTTTGTGCCACTACTTTTGAATTAACCCTCAACTGTCACAGAAATTACCGTCTAACTACTGTGAGCGGTCATTGAGACAACTTTATCGAAAGATTGAGTACTAGAAAACAGGAATTCTGCTTTTTCAAAATTTAGTTTTGCACCCGATAATATATATATATATATAAATATATATATATGGATGGTACAACACATATTTCAATTTTAAGACTTTATATAAACGCTGTTATTTTATAAAAAATGACGTCATCTGCATCCGCTGAAGAATTCCACATTTACGATCCAGTCATAAACAACATCTATAGAAAAGTATGCATTGGACGTCACTATCGCGTAATTGTACACAAACCCAACAAAAAGCGATGTCGTAAACTCAACAGAAAAAAAAAATCGGGTATTTAATGATTCATACATATGCCTTCAATGGTTTGTAATATTAATATGGATACTTATAAAATTAAACATAGTTTATAATAGCTCCATGTTTTATCAGAAATCGCTCATTTATATCATATTTTTTCAAAATAGCACGTATCTATTTTCCAACTTTTTTCCCTTTACTTTCTTTAGAAATTGAGAACTTCGGTTGCCACCATTACAGAAATGGCATTAAAAACTATTAAAAAATTAATATCTCAAAAATAAATTGAGATGGAGTTTTCAAACAAATTGCAGTTAAAAGTACTTTTTTCCCCTATACGACGGTGTAAAAATTGAAAATGCACGATGCTTAGAAGTAAAAAAAAAAAAAAAAAATGCAGTAGAGGTTATCAGTATTTAACCGTACAATACATCTGCTTCGTTTTATGACTGGCTTATGTAACGTAACGCTATTTTGTAGGGGTGGCACTTTAATTGTTGCCTGAAAGAAATGGCATATCGGATCGGGGACTAAAAAAGCTCGATTAATTCATAAGATACAGTTTTTGTACTAACATTTACCAACAGGATTCTTATATTAAAAAGCAGAAAGTGGAGTAGCGACATCTACCGGAGAAGGCCCTTCTGTCCACCCAGTCGTTTCCACTACTTCTCTCTCATTGGTTGTTTTTGGCGCCTTCGCTACCCGCATAGGGTATATAAGCCAGCGCGTCTCTGTTTATCATTTTGCTCAGCCTTGCTTTTTCTAGCACGCTGTTCCTTTTACCCTATCTTGCACTGAAGAAGAATCTCGCCAGTAGATTCGCAACAGCTTTTTCTGCTTTTCATGTATTATTTGTGCATTTATAAACGTTGGTTTTTCTGCTTTTTAATATTGGTGCACAAAGGCTTTATTTGCTATTTTTAAGGATTCTTATAATTAAAATCCATCTATTCAGAAGTCTTTAGCGATAGTATGCTCAGGGGTTGATGCAGGGTTTTTTTTCTTAGGGTCTATTTTAGGAAAAGCAAAAGTTTTTTTTTTGTGAAATTTATTATATTTTTGGGAAAAATAACCTTTTTGTAACAAAAGATGAAATCGAGTTATTCAAGTTCAAACCAAGTATTTATTAATGATAGCTCTAATGTCCCCCTGCGAAAGTTTTCCTTTCTTGTGAATTTGCTTTATTTGCAAATTATACTTTTAAAAAAACCTAAAAAATGAAAAATAATTAATAAACAGTATGTTTTTGTGGAATGAAATTTTGTGAAGGGGGTTTGTTTCAATAAGAAAAAAAATTGTGGAGGAACCTGCTGTACAGTAATACCTCCACTTACGTCAGCAATTCATTCTAAGACTAGCGACGTAAGTTGAAGTACATTTAGATAATCAAACATCGATAAGTAATAAAAAATCTCCAAAATCTAATGAACATATTCTATTGCATTTAGGGATAATGTTGTATACATTTAATATTAGCAGAAAAATTCATTTCCAATACAAGAATTCGGAATAAATCAATAAGTTGTTAACTTGCAATTTATTGTTCTTCTAGCTGCCCCGTTAGTGTTTTTAAAGATGCGAAAATAATCTTGCAATGAAGTTTGAACAGACAATTTTTTTTTTTTTTTCATTGAAGCAATTTCTAAATACCGAGTGAATGTTTTAAGGTTTTTATATTGACATTTTTGTTTATTTGTCACTATCACGTGATTGCCGCAGGAAATTTTCCCTTCATTGAACCAAAAGTCTTTAAAAAAAGTTCAAAGTGCGTCTTAATTAAGGAAAATTTATTTCGACGTAAATGCGGGGTGACGTAAGTCGGGGTACTACTGTATTGAAAGGAATTTTGTGAAGAGGCTTTCTTTATTCAAAGGAATTTTGTGAAGGCCTATTGTAATAAATGGATTTTTGTAAGGAAGGGGGTCTGTTTTAATCAATCTATTTTTGTGAGGTTGATTGCATACGGGTCCATTTTTATGGTACTTTGCTCTTTTTTTGTCACAGTATTCTATGAAGTATTGATAATCAGGTTTCTCGTGTTACATGGGGACGCGACATACACGCGTACAGATTAAAAAAAATATTATTCCTTAATTTTGTTACGCATTGTTCTAAACACGTCACAAAAAAGATCTACAGGGTTTCACGTACAATAGCGTTTTTCCTTAAAGTTGCGCCAAAACGTACTTAGTACCAAAATGAAATTGATTTCGTCGATCCGAGAAACAAAGAAAAATTCCATGTTTAACTTTTTCCAGACCGCTAATTTCGTCAAAGAATGAAAAAACGCGGTCAAAAGATTGCGAAAAATACGTGAATTTTGTCAAAAATCGCGAAAAACATGCGAATTTTATCAAAAGATCGCAAAAAACACGCCATGTTCGTCAAAAGATCGTGAAAAAATGTGAATTTTGTCAAAAAATCGCTAATTTTGTCGTAAAACAAACAAAAACGCGGTCAAAAGACTCGTAAATTTCTTCAAAAGATCGCAAAAATAACACACAAATTTTGTCAGAATATTGCAAAAAAACGCAAATTTCGTCGAAAGATCCCAAAACGTACGCGAATTTCGTTAAAGATCGCGAAAAGCACTCGAATTTCGGTAAAAAATAGTAAAAACACTCAAATTTTGGTAAGAGATCATGAAATCACGCGAATTTTGGTAAAAGACTGCGAAAAAGAATCAAATTTCAGTAAGAGATCGTGAAATCACGCGAATTTCGTCATAAAGGATCTTGGAAAAACGAAAAACACACTGATGCCGTGAAATGGTCGCGGAGATTTTGTGTTTATTTTTGGTGAAATAGATCCCTAAAGGTTCCTTTTTATACAAAATATATCGCTCTTTTTTTTTGTCCCTTTTTTTGAAAAAAATGGTCCCCTTTTATCATTTTTTAGTGCAAAAGTTGAGTGGGAGTCCTGTATGTTGTAATCATATGTTTTTCTGCGATTATTTAAAATTACTGCTCTAAAATAATATTTTTTAAAGCCAAATAAACAGATTTGTTTTCTTCCTGCTGCTAATTTTTCATTATTGCAATCTGTACCCAAATGTCGTTTAGAATGTCCAGAGTTAGCAAAATGTGTGGAGAAATTTTATCTGAGTAATTATTCTTTCAAATGTCAAAATATTTTCAAGATAGCAATCATTTTAATTTTTAGGAGTTTATTAGCATTAGAATTTCAATCTGCTCCAAAAACAGCTTTTATTGCTACAAAATTAGATTTTTGCTGCTACAAAAATGGATTTTACTGTTACCAAAATCCGATTTTCGCTGATCAAAAATGGATTTTATTGCTCCAAAATCAGATTTTTGCTGCTCCAAAATCAGATTTTTTTCTACTCCAAAATGACTTTAGTGCACTTTCATCCCTGGATCTAGAACCATGGATTTTTCTGAATCGTTTTTAAATTTTTCATGGTGTAACTTCTTATTTTCCGTTTAACTACAGATGCTAGTGAAATTTTGTTTCTTTTAGTACCCCTGTATTATCGCTAGAGACTTCTTAATAGGTGAATTTTAATCATTAACCATTTAGTGATTGTTTAAAGGAAGATACAGGCTCACATGGGGGTTGTATGGAAGTTATTTAAGGACTTAACATCGAAATGTTTTCAGCATGTCGAGGGTCTTCTTGACCACATGTGTCAGCGTTATCCTGGAGAAGCACAACTTCCTCCGAGAGTTTCCGCCTGGGCTTGTTTTTGATGGCCTTTTTAACTTCTGCAAATTTAAATACAAAATTGCTGCTAGGTGACTTTATGCAGTGACCAATGGGCATACATAACAGAGGTCATCCAAATCCCCCAAACGCATGCATAACGCGCACCCCAGTTTTTAAATAAATTTTGAGGGAATTTTTTTGAGGAAAAAAAGCCGTGCGGCATACAAGAAAAAGTACGACATCTCAGTTTTTATAAAATAAGAAGGTAAATATATTAGAATTTCATTCGTAAATGTCATATACATATACAAAAATAACCATATGTAAATGGTTGAGGAAATATGCATTTAAAAAAAAATGCTCTGTAAAATTGACCGCATTTTCTAAATATGGAAGAGGAGGTATTTTCCATGAAAAATTGAATTTTCTGTTATTAATAAATGTAATTTTCTTTAGTGGTACTATAAAGTTCCACCGGGATTTAAAAAGGTTAAATTGGCGCAAGTAACTGCCTAGAATGCTAGAAAAAAATATCTTCAAAAGGAAGATCTTTTCTTAAAGTATTAAAAATGCCAGAGAATGCTTTGTAAAATGCCTTTAAAGACAACAAGTAAGAAAAATCATGCGTTTTTCAAATTTTTTTGTTCAAAAAAAATTATGGCCATTTTTCCCCCCATTCTGACCCGAAAATCAGAGTTCTAACTTTTTACGACTGCTCTTTCATCTTCAGCTAACACTTCATTTATAATGGCTGTTTCATAATAATAGTAGCCACCAGTCCATCAGAAGAAAATAAAGTAATGGAAATGCCTGGGGCGACACTAAATTCTGAAAAAGCAGAATTCCTGTTAGCTAGATTTTTTTTTTTTTTTTAATAATAATTAGGTTCAAATGGTGAACTCATTGCATTTCAATGTTCAACTAAAAGTACATTTTGAAAAGAAAAAAAATAATAACTGCATATTTAATTAAAATTTTTAAAAAGTTAAAGAAAATTTGAATTTTTTAAAAATCCGTACTACTTTTTTAAATATTAATATTTTTGCCCAATTATTTTTAGCTAGATTTTCAAATGTGTATTACATAAGACTGCGCATGGATTTTTAGATACATCTGATATTGCATTTAATATCATTTCTTTTTACTGACATCTGTAGTGTAAAACGATGAAATCTTAACTCATTATCATATCCTTTTATTTTCTAAAAAAAAAATAATAATAACCTGAAGACTAATTCCATGCGCAGATTTATCACATGTATAATGAAGAACATGTACAAAAAAATTTTACTCGTGTCTTAAATACAAAAAATGCCTTAGCATTTTTAAAAACATAAAAATGAAAAAAAAAAAATTTGAACATGTAGAAAAAGCCATTTAAACTTTTAATTTGTGTGGGTAATTGTGGTGGCCGTGTTAACAAAATTTACAATATCTCGCGATATAATTGCTGTATGGATAAAAATGAGGTGTCAAAATATTCACAATTAACCCTTAAATGCCGGGTGTTGCTTTTCGGTAACATACCCAATTTAGGCTTCTAAAATACTATTAGAATAATATTGAAGCTATAATGCCTAATGTTGCCAATAAAATGCATTCTGAAAATATTATTAAATCAATTTTCAACATGTAGATGGCAACACTTGTGCTGTTTAAGAATAAAGATAGATTTATTTTTTCAATTGTTGCTACTTGTTCTTTTTTGTTTGTTTTTTTTGGAAGCTTGGGAAATGCCTTATTTTGTTTTGCAGTAAGGAGGTAAAATTTATTTCTTATTATAGTTCCTAAAATTCTTGTGTGTTTAATATTATAGAATTGTATCAAGGAAAATTATTTTTTCAATTACGGACCAGTATTGCCGATTAGTAACAAACTGTTTTTTAGCCGTAAACCATACTTAAAACAAAATATGATTTTTTAAAGTATTTTTCCCATGATTTATTTAAAAAATGAAAGCCGAAAATCATTATTACAATGATTTTTGAAAAATCAGGCATTTAAGGGTTAAACAGCCTTTCATTTAATAGTTTAAAACAAAAATCGAATAATATCATAAGACGAAACGCAATTTTTCACCTCGATTCAACATAAAATAAATAATGTGAACATTAAAAAGGTCCACAATCTTACTTAAAAGGCGACTAATGTAATAAAAAAGATGTTACAAGTTTAATAAATAAACAACATTTAGTTATTAAGATATTCTCTGATGATGATCCTGGAAGGTTTGAAAGTACTAAGAAGTTTAAAAATAAAATGTATATTTTAAACTTGTAACATCTTTTTCATTACATTAGTCGCCTTTTAAGTAAGATTCTGGACCTTTTTAATGTTCACATTATTTATTTTATACAAAAATCGAATTTTTGATCAATTTTAAAGTAAACTGTCCCCTGAAATAATAAATAAATAAAATGGCCAAAACAAGACTAATTGGATTTTGTTATCGTCATATATTCAAGAGATGTGAATATTTTATTTAACACTTCCGCTTGAAATATTAACCCCTTAAGGACCGGCATCTTTTACACGAATTTTATTCGTTTGGCACCACTTTTTGTTAATTATTTTAAGTAACTTTGTAACTCGCGAAAATATCGTAATTAAATAAAATCAATTTTACTTTTATTTTTTACTGGTATCAAACTCAAGCGTTTTAATCACTTTTTGAGGGTGCATATATGCACCCATGGTCCTACTTGGCTTTATTTGCTTAAGTTCCTACTTGGCTTTATTTGCATTTGTACTTCGAAGTAAAATACAAATTATTATACGCCAGTGAATTTTTCATTTAGCTAGGTCAATATGTTTATTTGTTTTTAGATTTTTCTATTTCAGTTAAAAGTTTTCGAAACATTCGCTTCTTCATACAAATTAAATTGATAATTCAAATTTCAGGAAACGTTTCTAGCTATGAAATAATAAATTAAATACTAAAACTTTGTATGAATCACCATAAAAGAAAAGAACACACAGAACATCTTATTATTATTTTACATCTTTAAGTTTCAGATATATTCTGCACACTAAAGAAATTTTGTGCAGCCGACAAACTGACTAATTATTTCCATTAATATTATCCTTTTGAAAAATATTAATAATTAGGGATATAAGAATTTTCTAGGAAACTGGGATGCCTAGAACGTTTTATGTAACTGAAAAAGAAATCGTGTAATTATCCAGGGTTACTGATAAAATTTTAGTGAGCAAGCATTAAAAAACTAGTGTTGTAAATTCACATATCTCTCTCTCTCTTTTTTTCTGTAAATTCTATAGATAAAATTTTAGTAAACATACAGATTGCTGTAGTTTTACAAAAACTAGTTTTGTAGATTCACATCTCTCTCTCTCTCCCCCCCTCTCTCTCTTTTTTTTTTTTTTTTTTCTGTACAGTGTATAGATAAAATTTTAGTAAACATACAGATTGCTGTAGCTTTACAAAAACTAGTTTTGTAGATTCATAATTTTTTTCATTAAAATTAATTTTAAAAATAACAACAACCAAAAAATATTTTATAAATTTCATCCAATATTTTCTAGACGAAGAACCCATTGCTTCAACGGAGTATTCAACTCCCAGCATTTCAGAATCAATAAATTTAAACTCGGTCATAAAGATAAAATCACTCATAAAGATAAACTATAAATTTTTGTTCAAAGTTAATTGAAAAACTTGAGAAATTGGAAACATATAGCTTTTTATTAGTATGCTAAATTTAAAAGTAATTAAAGTTTTAAAAATAAAAAATTATAATACACGGAAACGCTGCATTATTTAAATTGTTGTCAACTAAATTTTGCTAGAAAATTGGTTGTCTTTCCAAAGTTTTTTTTATATGCAATATATATATAATGCATTTAGATAGGCTTAAGATAAAGGCTGAAAAGCATCAAGATATAATATTGGAATAGTTATTACAAAATTTTGAGTATATTATTTTACAAATGAAATTTGAATTTTTCCAAGTGGAAAAAAAAAAAACCCTTCGCTAAAACGTAGATTTTTGTCCAAAATTTCCGGCTTTTTCCAAGAATTGCTATCTTAAATAATAATAATAAATCCCTTTGTACTTTGGTTTTAAATTACTTGCTAATAATTTTTATATGGATAATTTTTTACTTCCACAGATAATAATCGTTATTTCCCTAAATAGCCTTATATGCTCCCAGATTTTTCAATGAATATTTTATCTAAATATAGATCATTATCTAAGTATGATAAATAAATTGCTTATTTTGCTGAAGCATGCACAAATTTTCTCTCTCCTTTTATAAACTAATTATTAAAGGTTTAAAAGCTTTTAATCTTGTCGTAAAAAGCTATCCTAGCATTAGATTTTAATGAAGAGACGATATGTTTTTTTTTTTTTCCTCTCTCTCTCTTATCTTTCATTATAGTGGGAAATTACTGCAGAAAGTAGCCTACAATTAAACTGCTGATAACAGTAGCTGATAAAATCAAAAAATTATTATTTAATATTCTTTTAAATGTTGTTACCTGCATCATGAATATCTTCTTCATGAAAGCATTTTGCTATCATTATTGTTATTTTATGCAACAAAAGATATGCACCATGTATCAAAGTGTCATCAGAGGCACTTCTCAGAAGAATGCCTTTGCTTACGTGTATTTATTGAGAAGTTGAAGTGTTATTTATGTGTTTTAATTCTTGTTGCGATGTATTTATCAAATTTTAACAGTTATGACAGTGAGATGGTTTTGGCGCAATACGGTCAACTCATGTACACGAAAGGTAAATAGACTAGCCGCAGTTGCAGAAATATTACAGTACGCATACTGCAGAAACGGCTAACCCATTCTCCTTGGTACTGATTGACAATGCATTACGGATATTTCAAAAATATTACAATTTTATGGCGTCTCTGGACTCTTAAAATTAGAAACAATGAAAAAAAAAGCAGACCTTTTTCAAAATTTTAAATCTTTAATGTATATGGTTTTAAAACACAATTTTTAGAGAGATGAAATATATAAGTATGTTCTTCCATTTCATATACTTAAAAATTTACAAAATGCAGAATTAACATTTATAGGGGGATTCAAACTGTCAGAAATTTCTAGGGCAGGAAAATGGTATGAGAGCTTAAACGCAGGATTACAAAATAAATTTTGCATCTAGAATGACAATTTGGGTGCCCAATTATACTTCAGATTGTAACAATTACTCTGAACCTAAATAAATTTGTATTTAAGGTATTTTTATATTTTTAATACAAAGTTGTATTTAGCTAATACAAAATGTTGAAAATTTCTATAGTATAAAAAAATATTAGAATAAAAATATATAGTATAAAAAAATATATACATAAAAAAATATTTTTTTCAGCAATGAAAAAAGAAATTTTAGGTTCAGTTTATACAGACTAACATAAAACATCTATTTAGAAAATTTCACGAAAACATATTGAGAAGTTTTTGAGATATCCTGCCCGTTATGCCCAAATATGTCATTTTCAGTAAAATAACTTCGAAGTTTCGGAAACGCCACTTCAGCTATTGAGCTGGTATAATTCTAAAAGACATAACTTCTGTTCTGATGGAAATTTCAAGGAAACAATTATATCAAAAGGTTCAGAAAAGATAGAAGTTTAACATCTAAAAAAATTAAAAATTAGAAAATTTCGAAGCTTTAAGAGTCCTGAGACCAGACCTGCCAACTGCTACGAAAAAATCGTAGTTGCTACGATTTGGACCTATAAACTACGATGCTACGAAAATCGGTCTTAAACTACGATTTTTTGCAAAAAACACAAACTCCTTTTTTGTTTCTCATTGCGATTTTTATCACGCGCAGCATATTTTTCAGGAGTTATTCTGTTCCGAAATTTCCAAAATTTCAAAGTATTCATTTCCGAAAGTTTTAAAAAATTGGCCATTAGTCCGAAAATTCGGACATTAAAAAATGCTCATGGGAAACAAAAATCTAAGCTGCAAAACAAACTTCTTAACACAATACACTCTTTACGTATATTAGCCACGAGTGAATCGTGTTTCTGTAAATATTTATAGAGGATGTCCCTTCCTTAGAAACAAGGGCACCATTTTAAGAATTTCTGGAGGGGGGGGTGTGTCTTTGAAGGGCAAGGTTTGAAATAGTGTACAAAATCGTACGATTTGCGATAAACTATCGTGAATTTTGACAAATGAACATGTAAAAAAAATCAATTTCGTCAATTGGTCGCAGAAGAAAATAAATTTCGTCAAAGGATCGTGGTAAAAACGTGAATTTTGTCAAAATATCGCAGAAAGAAAACGCGAATTTCGTCAAAAGATCAGGAAGAAGATGCAAATTTCATCGAAAGATCAGTAACAAAGCGCAAATTTCACCGAAAGATCGCAGAAAGAAAACACTAATTTCGTCAAAGGATCGTGGTAAAAAACGTAAAATTCAACAAAGGGGTGCGGTAAAAAAATGCGAATTTCGTCAAACGTTCTTGCTAAAAAGTGCGGATTTCAACAAAGAATCGTAACAGAAAAATTTGAATTACAATTGTGGAAAAAAAAATTGTGAATTTCGTCAAAATTTACTGCACTGGGCTAAAATATTGGAACCAGGCTCCTTTTACAAATGTAAAAAAAAAAAAAAAAAAGAACGCTGCGAAACGAAAAGAAACTCTAAAAATCATATAAAAATTTTCAGAGGAAAAAATTTACTATATTGAGTTGAAAGACGGAAACCTTATTCCGTTTACGAATGTCAAAAGATGGCTGTGAAACACGAAAAACCAACCAACCAACCTCCAGATCAATTTAAATTTTGTGTGCTACGATTTCTCATTTTCAAAAGTTGGCAGGTCTGCCTGAGACCCTTAACACTTTGCATACGGATACATTTCGCGGTGGAATTGTGCCGGGAGCGGGGGGGGGGGGGGGGGTTGCACGCAAATTTAGTTAACCCGTACTAGTACGCGTCCCGCGCTCACGTATCAATCGTCAGAAAACGTACTAGTACGTGTCCCGCACACAATGTGTTTTAATACTATAGTTCAATCTGAAAGCTTTTTTAATGTCGCCGTTTTTTAGAAGCATCGTTATTATTTTCCCAATACTGGATACATATTAGTAGACAGACAAGTTTTGCCATTTCTAAAATTTTAAACAGTCCAATACTGCCACGCTGTTGTTTAGAATTAACGAGTATTAATCCAATATTTAAACGACATTATGCCTGCAATGGTTTTTTGAAGATAGCACATGGCATCAAATTTTAAGTCAATAAAATGTGCTCGGCGACATTTTTTTGTGCGTGCTTAATTATATTCTTAACTAGACTTAAACTGTTGAGCAAAAATAAATTATTTTAATAATTAAAATAAAGCAAACTAGAAACTACATTAAAAAACAACTTTGTTAAAATTTTAATCAACTTTCTATGCTTAAACAACAACAATAATAATAAATATTGTAATGTATAGTGGTTACTCTAGATCGGCACTTTTATTAATATTATTATTATTTCTCGTTTTAGATTTAGGTGAGAAGATAATTAATTATAAAGTATGGAATTAAAATGTATGTCATGAAAAATTCTTAAAACAGCTCAATTAACACATTGTAACTTGCTCGTTGATTTCTCAATTGTTTTTAGTTTCTAAAAATACATTTTAATCTTAAAAAAAAAAAAAAAAAAAAAAAAAAAAGAACGGTGGTAGGGGGGAGAGAAAGTTAATGTAACATGTAGTTATTAAAAGATCTGTCGTCTGTCTATTCTCTTTACTCCTTTTTAAAAAAATGGAATGAACTTCCTTTTCGGGTAACTTTTAAAAAAGACTTCCTTGTCCTGTCTTTCTTTTTAAAATAATTGATTTTTTTTTTATGAGATTGCACTAAAAAATAAAGATAATATTTCGAGGTTAAAGCTTAGTCATTTATTTATCTTATATATATATTTATTTAGGGCACTTTACTTCTTTTCCCGTGCGATTTCATTTCCAAATTGTTCTGTTTATTACTAATTTAAAGAAAATAAAGAAGAAAACAGGTTATTTTATTCTTTAATACTAGTTTTGTACAGAGTCTGATTAAGAAGTTTTTGTACCCAAGGAAGGCACTGTCTAATTTTGTGCCCAGTGCCACGATCTTTATTAATTTATTTCTTTCTGTTCATTTAGGAGATTCAAACTAAAGGCCAGCACGGGTTAGTTAAGCCCTTACCCAAATCCAAAAACTGTAATTTAAGTCAACCCGAAATCTAACCCGAACACGAAATGCAAGAAAATGAATCTATAATTTAATACAATTATGGAAATATAGCCTATAATTATATCTCTGTTATCGATTTCAATTTTATCTTTTCTGGTGAAGAATGAACATAGGAGGACAGGAGTTTCAAAACTCGCCTTATCCAAAATTTTTAAAAATCAAGTTTTCTCTATCAATTTAAATTTATTGGTGAACCAGTATCGAAAAAACACTACAATCTGCGAAAAAAGTAGTTTTTATCGCATTGCAAAATCTTGGTTTACAATGAAAACCATGGACACAGTTAGAGAGCGATTTCCCGAAACGTGATTTTGTGGATAAGGCGAATATTTCAAGTCACGTCCTCACACACATATATATATATATAATAAAGATGAAATCACAAATATATGAACAAATGGTAAAATTCTAAAAATGAACAAGATATGAACATAGGAAACCAGTATGTAAAATAAGAAACTATGAATAATTCATATATATATATATACTCATTAATGTTCAGATATAAGTTTTTTTTTTTTTTTTTTTTTTTTTTTTTTTCATCGATAAATGTTCCAGATATATTTATTTTATTTATTTATAACGATCCGCAACGAAAAAATAATTACCGTTAACCTGACCCGAATCGAACCGCATATCGGGTTGGGTTCAGGTAAAAGCGGGATACCTGATTCGATTCAGGACTCTTAATTCAAACCCTGCACCTTTTACTTGGTAGGCACCACTTAAAAGACAAGTTAATGGGCCCCTAACAATTTTCTTTTTCCTGTATTAATTGTCTTTAGCGCAGAATAGTACCAATTATAAAAAAAAATATATTAATCTTATTTATATTATAATTCTAAATATTAAAGGTACATATATATTAAGACAGACTTGAGCACAATTAATACAATAACCCAACAGGAGTGAAAAATTAGCTCGGGCCAGGATTTGAACCTGGGTCCACAGCGTGCCGTGCTGTTGCTTTACCACTAAACTACCCTGACTGATATCCTTAGACTGGGAATTTCTCACTAATAAATCATATTGTGGAACGTTTGGGAGGTTTGGGCTCTCTGCGACACATTACGTCATATATAAGTGTTAGGTAAAAAAGAATGCAAAGCTTGGAGATGGGAAGGAAAGAAAAAGGTAATTTAGGCTTCGGTTTTTCGGAAGCACTATTGCACTGGGCTCCGGAACCTTGTATTTATGAGCTCCGGTGAATTCCGACTAATATTTAAACATTTACTAAAAACAGAAGTACCGGAGCCGGACTCCGGCCCAAATTAAGCCCTGCGACCATTTATAGTCATTTTGAAGCATTTCAGAAGAAATAGGCTATATAACTATAGCATGACACTCGTAGAGCAAACATTTTAATGCCACATTCATTAAAATCATTCACCCGTTCCCTTTTCATAAGGGATTAAAGTTTCTTTCTTACATTGTCCACGGTCAAAAACAACTCACCGTTTAAGCGCGCAGTCGGGTAAAAATATTTCCCTTATTTTACATCACAAAGATGGCATCAAATCATTTTTCAAATTTAAAAATCGTGCAGTAACGAGTGAAGTTTCCTTATAACAAATCCTTAAAATATTTGTAATCTTCGAAAACTTCGCATACTTTCCCAAAGATTTACAATTTTCTAGAAAAGTAATGCTCCTTTTACCTACATATGGGACTTTTTTTTTTTTTTTTTTTTTAAAACCTTTTTTTTTATTAGAGCATATAGTAGTGCTATCCTGAGCAAGAAATACCCCTGAATCCAACTGGTAAAATATATATGCTGGGTATTTTCAAAAATAAAATCTATTAAGTAGGAAAAGGAATTATTAATGTGTTTTAAAACAATGCAAGAGGTCACAGATGTGCAGTAGCATTGTAAAATGTTTGTTGGCGAGATGCCCAAAAAGCTCAAGGAGTTATTAAAGGTCAGGGGTCGTCACATAAAATAGCGGAACCATTTCTTATTATTTAAAAGCCACTTCGTCTTAAAAACTTTAAAACATTAATCGTAAATCTTGACCAATGTATTAAAAAAGTGTACTTGTTTCGGGACTGTCAATTTTTTTTTTTTTTTTAATTATGTAACAATTTGAATTTCGCAATTCTATAAATGCTACGAATGAAAAGGTTATACTGAATTCGATTTTTTTTCATAAAAACATTTTTTGTGAATGTTAATTTCAAATAATATATATTTTGAAATTGATATGCGAAAAAAAAAATTGAATTGTAACTTATAATTTTCTTTGGAAAAAAAAAAAAAAAAAAAAAAAAAAAACCTTAAGTCGATTTCTAGAAGTTTCAAATATGCGAATCCAAAAATTACAGCACATTCCGTCCAGCCTTTTTTTTTTTTTTTTTTTTTTTTTTAGTTATGCTTAAAAAACACTTGCATTGCATATTGCAATCTGTTTAGCAGTGATTAAAAATGAATTTAACATAAGGAGTTCCACACTTTAAAGCTGAATAGTTCCTAATCTATACTTGACCGAATGACTTCCCGTTTGACATCAGAAAGTAAAATTTACTGAACAATCCAAATACAATCTCAAAATAAGGTGTTAGTATTGAAAATTTGAAAGTGCTATTCAGTGTCAATATGTTGTCGACACTTCGAGAAAATTTAGCTATAACAGGATTATAGAAAATATTAAGGGGGCTCAGGGCTTGAAAACTTTTCAAAAAATTGTTTTTTTTTTTTTTTTTTTTTTTTTTTTTTTTTTTTTTAAAGTATCTATTTTGATTATTCAAGTACTTCTGAACACAGCGCAAAAAACCGCATAAAAATATTAATATTTTCATTTTTAACAGAGTTATAAGCATTTATGTAACAATCCCTTTCATAGCCGCACCCGTTTAATCTCAACTTTAAGTCGCGTTTTCTCAAAACTTGATTTTTGACGACTATCCGTAAGATTAAAAAAAACTATTTGCTGGAATGGCTTACTTTTTTTTTTTTTTTTTTTGCCTGCATATAACATCATTATCTATAGAAGGAATTAATATATTTTAGATAGCTTAATATTTTGCGTATTTATAAAGGAAAAAAACTTATATTCTTTAGGGTTTTTTAAATTTTCAAATTTGAGAGTTTTTTTTAATAAGGTTTCCTTTGAGCGATAGTTATATCCTTAATTCATTCTCTATAGTAAAGTTTCCTGATCATTTAATGCAAAAATTAGGTTCTTATGTCAATTCAGCGTTATGATATCTTGCGGGTGGTGATTGACACCTAAATTTTTTTTCGAAAATTGTGTTATATAGTTTTGCCGTATTTCTTCTTTTATTACATTGAAGTACTTCATTTTATAATTTTATAAGACTACAAACGTACCTTTAAAATATCAGGAAGTTTAAATGATTTACATTGAATACTTCTGTTTTTATATGGATTCGAAGCGAGAGCTCTGTTTACATGTTTTTCGGTATCGATCAAGCCCTGAGCTCCCTTAAACAAGGAGCTTTGGAGCAAACTGATTTATTCTGCGACTTTTTGAATTAAAATAAGGACCATCGTTCGGGATTATTTTATTTTATTTTTACGGAATGTACAGTCGTGGAAAAAACAAGTAAACACCCCCTACTAACTCTGCAGCAAATTAGTGTAGAAAAAAGTTACTGGTACCAAACGATTTGGAAATAAAGTCTACTTTTAAATGATGCTTATAAAATTTGCTTAGGAGGTCATCTACATATCAAAATGAACCCAAGTTTCCCCCCCCCCCCCCAATATCAATACCCAAGTTTTGCACCATAAATAAATTCTGTACCCTTCAATTAGCCTAAAAACAAATTTTCATAAAATTCGCACGATTAGTTTCTGAGAAATTCATTATTTTAAAATGAGCATAATTTTAGGGCTGTATCCATATTAAAGTTCGGTACTCGATCGTTGAAATGCTACAGAATGAGTATGTCACTTCTTATTAATGTATTATTTCTTGCCAATATGACCATTTCACTCACTTAATATATTTCGACTATTGCCAACCCAAAAGTTTCAATAAAATAAGTAAAATATTTTTTTTTTCAAATTATGATTTGATGTACAATCATAATTCGAAAACTACTTGAAAGAAAAATTTGAAATTGAAAATTCGCATTAAGCGGGACATAGTAAATATAAATCTATCAAAAAAAATTGTAGGTTGCAATTCATATTTTTTTCGAATATTAATTTCATAATTCATATCGTAAAATATTTAAAACTACAAATTCAATGTATTTATGTTTGGGTTCTTTAGTAAAATAATCACACAAAAATTATCACATTAGGATTATAATTTCAGGAGATATTAATAAATAAAAATATGAAAATGTAATTTAACATTAGAAGCTCTAAATTTTGAATGTTTATAATTCAAAAACTTGTCATCCAAAATGACTTAAAATTTCTTTCTAGGCATAGTTTGAACCACAGATATAATATATATTGTCAAAATTAGGTGTTGCCATTGAAAATAATAAAGTTTGGTCTGGTTTTAATTTGTAGATGGCCCCATAAGAAAATTTTATATACATCATTTAAAAGTAGACTTTATTTCGAATCGTTTGGTACCAATAACTTTCTTCTATTATAATTAGTTGCAGAAATGTTTTCTTGTTGTTGAGGGGGTGTTTACTTTTTTTTTCCCCCACGAATGTAATTTCCCTCCAAGTTTATTTCAAAAATCTGTGATAATTTACATGAGACAGAAAACTTCTTATATCGCAATATATTTTATTGCGTATAAAACCCGACAATTCTCCTTATGTAAACATATACTAATCTGAATATCATTCATGTACTATTTCTCGGTATCTAATCGGAGATTAGTTAAATTAAATCAGACAGCATGGATAAAGTCACATGCACTGCAATTTCTGGAATTCAAATCAGTGACTGATTTATTCTGCTGTATTTTCACACTTCAGTTCCCTTCTTAACGGTTTAAATGCGACTGAACTTTGAACTAAGTGACTCATTCGTAAATGTAATGTTTCGTATCAGTTGGTGCCCCGAATTACGACAGAATATTGAAGAAAACTAATTTTAAAAATAAATACCCTTTTTATGTCTGAAATGTGTCTGTTATGATTTAAGAAAATAGATTAATGCTTAATGGAAAATTTAAAAAAGAAAAAAAAGTTTGAAACCTTTGTAAAAACACCAGAAAAGCGAAAAGTACAGAAAAAGCAATTCGTCTCGAAAGATTGGGTTCTTCTTCGTCAATTTAAATACATGTACAGTTATTATAAGCTGTTGAGGTGTAATAATGTAATATGTTGTGGGTTTTAATTTTAAAACTTGAACTTCATTAAGTGAGTTTTGCGTGTTTCATATATACATATATATAATTTATATATTACTGTAATATTAAAATTTAAAAACTTGATTGACTTTTGTAATTATTTTTTATGCGCTCATGTATTCTCCCTTATTTTTTTTAATTATATATTTGGGAAGTAAGTGAGTTTTGCGTGTTCCTTACACACACACACACACACACACACACACACACATATATATATATATATCTGTGTATATTATAGATTATAATTTAAAAACTAGATTGGCCTTTTGTAATTTTTTTTAATGCGCTCGTCTGTGGTTATTTTTTTTATTATATTTATTGTTATAGATTTTGAGAATTTAATAAGTTTTCCACATGTTTCTTATAGACTGGAAATAGAAGCGCGAAGCCGATAAATGCAACAAGTATTTTCACACACACACACGCAAATGGCAACCATCTGTATTGAGCTTTCAGTATATATATCAATATAATTACTATAATTTACACGATGTGTAGTAAATAATTGTTGAAAGACAGCATGAGCCAAATTGTTTTTATCATATCTTTTAAAAGGATGAAGGGTTATAAATATTAGGATGTTTCCAAGGTGGGATCACGTGACATGTATATGGGCTCATTTCGATATTACTCAGAGGGCTATTATCAATACTCTCCCATCCTGACTCCAAAAGATAATGTGCAGGATGGTCAATGCTGATAAATTGTCCGTATTTAAAATGTAAATATGAAGTGGATGGTCATGTCTTTATGCGAAAGGATACGGTAATACAAGAGTAAAAAGAGTTTTTCACGGATGTGTTGTTTTTCCGGTTCATTACAGTCAACACTGTCAGAAAAATTCGTCTTTATACATTAAAATATTCGTCATTTTTAAATAAATAATTTCCGTACTCCTAGAAAACATGTTTTTTTCCGCTAATTCTTTCTCAAAGTCTGTAAAAGAGGGAAAATGTCCGTTTATTCCTTGCACGCATGCCTATTGACTGTAACCAAAGTTCTAATATCTAATTTATTTTTTTAATGAAAAAACGGAAATTCAATAAATTAACATTTCTAATTTATTTAAATACAAACAAACAAAAATAATGCTTTTGAATTTAATAAAGTAACAATTTTCTCATTCTTTTAATCTTATTCGCAATTTATTTTTTTAGAGCATTAAAAAAAATATTCGCATGCAAAATATATTCTAAACGAACAATCACATTTGGAAAATATACAGTCGTTCAATCAACTTAAAAAAATCGGATTTTATTAAAACAAGTAAACATTTATTCTCGAATTTAATTAAAAATATAATATTCATATTTTAAATCTAACAATCAAATTATGTATTATCCTATATTATTCTATAATTGTTAAAACACCAACTCGTTATTCGTCGTTGTTTCGTCGTTATGAAATAACGACGAAATGTCCCTGCAATTGAGTTTAAATTTTTAAGCTTTCTGAACAAGAAATTTACTAGATTTATCCAGTTCTCCCCTTTAAAAAAAAACTCATATCTTCATTTTAAAATCGACTCCTATTAAGGGGGCTGGTCACTCAGGTTCCGATTTCCCCTCACTAATGTAAAGTGTATGGGCATTTGATGCATTCGTATATTTAAAATATCTCCTCGGGAAATTAATATTTTTAACTTCTATTTTTTGTGTACACTTCGTGAAAGATGTCTCTTTTTTTTCTTAGTTCTCAAAATATTTCTAAAGTATAGACTTAATTTTATAGGAAGTGTTAAAATCTTACTCACATTTCGTCCGCTCTTTTAACACATAAAGTATTAAATTTAGCATAGATTTTACAAATATTTTGAAAACTAAGAAAAAAAAAGAGACATTCTTTAAGAAGAGTGTCATGCAACCAACCTCTTTTTAACCCTTTTCTAAATGTAAGTAAAGTGAAGCATAGGCGTAGCGTCGGGGGGGGGGGGGGGGCACGGGGGGGCATGTGCCCCCCCCCAACCTTCTGAACCCCGGGCGCCAGAACAGAAAGGGGGCGCCAAATGCAGATTTTTTTGAAAGAATTTTCTTTTAAGAACCATTTGCATTAAAATTTACAAATATATAAAAAGATTCATGTATAACAGAAGACTGCAAATGAATTAGAAGAAAGAGCTGTTCTCTTGGACTATTTTCTTTCTCCAATTCAAATGTACCATGTATCTTCTATCATTTAAATCACTTCATCTGTCAGGAGAATCACTAACATTTTCCAAAGTCAGTCTCTACTCATCTCTTCTGTGTGAAACTGTCCCTCACCGATAATTGCCAAACGTCAACCGATTTCCTTGGGGGAGGGGGGTGCAGAGGGGCATGTGCTCGGACGCCAGAACGAAAAGCGAAGGGGGCGCCAAATGAAGATTTTGTTTGACTCTGACTGTTCTGATGAAAAGATTCCATGAAGGCTGTTCATTTTTTTATCTCTCTCCCTGAGCAGCGTTGAGCTTTCTTTTTTCCCGTCTTGCTATGGGCGAGGTCGGGTGGTTACCCGGGACAATAAAAACAAACGGGAGGCCGTTAATTGAAGGCTGGAATTAAGGGGAGAGGCAGAGGAGGCATGTGCCCTGTGCAACACGCGAAGGGGGCGCCAGATGAAAATTTGGTTTGCCATTTTATACATTATATATATGTTCGTGTGAAATTTGTGCCCTGTGCGCCACACGAAGGGGGTGCCAGATGAAAATTTGGTTTGCCATTTTATACATTATATATATGTTCGTGTGAAATTTGTGCCCTGTGCGCCACGCGAAGGTGGCGCCAGATGAAAATTTGGTTTGCCGTTTTATACATTATGTATATGTTCGTGTGAAATTTGTGTAAAAAAAAAATTTCTAGCAGAAAAATGAAAAAGAAAAGTGCATTAAAATTGTCAGATAGATAAAAAGATTCGCCTACAATATACAAGACAGCAAATAACCCCAACATTTTTCTTATAATTGCTTTTTTACATGCATATCACCATATCTGGCCTTAGAGGAGGTGAGGTCAGGTGGCTGACTGGGACAATAAAAACCAAGCGGTCGAAATTTCACAAAATAAAAAGTAAAAACTTAATAATTTTGTTATTCTTGTTTTGAGTCACACATAAATTTGAAAATTAGCATTAGGTTGAGGAAAGTATGTTGACATATCTATCTATAAATAAGAAGAGTGGTATAAGTGATAATTCCACGAAATTGGTGTAGATAGTACAGGAAGATATTTTAGAATACTGGAACTCAGTTTTATGCCTACAGTAAATCCTGTTTTTTTTTTTTTTTTTTTTTTTTTTTTTTTTTTTTTTTTTTTTTATCCTAAAACAATGTGACTCATACCACTATAATATTAAATTGCCTCAATTGTAATTATTTGTAATGCTACAACAACAGTAAAATCTGGAAAAATGAAATGCGTCTATAATGGAATCTTGTCTTAAATGAAAAAACTACATGGTTTCGACAGAAAGAATACCAACAGTTATATCTGCTAAGACGGAAACCTGTATAAAGCAGAATTATTTCAGCTTCCTTTCAATTTTTTTTTTACAGGTTTTAATGAATATATTTGACAAAGCTGGTTATATATTTCAATATTACGTATTTTACTGTTACGCATTTAAAATTTAAAAATAAGTCCGCTAACAGAAACTTTCGTAAATTTCTTTTTGTAAATTTACTTTGCGGAGGAAGTAGAGGGGCGCCAAAATCCATGTCTGCCCGGAGTGAAAATATAGCTAGTTTCGGACCTGGAAGGGGTGCACAAAGCAAAATGCTTTAGTAAAACCCTTTAAAAGAAAAAAAAATGAGTATAGCATTTACAGTGGTACAGTAAAAAATCCCCCACAGGGCGCCATGGTTGATGAATCCGCCTATGCCTTCATCCCCCAAAATGATTTTTTCTCTTCTTTTTGTCATTTCTACGCGTTTTGCCAACCCAGGCGGAAGTAGAAAAATGCCGCTCTGTTCCTTTTGGTGCAATTATTTTTTGCATTACTTTTGGTGCATTATTTTTTGCATTACTTTTGGGGCAATTGTTTTTTTTTTTTTGCAACCAACCAGATCCAGTCTTAAAGAAAGGAGCCGAGCTTGGACAACTGCCCGTGATTTAAAAAAAAAAACTCTCACACAGGGCGCCATGAGTAAAAGCCGCAGCCGCCCCTGCTTTTACCTTCCCAAATTACATTTCTCGTCCTTTTGCCATTCCTAGGTAGGTGACAACTGAAAAATGCTGCCGCCCATGCCGTTTACTAAAATTACATTTTTTTACATCCAGATCCGGCCTGAAATGACGCGAGGTCGGGCAATTGCAGATATCAACAATTGGTCGCAGAAAAATAGTTTTCCATCGGTCTCGAAAAAAAAATACTTGTAAATTTCGCCTAACCATTACGGAACGAAAATCGAAAATTTTGTCAAACTGTCGCGGACAAGGAAAAAAAACCCCCGCGAATTTGGTCAAATAGTCTCGCGAAAAATCGAGCAAAAAATATCGCGAATTTCGTCAAAAGTTCTCTGAAACAAATACCGAATATCATTTTCATCAATCGGCCGTAGAAAAATTCACGAAATTTGGCAAAGGATCGTGTAAAGTAAATCGTGAACTCCATGAAACGATCGGCAGAAAAAAAAAATGCGAATTTTGGTAATTCTCGACAAAAAAAATCGCGGATCTTTTCAAAGGACCGTGGAAAAATATCTTGAATTTTATCAAAGGTTGCGGAAACAAATGGCGACTTTCGTCAATCTGTCACCGAAAAATCGTCGCAAATTTCGTCAAAATAATGCACAAAATACTACGAATTTTGTCTAACGATCAAGAGAAAAAAATTTGAAATTACGCAACTACTGTATTTTCCATGTTAATATAGTCAGGAAACCAGAGAAATATACAGCACATTCATTGTGATCGAGTTTGTTCTGGCAAATCTACAGTGGTTTTTTTTACAATGTACTATTATCGATAAACGATTTAAGTGGAATTTCAGTCAAGGAAATAAAAGTTTAAAAATTATAAGAAGAGGTGGTGATAATATTTTAAATCGGAACATGCTGTGCCCTTTCATCTTAATTTGGTAATTATAGATATTCAGCAGAGACAGACAGCAGGGGTCTGAGCAAAAAAAAAAAAAAAAAAAAAAAAAAAAAAAATTCTGAAATTCATAGCAAATTTTCCGAAAGGTTACAGCAGAGGAGAAAAAGGGGGTGGGGTGGGGAATCTCCTCCCGTTACCAATTATGCGTTTTTTCGGCGGTCCTTTAGCGAAATTCGCGTTTTTACCGCAATCCTTTGCCGAAATTTGCGTTTTTCCGCGATCTTTTAAACAAAATTTACGTTTTTCCGTGATCCTTCGACGAAATTTGTGATTCTTTATTGCGATCCTTTGACGAAATTCGTGTTTTTCTGCGATCTTTTGATGAAATTTGTGTTTTTTGCGATCCCTTGGGAATTTTGTATTTTTTTCCCGATCCCTTAACGAAGTTTGCGTTTTTTCGTAAGTCGCGTTTTTTCCGCAATTCTTTGGCGAAATTAGTTTTTTTCTTCTGCGATCCTTTGACGAAATTTGGCGATTTTTTCTGTGAACGATTGTCGTAATTGAATTTTCGGCTACCATTTGCCGAAATTCGCGATAGTTTTTATGACCAAATTTTCGGACTAATAACCGATTTTTTTTAATTTTCGGAACCGAATGCCTTAAATTTTCGGAAAATTCGGAATAGAATCACCCTTGAAAAGACGCGAATTTGGTCAAATAATCGCGTAAAAAATCGAGAATTTAAACAAATGATTTTGCGCGAATAATCAAGAATTTCGTAAGTCGGTTTTGAAAAGAAAATCAGGAATTTCGACAAACTATCGTGGAAAAGAATAGCGAATTTCGTAAAATGATATCTGAAACAAACGGCGAATGCCATCAATCGGTCGTGAAAAAATACATATCGCGAATTTCGACAAATGGTGGCGGAAAAAAAAAAAAAATTCTCCAATCTGTCACAGAAAAGTTCGCGAATTTTGGCAAAGGATCGCGGGAAAAAAAATCGTTAGTTCCGTAAAACGATCGCTAGAAACAAAGACGCGGAATTTGGCAAAGTATCACGGGGAAAAAAATTGAGTTCCGTGAAACGATCGCCCCCAAAAAATCGGGAAATTTGCAATAGGTCATAGGAAAAACTGCGAAATCTCCTTCAAAGATCGTAGCAAAAGATCGCAAAAAGAAATAACTATTTTCGTCGATTGATTGGGGAAAAAATCGCGAATCTCCTCACACAACCGTTGGAAAAGTGCTTTTGGGATGTTGACTTTGCAGGCACTTTGAAGAAAAAGATCGAGTATTTTCAGTAAAAATAGTCACTGAAATGAGAAAAAAGTAGCTGGTTTTCATGAAATAGTCGCTTTTTAATGATTTTCGACCTAAAATAGTCGCCATAGCCGCCGGATGCTGAAAATAGTCGCTTTTTGTAGCATTTTAGTTGTAAGTGGCAGCCCTGCAATTGTATGTTAAGAAAAATCAGAATTTTTTGAGAAATTGAGTCGAGCAGAACCGGGCCTGATTTAATTGATATTTAACGGGCCAGGCTTGTTTTGACTGATTTTTGTACGAGCCGGGCCTGGTCGTAAACTGTGAAAATATGAACGGGCCGGGCTCGGATGGAACTTTTAATTTTCTCACCGGGCTGGGCTCGGGCCTGGAAATTGCGGTCCGTGCAGACCTCTAGGGGCGTGACTCCCAGGGGCGTGAAAAGAGGGGCTAAAGGAGAGGTCGCCCCGGGCGCGAAATTTATGCTACGAACCACCGTTTTATTTGTTTATTAATTTTGTGGCCGCTTATCATTTTCCGGTGAAATTTCTTTTTCTCTCTTGATTATTTTTTTTCCTGTAAACATGCAAAACATCATGAACTCTTTAACAAATAAGTACAATTTTCTTTTATGTTATTTAGTTGTGCAGAATTTCTAAATTAAAAATAAACCTTTTAAAGTTCCAAAATAAACACGAAATATTTATTTGATAGAATTTATTTATGTTTCTGCACTTTATCAATTTTATTACACCCATCAAAAAGAGAGAGTTTTTTTTTTTTTTTTTTGAGGGGGGGGGGGGGGGGGCAAGATTGAAAATTCGCTCCGGGCGCCGTTTTTACTTGGTGCCCCCCCAAAATTTCTGGTCACGCTACGCCTATGAAGTGAAGTGAAGAGACTGACTCCCCAACGGTAAGTGAATGGAAAGGAAGAGATGAGACCGAGGCAGTAGTTTCGGTTACGTGTAGTATGCGGAAATGCATCCGAGGAAATATTGGTTTCGTTTTGGAATTGAGATGTGCAGTTTAGGGGAAATATTGTTGTTCATAAATTATAGTAAAAGTGTACATATAGTTCTCTTCAAGTGTAAATACTGTAAATATCGCATTTTGTGTTTAATAAACTTTGCATATAAAAATTCTGGTTCCATTATCGGTCGTCGTGACATTACAAAGAGTACACAGAAAAAAGATGTTAAAAATATGAATTTCCCGAGAAGATATTTCTACCCTATATATATAAAATCCTAATGAATCGAATTGAAACGAATTTATGTAACGATTCTATGAAACGACTGATTAAACAACTGATTACGTTTCACGGAGATTTCTCCTAAAATATGGAATACTTTGCGATGAAATTAACACCAAAAATTCGTATTGATCCACAGATCTCGAAACTGGTATTAGAATTTTAAAATTAGAATTAGTTTTCGAAATATTAATTTTTTTTCTAATTTTAAATACTTTTTTTCTAATGATGGCAACTCAAATTTTAATCATAACAGACATTTTTTTTTTTCATATTTTAGAAAAGGTTATTTTAAATTAATTTGGCGTCGAGTTTGGTCTCCCTTAAATGCATGCTAAGAAATGCATCATGTTACTTTTATTCAGAATTCAATTTGTATTTCATTATCATTTTATTTAATACAAAACTTTCATTTAAAATTGAAACCTTTAAAATAAATGGCTTTTACTTCATTCGTTTTTTTTTAAACGAAACGAAACGAAAAATTAGACACAGATGTCATATACGCAACGGGGTACCTAATTGGCGCCAAAATGGCGTTATTTTGCCTGCCATGGTAACCCGGCTATTGTTGCTTATTTATTAATAAATGTTTATTTGAATTTATTTTCTTTTTATTTACAAAAAATGTTATAAATTGTTTTGTTCTATAGTTACTATTATTTTTTTTATTATTTATTGTTATTTCATTTTAAAAATAACAGAAAATAATTTAAAAATGCATATGTAACAGGTATTTGAAAACGAGGTTTTCGCCAAATTGTCGCAAAAAAAGAAAAAAAAAATCACGCCAAACCCGGTGCGTATGTGACAATGCAACAAATCATGAGATTTAATTTCCACTTCAAAGCAACGTTTTAATGTTATTACTTCTCCCGTCGACCAGTTTCGCCAAATTATATAAATAGCCAAATTATACAAATTGACATATTTTTTTTTTTTTTTTAAATAACAAAAGAACAAATAAATTAGTATAACATTAATAAAAATACAAATAAAACGTCGAAATAAAAATCACTTGATGGCCTGAACATGTGTAACTTCCTTAAAGTCAAGTGAATGTGATATTTACGATCAACCATTATTGGCATTTAATCTTATAGTTTGGCGACAGATTTTTGATCGATGGCATAACCAAGTAGCACCGTTGTAATTTACCACTCGAAAAATAAAAAAATGCTAACTGGTGAGTTAAAAAAAAAAAAAAAAAAAAGCTATTGGCGAGATTTTCACCCGGCTAACGTAAAATTACCAGGAATTCTTTGTGATCATGGCAACTTTTATGTAGTTTTCTTCGAGAAAATAATTTTGATTCTTTAATCAAAATGGAAACCTTTCTTATGAAAAGCGAAGGAATCAGCCCGTTGTTTATGGCAGTTACATGACTTGGACTATTATAATATAAACGAAATAATGGTGATAGAATAATATTCGGCGACTTATCACACCTGTGACTGGCTAACATTAAAGTACCAAAATGGCTGCCTGGAATATAAAAAGCGAAGGGTAATGAAAATATAAAAATAAATAATGAATGGTGGAATATAAAAAGCGAAGGAGTGCCTGGAGCTGTTGATGATAGTCACATGACTTAGACTATTATTACAGAGATTGTTTTCAATTTTAAAAACAGAGCAAAGAATAATATTTCCTAACGATTAAAAATTAATTTTCACGTGACTATTAAAAACAGATAAAAAATACTTTAAAATTACTATTACATGAGTACGTGTTGAAAGCAGGAAAATATTGAAAATTATGTCCTGAAAATTGTATTTACACGTGAATATTAAAAGGGAAAGGAAACTTTAAAATAATAAATACATTAATATTCGTTTAACCTTTTCACGGACAAGGCACTTCTATTCGTAAAATCTTGAAATCAGTGAATGGCACCAGAATTTACAAACAAATTTCGAAATACAAAAATGCTTTTGTTCACTTTTTTAATAAAAGAGAAATTTTCATCCCAATATTCTTATGCTAATGTGGCATTTACGAATTAAAATTAAGTGGTCCAAAAATGAACCTTGAAGAGATTAAAGCAGCAAATTTTAGTAATTGTATTATGTCAATCGTTTTATAACGCTGTTAAAAAATACCGAGAGGCAAAGACTCTGTTTACTTAATTCATTTTATTTTAGCTTCTTTTCAAATGTTTAACTGATCTTCTTTAACCAAACACGAAAACAACCATTGGATGTCTTAACAGCAACTGATTCTACCTTAAATTTTTGCAATCAAAGGGAATTGAATGGAAACCCGTTTACAGGGAGATCGCTACAGGTTTTTTCAGTAAATTCAATCTTCTCTAATCTTTTTAAAACCGATCAGATTAGCGTGCTTTTAGATTCTGCAGTGTCTGAACGGGGGTTGGCGAGCGTAGCTTGCAGGGGGCAGAGCCCCCTAGTTAAAATGTAAAAAGCTTTGGAAAATGTTGCACTGCATATTTACTTACAATAGATCTGTTTCAACTAACGTCACAAACGTTTATGTACCAGCCAAGAGTGGTAATTAAGAAAAATAATGTCTATTAATAAATATCCAGGACTACTTTTTTCAGTTTTCTTTAATACATTACTTATTTTATTTTTTTAAAATACTAATATTTGATGTTTTTGTGATGAAGGAATTTCCAAATTTATTGCATTTTTTGAGATTTAAACATCATTCCATTTGTTTATTGGGCGTTTCAGCTTTGAACCCCGTTCAGTGTCTGAACGGGGATTGGCGAGCGTAGCTTGCAGGGGGCAGAGCCCCCTAGTTAAATATACGAATGCATCAAAAGTCCATAGACTTAACATTACGGAGGAGAATTCCGAAGCTGAGAGACCAGCCCCTTTAAGGTCTCGCCGTCCTAGTGGCTAAGATGCTCGATTCGAAACGCGATGTCCCAGGTTCAACACCAAGGTCATCCACGGAAAAATGATAAAGGTATTAAAACAAAAAAAACCTGCTTTTTTCAGATTACGGAAAAAAAAGAACGGAAATTTCTTCAATTGGCGGATATTTTCTTTCTTGTCACAGAGAAAAAAGAAACGGACATGCTTCAATTCTCGGATATATTCCGGTAGCAGTGCTGCCAGGAATATTTCCATGAATTGAAGAAAGTATTTCTGAGAGTGAACATATAGATTTAAAACTAGAGACGAGAGAAATCGCAGCGTGCGCTATGTTGAATTATTTCTAGACGTGTCCATTTATTTATTTAAAAAACAAAAATTAATTAAATAAAGGAAAAGAATCGTGTGTAAATAAACACGCTTATTAAAAAATACGACGCCATTTTTTTTTTTTTTTTTAAGAGGAGGATTAAAGGATTTAGTGTTTCTTTTTTGGTACTATGTGTTATGTATCATGCTTTAATCCAATCCGTTATCTTAATCCGTATATGGCTTCGTAACCTTAACCTCAGCGATTACTTATAAATGATTAAATTTGGCATGCAAAGAAGTTCCGTGTTCTTAAATGAAAACTTTTTAGTTTTCCTGTTGTCTATTATTATTTACTTTTTGCGTAATGCGTGTTACATAATGCGAGCTTCACAACCACAAAGAATATAGAAGTTGGTACTTACTTTGTTTCTTTATATTCAATCTTCATGTCTAAAGATATAAATAAAAAAAAAAGTTCCACCTCATTAACTTTACCCTTAATAGTTGAACTAATAGGTTAAAATTTATGTAAAAAATAATATGAAATTAAAAAATGATTCGTCTATTAAAACTGATTATAGATCGTACACTGCAAATAAGGGCATCTTAAATTCAGACACATATGTGACTGAAAAAGTAATTCAAACACTTAAGTATCTGAATATGGAATTTCAGACATCATAGGTGTCTGAAATTTAGACACTTAAGTTTCTTACTATATGATCATGGTATAAAATTTGTAAAATACTTTTCGTAAAATATTGACGATATTTGCCTAACAACTTTTGTTTCCTGAAATCACTCAATTCTTATAAGACTAACCAGGCTCCGCACACACACACACACACACACACACACAAAAAAAAAAGGTTTAAAAAAGAATAGTAATAATTGAATAACTAAAATAGTTTCGTAAGCCTGATTATATGCGAGTTTCCCCGAACTGATCATCTATGATTATACGGGCGAAGACCGTATACTACCGATTATGCGTTTCCTCTAATGTTTTCCCCACTAATTATGTTTTAGTAAAACAAAATGCACTAATAACAACTGACCGTATACGCGCATTAAGTTTAACTTTTTTAAAGATGAATTTAGCATTCTATTTATTTATTTGCGGGCGAAGACCTTTACTTGTTCTTACTATGTATACATATTATGCATGTTAAACAACAAAATTGTTTATTAATTAATCTTCATTAACCCTCCCTGAAAAAAAAATCTCACTGCGCCTTGATTTTTGATTTTTTATAAATAAAAATAGAAAAGGTATATTTCCTCTAATGTTTTCCCCACTAATTATGTTTTAGTAAAACAAAACGCACTACTTACTACTGACCGTATACGCGCATTAACTTTTTAAAAGATGAATTAAGCATTCTATTTATTTATTTGCGGGCGTATAGTTATTTACTGTTATTTAAAATTCATTGAACTTTTATTACTGTTATTTAAAAGTTCATATGAACTTTTATTATTTTTTAACTTTTATATGAACTTTTAATATGAACTTTAAAAAGTTCACCGTTTACTTAAAAAGATGACAAATAATAATAATGCAGATGTTACAAGTTTTAAAATATACATTTTCAAGTTTAAAAATATACATTTTCTTAATAAAATGTATATTTTTAAACTTGTAACATCTGCATTACTATTATTTGTCATCTGTTAAGTAAACGGTGAACTTTAAGTTCATATTATGTAATGTATGACTGGATTAAGGTGGAATATTGCATTTCGTCTTATGATTTTATTTATCCGTGAGATATAGTTACTACGGAGTTACTATGGATTTACACCTTTATCAAACTGTTTTTCATCCGTTTTTGATTCAGTGACCCTGTGCATTTTTTGTGAGTTTAAATTTGGGTTTATTTTATAAATTATTTTTTAAGTTGTGAAAAGACTAAAAAACTAATCGGATTTGCATCATATTTCATTTTGTCATATAATTACCCACTAAAATATTAGTAACTTATACAAATTTGTTATCGTTATATAGGCGGATTTTTTTTTCCCCCGCGGACCACCTTTCGTACTTGCTCCGGCAATAGAACGCAGCATTTGCAAATGCATGTTCTTCTACAAAAAAATGTTTTTCCGATATCCTCTATCATTCTTTAAAATTTCGCTTTCCCCCCCCCCCAAATATCCTGTGTACGAATACCATGTAGTGAATTTCTAAGAAAAACATTTCTGTTTTACATTAGGTTATTTAATTTTATTACTTTAAAACAATTTCATATATAAAAAATATTGTCATTTTGAAAAATATATTTTCATATAGTTAAGCGTATTCCAAAATAAAGGCCAGATGGAGAATGCTGCAATAATACATTTCAATATCGAAGAAGTTTTTGTTTCCACAGCAACAAAACTGAATCGACAGTGCTCAATTGGACTTAATTTTAAGATTGAAACAATTTTAATTAATTAAATTTTGTTTTAATTCATAAAATTACATAGTTAACTTTCATTACAAATATATGTATGACAAAACTATACTTAAAACAAACTAAAACTGACAAAACTAAAGTTATTTAAATTAAATTTATTTAAACAAATTCAACATGAAAATTTTTTACCTTAAAGAGTATTTGACATAAAAAGTATTTTTTGAAATTTTATTCCATCGCCAACCGGTGATAAATCGCCAAATAACGAAATTTTCATTATTTTTTTACGAACATTATCGAGTTTCCGCCAAAATTTTTTTAATAACCATATCTATCCTCATGAGAGGAACACTCTATATTTTTTTCAGATTTTTCTGAGTATGCCCATATGGAGACCTTCCTTGTGAACCGTTTTTCTCGTAAACTAAGGAACGTAAGTTCAAATTTGGCAGCAGAAGTAATATAGGCTATATTTATAGATTATTAGGGATATATATATACCTTCACAAATATATTTAGAGAAAATGTAGGGGGACTATTTTAGTTATTTGAAAATATATATATATATATATATATATATATATATATATATATATATATATATATATAACCATTAAATAAACATTACCGACCACCAACAAAAACTGTGATACTATGAATGAAATGACAATAACAAATACAGCACTCCTCAACACTTATATCATGGATTCCAAAAACATAGTATATACCAGCTGTAAAGTACAAAGTAAAGTCCCTTGTACTATCTTACGAGTATTAATATGGAAGAAAAAAAGAAAAATGTGTATACCGATAAAAATTGAAAAGATTATATATTGAATTACATTATCAAGAGTACAGAATTCAAATATATAAGAAAAATAGTCGTTTTCTGTGAGAAAAAAAGCTCAAAGCTGAAAAAAAATTTCCCCTGTAGCCAAACTACTACATGACCAAAAGAATGTATCCAAAGTGAAAAAAAGAATAATATTAAATACCATGAAATGTAAAAAAAAAAAAAAAAAAAAAAAAAAAACTTCTTTAATAATTAATTTACATCAACGAAATATAGTAAAAACACACAGCTTACCAATACAACCCCATTTTTATTTAATCCAGATATACAACTGCATATGTTATCCACTACCGCTATAACTTTAAGGTTATTTTTGCAGTTAAGTTAACACAGATAAAAATACCTAATGTTTGCAGTTAATCCATTTTAAAATACCTTGATAAATGCAATTAATTAATAAAACTAGAAAATCATTACAATATTAGTATTTAAAATACCTATATACACTTTTAAATTTACTTAACTAAAGTAAAAAATTCCCAAAACTATTAATCTACATTATCGCCTTTAACTAGCATTAGTGCCACCTGTTGTTGAAAGAAAAATTAAAGAATATTTCTCTAACTAAAGCAGAGACATAATACAAATTAAATTTTTGGTGCTGCCATCTAATATGCTAAAATAAAAGTAGTTTGATCTTATTACATAAGCAATGTATTTCTTTTACAATATCAGATAGTTAAAAAAGAATTAAAAAAAGATAAAAGACTTTTTTTTTTATTAATTGAATAAATAAATCATTGCCTTCTTCCTTTCCCACTACCATTTCATTCCGTTTCGCGCCATACTACTTTTAACAATCTTTATCCAATTATATAATTATTAATCATTTAACTGTCCACATATATATATATATCGCGTGAAAACTCTCGCGACGCCGAACTCAAAAAATACATTTTTATTTTTTTAATTTTAGGTATTATATTTTCAGATATATCGCCGAAAATGTAATGCAAGAAGATGCCCCCCCCCCCCTCTATTTCTAATCTACTGAAACTAAAATTATGAAAAAACTAGGGGTTAAAGAAGTTTATTTAAACCTTCCAAGAAAACTATATAGTGGTTACCCTAGTCGCAGAGTTTTTGAGAAGATCGCATTATCCCGTTACACACAAATTTCACATTGCGGAGACTTAGCAATTGAATTGAGGGACGTTCGAGGTAGAGGTCTGCACGGACTGACATTTCCAGGCCCGGGCCCGGCCCGTAGAAAAAATAATATTGGCCCGGCCCGGCCAAATAAAAAAGTTAAAAGTTTGGTCCGAGCCCGGCCCGAGAGAATTTCTAAAAAACATTGATTTTTACGTCGAATGGGTTAAAAATTTGTCTCGTACGATGAGTTCTGACCAAAAATATTTATCTTAACTTTTTTTTCATGTTTATAATCTTCATTTTTATAGAAGTGCCGCACTGTAAAAAAAAATCTGTGAAGTTACTAAAGTTTTTCTAGGAAACTTGGATTCCTAGAACTTTTCATGTATCGGCAACAACAAAATTTCATGTAACAGACACACTTTTGCGCCAAAAATCAAAAAATCTGTAAGGTTACTAAGAATTTTTTTGGAAACTGGGATTCCGAGAACTTTTCATGTAACTGTAGCCAGGGTTACAAATAAAAGTTTAGTAAGATTACTGAAATTTTAGCAGATTCATTTGTAAAGTTACAGATTTTTGTAGCTTTACAAAAACTAGTTTTGTAGATTTGCAGCTTTTTTCGTACAGTTACAGGTGAAAGTTTAGTAAGCATGTAACTTTACATCTGTAGAACTACAGATTTTTTTTTACAGTGCGCAGGCTGCGATATTTATTTTTTTAATGAATCTGTATTTCTTGTATGTAAATGTTCCAGTTATCATTAATATTGTTAATCCATATTCCATGTTTTAAAAATCTGAAAAATGCTATACAGTAAAATCTTCTAACACGGAATTGCATAGAAAAGAAAAAAAAAATGCGTTATAGACAAGTTCCCTTCTTAGCAAGTGTAAAATGTATTATATATTCTTTTCTGACTTATTAGTATATTAATTTTGCATGGATCAACACATTTTTCAGTTTAAAATAGGGTTTCCGTCATAGGCAGGTTCCTTTTCACACATTTTACTATATTTTAATTTAGCTATATTTTAATATGCGTAGAAATCTACTATTCTTTAAAAATAATAAAATTTAATGTTAAAGTGTAGAATAATGGCGATTCAAAAATGTATGCATTTTTTGCAAATTTTTTTGGGCCAAGGCTTAATTTAACTGATATTTAAATGGACCAGGGCTATGATGTATAATGATTTTCATACGGGTTGGCTCAAAACTAGGACTGAAAATTTTGGGCCGTGAAGACTAGGAATGAAACCAGGCCCGGTTCTGTACAGAAAAATTAAGTTAGGCCCGGCCCGGTCCGGCCCGAGCCTTCAGAAAAAAGTATGACCCGGCCCGAACAGAGTGGAGAGCAGGCCCGGCCCAGTCCGAGTGCCGTGAATGAAAATCGGCCCGAGCCTGGCCCGCGGGTCGGCCCGTGCAGATCTCTAGTTCGAGGTACCTATCATCGTAAAAGTATGAAAGGATTGTTGATAATGAGTTTCGAAAAACTTTTAGGGTAATTAGCCGAGATATTAACCTTTAAAGACACGGTCGACGCACCCTATGCGCCATCGGCTTTTAAAGCGTAGATAACAATTTATTATTCTTTTAGAAACGATTTTTTGAAATATTACAGCTACTAATTAATATATTTATTGTACGGAAGCTCTGCGCGCGAGTAATACTCGCATTTGACCGATTTTTAATGAGGTAAACGCGATACCCAAAATGTTGGACTACTTGTGAAACTGCCGCTAATTCTCCAATAAATAATTCCGTAAGAAACCTCTACTCCAAAAACCGCTTTGAATCGTCTTCTTCCGCACAATCAAATGCTTCTATCTTCTATAAATAATTGATTAAGAAAAGATGACCAGAAGCTTCTTCCTAAATCCCATCTTGGCACGTAAGGAGTTGCTACGCCATACATCATTAATCATTAACGTGGGAGGGATTGCTCTAACGGTAGCCTTTTTCTTTTCTTTTTTTAGAAAAAGACCTGTGAGAGTTATGGGTTTTTAATGGAAAAGTATTCTGTGATATTAATGAAAAGACAAAGAACGCATTTTCATTTTTAATTTCTCTCATATGCATTTCATCTCTGAATTTTTTCAAATGTAATCGCTCTGTAAAGGAGAAATATTTAGCCCTCTAATAATCGTTCTAAGAAACGCTCGTTGAAGGCTTTGTTTTAGGTGTATTATTCTAGATTAAATTTGTCTAAAAAAGAGTAAAATGTTTAATATAATTAAAATTATAATAATATTTTGTGATTTTTTTTATAATAATATCTACTATTAAGCTAGATTCAGGGCGCAACGTGGCGCGTTACCTTGGCAAAGCAGCTAACTGGGACTCAAAGTATACTGCAATAATGGACTAATAATATTTATTTTTAAATTGCATATATATATATATATATATATATATATATATATATATATATATAAGAATAAAATATAACATAAATAATTAAATGTATGAGACGTATGTTTTTTCACGTTTAATGTGCATAATTATTTTTAATTTCGCAAAATCTTCAATCCTTTACAATATTTTATGTATTTATTTTTTGCGCTAACCTTTGCTTTCAGGATCATTTATACGTTCCATGGCTATTATATTAGTGTTGACTCTAGAAAAAAAGGGCCGCCGGGCGCAAATTTTTCAAAAAGGGAACACTATTCTAAATAAAGCGTACATTTTTCAAAAAGGGAACAAACACTATTCTAAAAAAAGAGTACATTTTCTCAAAAAGGGAACACTATTCTGAAAAAGGGCACTTTTTTTCAAAAAGAGCGCACTTGTACCTTGTTCACAGAAGATATTTTGAACTGGTTTGTTTAGAGTCCCATTTGCGATATTTTCCCGGGATCAATTGAATTACCACGGGGATCATAGGAAGTGCTAAAAAGGGATGCTGGGCTCTTCGCCCTGCCAAAGCGGCTTAGAGTCAACACTATATATTAACTTTGGATGTTAGAAACAAAGTTAATACTCACTTTTCCCTCACGAAGAAACATTAAAAAAAAAAAAAAAAAAAAAAAAAAAAAACTTGAGCAAAAATATGATTTTATGCAGAGAAAATGTTTGTCCGAGAATCTCGCAGCTGCTAACAAGACGTCGTCGTGGGGCCGCCCTGTTTGCTTGATGGTTGCGCCGGCCGTGGCTAGAGTCGCATTGTTACCAATCTACAGATAATTTCTCTTAAAGTGTGTCAATTTGACCTAGATCGAATGAACATGCTTTTTTTAATAAATGAAATTAAGTAAGAGCTACAGATATACAACATAGATTTTATTAAATAATAATTATACTGGTTCGAAACTTGTTTATTTACTGAAGAAGGTATCGATACAGTTTTACGGAAATTATCGTAAAGTTGACAACTATGTTATTGTTTTCAATCGTGGGAAAACCTTAGTGATTATTATTGTGTTATTGTGACTAAAATCTCAACTACTCAGTTTAAACAAGTCGGAAATTGTACGTCAAATGTGGCAATTGAGGCGCGTTCGTACTATAACTAGTTTTATAAATATTCAGATCTTGGCACATAGTTGTTGCGCTCTTATGCAAAAATGCCTGAATACAAGATTTATTAAGATTATATACATTAAATTCAGTCATAAGGAAATAATATGACTCTATCATAAATAGAAAGTAATCACCATGGCAACCTAGAATCATTAGCTATCATGGGATATCATTGAAGTAATTACGTATGATAGGATTTAATAGAATCAAGAAAACTTTTATTGATATCTTTATTCAATAGAATGAAGAAAACTTTTATTAATATCTTTAGTTTTGATTCGATTTTCATAAAATTTTATATGACTCGACAAAATTCTGTAACGATTATATATTAAATTTCAAATCATTCGGTTGGATAGTTTTTTCGCTGTTATATGCGGACAGACGGCGACTATAGGGGTGAATATCACAAAATGTGAGATTTTGAAAACAAAAATTTTGAAAATGTAAATCTTTTCAAAGCTTCTGATTTTTTTTAAATGTTGGTTGAGCAGCTGAATAAAAGAATTTATATGTAAAATTGTTAAAGTTTGAAGAGCTTAAGTTCATTTTTATGTAATTATAATTATGTGTCATTTTCTTGGCATATGTATGCCAGGATAATGACAATTTCATTATAAAACATTTTTCACATTCTTGTTTTTTTTTTTTTTTTTTTTTAGATCTAACATTTTAATTTTGTTTAAAGGAACATGTTTCCTATATAGTACCTCAAATTCAGTGTAATGTTCAGTTTTATTTCTAATTTATAGAAGCCAGGAAAATGACAAAATAAAAGTCTACTCAATTTTTACAAAGCCTTTAAACACATTATTTTCCAAGAAATATCTAAAAGATCTTGCTGGTAGCAATGATTTTACTACTTCTGACTTGGACAATGTCAAGGACAAGAAGAATTACTCTGCATGGCTATCTTTATACCTCATAAAGAACTAAAATGAGCAGGCCAGGACAGTGGCGTTTTTTTTCAGTCACAATCATATTTTAATTATGGAAAATTATTTGCAAAATACAGAACTTGTTACCTTCCACATATATGTGTTATATATAAGGTATAATTATTAATTTGAAATTAAAAAAAAAAAAAAAAAAAAAAAAAAAAAAAAAAAAACTAGAAAAAGATGTTTGTACATGATAGCAGAAAGCCTTTTACTTTGCCCACATCACCGTGTGACATGCCAGGAAAATGACAATCTGAAATTTTAAGTCTTTTAATTGCTTTATTTTTGTGTTATTATGAATATAATATCTCTTGAAAATACTTCTAAGAATATTTCTTATTAGAATGTAAAAAAGAAAATTGCATTATATAACATTAAATAGAAATTTTACTGTGTGGACTGCAATTTCCATATTTTGTGATATTGACCCATAGGTGCTACGTATTTATATAATTACGAACACGCCTAAAAATGTTATCTGTGTTTTGTGAAAACTCTATAAAGTTAAATTATTTGTTTTGAATGTTATTGATATTTTTTACTTATTTTAAAGTTTTGTAAATGTTGTGGAATTGTTAGACCTACTAAATACAGAATATTATAGTAAAAACGTATCACAGAAAATACATTCATTGTGAAAATTTTCCAACTCTAATGCTAATTAATATGTAGGTGATAAAATAAAATTTTGCTAAATTTTACTCATTCCTATCTTTATATTATTTGTCATATGGACGCACTCCCATGTATAAAATGTTTAAAATTTTTTTTGCTTTCACGCATATTTGAAGATGTGAAATTTAATTATGCTGCCGCATCTTATAGGCTCTACAGACCTCTATAAAAATGCAGAATTTAGCTATTTTATGATTGTCTTTTTTCCCCCTTTTCAAAACTTTTTAAATCAAAAGAAAGAAGACAATTGGCTATTGAACTTTATAAATAATATTATAAGAAAAATAAACTGAATTTTTCTTCTCTTTTTCTTTGCGTGGGCATATCAGGAACCAGAGCCATGTGCAGGTTGTTGACCTTCTGGCTAAAACGAAGAGTCTTATTTCTTAAAAGAGTGAATTGTAAAAAAGTCAAACTTATATCATTTTTCTTTTTTCTATTTTCTCAAACATTATAGTGGACTGATTGCATTTAGTTGGAAAAGTTTTAGAAAAAAGCATCTTTTTACATTTCGGTCCTATTAAGAAACAAGTAGTTTAATTCTGTCAGTATTTAATTCTCAGAAATATATTTTCTTTTCGCAGTTATTAGTTTTTATGAAACATTCCAGAGAAAATTTTTATTTTATTTATCTGGGACTTATTTTATTTTTCTTGAATCGTATATGAACGACGAAATCTTTAAATGAAAATTCAATTGGACATCACATTAATCATTACTTTGGTATGTTCGTGACTTAATGAATTATTCAGTAGAGTGTTAATTGGAATATGTTTCTTAAAATTAGAAAATGCTAAAGAAAACAATACTTACAAGGGAACCACTTTTGGTGTTGCTCGCACCTAGCATCGAGACCTGGTGCGTTTTGTAGCCCTATACATAAAAGTTAGAGAACCGATAAAATATCTGTGTTAAAATAATATTTTATATACTTTTTTTTTACTTTTAATTTTTTATTATTACAGATGTATTTGTTTATTTCACGCCAAAAGTAAGTTAAGTCGCCAAATAGGCCGCTACAATTTTTCCGCCCGCTTTATCCAAAGAGAAAATGTACAAAACATATTACTAGAATTATATCAGATTGCGATTTTTTTTTTTTTTAAATTGATAGCATAAGAAACAAATATTAGGTTTTTATTATTTTTTTCTATGCAGACGATAAATATATAAGTAATAAATATAATTCTATAAAAGCTTTCAAGATCATTGAAAACTATTTTTTAGTTAAATACAAAATAAGCAAACTATTTTCTTTTGAAATCGAATGAAATAAAGTTTCGAATGTTTAAAATGAAATGCTGCTGTATTAAATGGTCCTTCAGTAAAAGTAATCATAAAATAAATTAATATTTTTACACAATTTAGAAAAATTACTGTGGCGAAATAAGTCGGACATTGCAATTTCTAGCCATTACAAATTCAGCTATGACATTTGGCTAGGGTTGCCGGAAAGCTGTACTTTTCAAAATAAACGCCAACTGTTTCCCCGCCAAAAATAGGAATATAAAGTTGCAATTTTCAAAAATCAAATTCGTGAGTTTTTGAAGGAATTTTCAAACTTTTTTCAATATTTTATACTTATTATTAACTAATTTTTATTTTTAAACGCTTTTCTTTAAAAAAATTCAATGTTAATAGTAGTGATGCAACACATTGAACAACATTTTGAACGTACCAGTCGGGTCCATTGGACCCGTTTGGTAGGCGGAGGGTAAATTATAATTTCACCTAAAGACACTTTTATTCTCAAATTGCATTTATTCCGGGAAAAATTGTTATGCAGATTCAATACAAAAGACTACTTTAGGCAAAACCCCAAATGTATTTCTGTTTCTGCTCCCACCTATAAAGAAAAGCAGCCTGGGTTTTTCTCGGCTGAACCCAGTTTTCCATCTTTAAAAAAACAGTCTATTCTGAATATAGTTAAACAAATAAATAAAAATAATAATCAAAAATAATAATTACTATCGGGGTTTTTATCGAGAATTTTCCACAACTATTTAATTTTTATGGTAAGGAATGATTTAAAATTTTCAGAAATTAACTTTTCAACTACTCATATCTATGAATTTTTACTCCCCCCCTCCCCGTGACTGGGTGCTATGCGACGAACGAAAGTAACCCGTGTATTTTTTCGTGATTGATGAGTTTGGTAAATTTGATTTGCTTGCTTGACCAAATGGTTAATGTTTAAAAGTTATTTCGATTCTAAATCTGAGCTATTACATAAGAGTTGCCGATTGAATCATTAATTGAATAATCAATTAAATTTAAAAACAAAAAACCCGACTGCGTAAAAAGCGAACTAATTAATTATTTATCATCAATGTGAAACTATGTTTTTTTTTCAATTCCTACTATTAGCTCACACTTTCGCTATATATATCTTTTTCAAATTTTCAATCGTTAATAAAATACTTATTCATCCAATCAAGCTCAAATAAATTTTTTAAAACTTGTGGGTGACACTTGATGTTAATCCAGTTTTTTTCAAATATTAACTCATTAATTAAATTTAATTAATTAATTTTCAATAATCAAGAGAGCCCTCTTCTTGATAAAGGTATTTTAAGACCGAGAGAGCCTTCTTCTGGATCAAGGCATTTTAAGCGCAAGTCGAGGGGAAAGAAGAATGGGAGAAAAAAAATTTCTCTTATTGACCTAAGTAGGAATTGACTTTAAATATTTTTTATATTACTTGTTTATATTACTTACCTATTTTTTTATTTACTTGTATTGATGACTTTTAAGTTGTGTTTAATTGTTAGTTCCTATCTATAAACACTGTTTTGGTGAGGTCTATAGATGTCTATGACGGTTAGAGTTGCAGTAACGCTAGAGATCCTACATACACAACTTCCAGGTTGTATAATATTTTAACGGAGCTTCTGACTGTCTGATAGTCAATAAAACATTATCTTCATTTTGAAAGACCTATCCAATGATATGCCACTCAATAGGGTGCGTAATTTTTTTTTTTTTTTTCGTCTCTACCGCCATTTTTTATTTTACGGCCGCCATTTTGAATTTATAAATCAAAACCTAGCCTATAACCATCGGGCCGTTAAGACGAATTGATAGAGACCTCATTCATTAAAATCCATCCAGCCGTTGGGATGTTTCGAAGGTATAAAGAAATCCACATTCACAAATACGCGTGAAACACATAAACCTTCTTTTCAGTCGGGTAATAAAAATGGAATTAGCTCATTCAGGTAAAATGTCTGCCTGGAAATTAAAACAAGCAGGAAGCAGGAATTCTGCTTTTCGACAATATGCTTAAGGAGGGAATGTTTCATTAATTTATAATAAACCTACAAAATTAATTACAATAAAAAATGCATCTTATATCGCTTAGCCTAACTCTCAAACTAATATTATTTTAACCTAAAGGTCACTGCTTTTCTATAAAAGACATTCTAAATTTTTGTAAAGCTTTGCGTTTTATCAGTGTGTTATTTCAATTGCGTTATTTTCAAAAGTGAAGTACTTCCACCTGTGAAGAATTTCAAAGTCGCTGGAGTGAAAATAATGCACTTCTACAAAACATATTTCAGTTTTAAGACTTAAAATACACGCTTTTATAATGACGTCAATGACGTATTTTCATCCTCTGAGGAATTCCACATTTACTATCCAGTCTTAAACAACATCTATAGAAAACCATGCATATGACGCCACTATCACCTGATAACGCACAAACCCAGCGAAAAGCGATGTCATAAACTCGACAAAAAAAAAAAAAAAAAAAAAAAAAAAAAATCGGCTATCTCTTTGATTCATATGCCTTCATTTGTTTGTAACATTAAATATGGATACTTAAAATTAAATAGAGCTTATAATAGAGCTCCATGTTTTATCAGAAATCATTCATTCAATATTTTTCAAAATAGCACGTATTTTAATTAATTTTTTTTTTTCAGTTGTTATGAGAAAATGGCAACAAACATCTACAGTTGGAACCATTACAGAAATCGTATTAAAGACTACAAAAGAATTAATATCTCAAAAATAAATTTAGATGCAGTTTTCAAATAAATTGCAGTTAAAAGTACTTTCCCCCCTATACGAAGCTGTAAAAATTGAAAAAGTGCGATGCATAGAAGTTAAAAAAATTACAGTAGAGATTATCAGTATTTAACCGTACAATGATGCATCTGCTTCATTTTACGACCGGCTTATGTAACGTAACGTTAGTAACACTTTAATCGTTGCCTAAAAGAAATACCATATCGGGGGCTAAAATGGTTAATGAAATCTTTCTCTTTAATCAATTTCTCTTTACAACATCTACAATCACATTTCCGTTTCGCAGGAAAAGTATTTCTTTTAATGCAGAAATGTGAAAAATAATTAAATATAGCTCTAATACTTGTGTAACATTTCAGCTGTGTAATCGCTGTTAAACAGGTGGCATTGGACGTTTTTGTTTCCGTTCCGCTTCTCGCTAGTTACAACATCGTCTGGTAGATGAAAAGTGCTGTTTGACATGGTAAACATTATGTGGCCCGTGCAATTGTTTTAAACGATTTTTTTATTGACATTCAAGGAGAATTATTGTTTCCTATTCAGATTCTATTCTTTTTTTCAGATGTTTTTCTTTTGCGGGTATGTGAGTGTATAGATTTTTATGAGCTCTTTTCATATTCGTTATTAGTTGGTATTCTAAAAAGCCCCCCCGCCCCGCCCCCTTCAAAGTCAATAAAGTAGATATTCTCTGTAGTTCTATTAAAGCTTATATATGTAAAAAAAAAAAAAAAAAAAAAAAAAATAGAAAGGAAAAGGGGGAAAATACATTAGGATACGCATGAACGAAAGTACATTTTGTAATATCATTTTAAAGTGTTGCAGTCTTCCACTTTCCTGCATTTAAGAAATAATAAAAACAAAAAATTCAATTTTTTTTTATATTTCTGTCGATAAAGCATATTTGCAACTGTTTGAGAATTGTACGTAATAATTATTGTTTTTTTTTTTTTTTGGCTCATGCTTATAAACTGTACTTTTTGTGTTTTCATCAGATGAAATGATTCGTAAGTTAACAATGTCAACTTCAGTAGTAGGATAAATAATTTCCATTTGATCAGTTTGATAGACATCTTGAATGCAAATATTTCATTGTTTAATAGAATGGATTACCACTGCTCTATCTTTGGCACAGATAACACAGATAATGATATGAGCCGTAATAAATAATATAATGTGTAAATTTACCGCCCAATTTTTTTTACCCCCCCCCCCCCCCCCCCCCTTAATCTTGTGAGCGCACTTTTAACATCTAGGAGTTTTCAATGTATAAAAGGTATCTATTATTTCCATCGCTAAAAATTATCATAACTTCCACGGATAGATTCTGTAGATAAAATAATAATGATATTTTTAATAAAAGCAACGAATTCCTATTTACTAGAAATGCATTAATTACGATAATTTTGCTATAAATCTAATATGAAGTTAATGGCACCAAAACCTGTTTGTTAGAATGAAATTTGTTTAGGAAAACTCTACATTAGAATTATCAATTTTCTGAAATTCGAGTCTTTGTTGGATACATTATTTAAATAATTAAATAAAAACTTTCAAAATTTCCTTTAAATATTAAAAGATAAAAATTATCAACCAGGGTTCTGACTGAAAGAATAAGAAAAAAAAAACTGCCTTCCCACTTTTGTAAAATAAATAAGCATCCCTCTTCAATCGGTACTTGAGTGCGATGAGTGAATCCGTTGTTACTTTGGTAAACATGACACTTATTGTGTGCACTTGAGAACTGATGTGATAACAGAAGCTGTTGAAGAGTGCCACTAGAACAGGAATGTCACTCACACGTGCCTCTTGTTACGTTTCCTCCATCATGCACAAATCATTGTAACAGAAAGATATCGATAAAGGAAGTATATTTAGTTGGAGGCTCCATATCTCATACACCTTATGAGAATTCATCCAATAATCGTAAGTAGCGCACTACGAGTAGCGAAACTACAGTAGGCGCTACTTTTTTTCGATAGTTTGTAGTGTAGCACGCTACATTTTGATGCAGCGTAATTAATTAAAAGATTAAATGTAAGGCAGCGAGTAGCGCGATACAGAAAATCAGTTTTTGTAGCGAACAGTGGCGCTACTTTTAATGCTACTCCAGAAAAAAAAAATGTGCCACCTTTCTAGTCACGTGATAGTAATTTGCTTCTTTTTGTGCAAAATGTGTTTGTTCTAAGCAACAATTTGCGAATGCCAGCATCTCAGCTGCAGCATTCATCAATGCATCGTATAACACCGTGGATTTTTCCACTGACACATGCTAATAAATCCAAGTGCCACATCCAAATCAAAGAAATTAATTTTCTTGCTGGAAACACTTGTCTACTTGCTCATTGTTAGATCTTCATATTTCAATAATTCCATTGAGACTTTAGTTAGGAGTGATACTGTTTGTAACGATGTCCTTTCTTATAATATTTCCGCGATTTGGTATAATATCCTAAGTATTTCAAGAGCTCCTGAAAATGTGAACTGATTTTTTCACCCCTCTGTAGAGCAATGGACTTCACTTGTGCATGCGTAGTATTTTGTTTTGTTTTTAAATATGTTTTTTCTAATCAGTCATCTTTTCCCTTTGAAAATGAACGCGTGTGCGTTTGAAAAATCTCAGGGTTATATTAAATAATATCCCTATATGTTTGTATCACTTTTTAAGTAATTATAAATATGTTTTAAAGTGTATACTTCATGTTTCAACCCAGGGGTCCCTTTTTTTAATTGCTTTATTATTTTTAAACATTGTGACAGAAAAAAATTAATATTGAATTGCTATGGTTGGCATATAATGAGTTAGAGTGCTTAAAGTAACTTGTTACAGAATAGCACAAATCATTTTCTTAATTTTTATTGCCTTCGGTTTTATCGTATCTATTTGATTGTGTCCCGGCAAATGCGATATAACGAAGGGGACATTGTATTATACTTAATTCGTGTTCTGAAGTTCGAGTTTAGATTGAATCCTTTGATAAATTCTGAAAGTAGCGAACCATAGAGACTACTTTTGAAAAGTATTTCGTAGTCGATACTTTTTAAACCAAGTATTTGTAGTCAGAGCTTTACAAATTTAATAAAAACACGAAAAAGTAAAAACGACTTAATCTCGATAATGATATTTTATAACAGCATTATTTTTTGTTATTATGTTGTGCGACAGCTGCGCAACTTGCAAATCACCGGGTTTGCTGGATGCGAAGTCCCCGTCGTTGCACGAGCAGCTGATGCACAACAGAACTATACGTCCATAGTAAAAAAATATATATGAAGTTTTGTTCAATTCTGTGCAGAATTTCCGACAATTTCCGATGACACAATAATGAAAATGTCACAATTAGAGACGGAATATCACTAAATTAAACTGGGAGCTGTGTCTATAGCCAGAAACATATACAGTAAAACCCGGATATAACGCTCTTCCATGGGACCGGGCTAGAAGAGCGTAAAAAGCGGGAAAGCGTTAAATGCCGGAGAAGGTTTTCGGCATTTTAAAATTGAGAATATTAGATTATCTGCTTTAAATAATGCTGGGAATAATTTTTGTGTATTATTTAAAATAGAAACTCCACAGCATAGGTACAAAAACGTTTCCTTCATTAAAATACCACAAATTTGCACAGTGTTTACAAAGTGTATTATTATTTCAAATCAGAATGAGTAAAAGAATTGTTAGCGTTAAAATAAAAGCTACGAAATATATTTGACATTTCTAATAGGAACCTTTATCCTTATATTAAACGTAAAATAAAATCGTAAAAGAAACTAATAATAATATTTTGTTTTTCAAAAAAAAAATGTAACATTTGTATTCTTGAGCACCACTATGAGGACTATAAATTTTCACTTGCTGTTTATTCTGTTTTAGAGAAAAACTCTTCGAGTTTCGTCTGACGGGTGGACGAACTACCACATAAAAAGGCGTTTTCTGCTTCGTCTATGTGTCTTAGCGGCGGTATCTACTGAAGCGGTGTATAGGCGGATAGTGCTAAAAGCTTCCATTACTTCAGCTATCGTTGGGATGCGCTCTTGAACATCGCCATCAGCAACTTCATCAAGGTTCTCTTCTTCTGCGGCATCCTGTACAGTCTCCCCTATAATGACGTCAATGGTCCTAACGTTGTTTGTGATAAAATCTTTATCAATGTTAAGATAGTTCTGAAAGCTGTGTGCGTTTTCTGCAAGATGCTCGTAAAGAGCTTGCCAGTCCTCATCGTCTATAAGGATCCGACCCCTCCAGCCGCATCTCATCGTCGGCGTCCGTTATGAAGCTTGCCTTTTTAAAGCAATTTTGAATTATTTTAGGTTCGGTTGCATCCCAAGCAGCGCTAAGGTAGTTCATGGCGTCGAGGAGAGTTACAGAATATCGACTACTTTTAATTATCATTTCATGTAGAAATCGTTTCCCTATACGTTTGCGATAATGTAGGTTTAAAACCTGTATGATCCCTTGATCCATCCGTTGAAGTACGCTTGTGGTACTTGTAGGTAAAAATTCCAGAGAGACGTTTAAAATATCTGGTATTTCTTGGCGATGCGTTGCGCAATTGCCTACGAATAGTATGACGTGCCTATTTTGCTTCGGCATCTCGACATCAAAATCCGAAACATTTTTAATTTGGGACACGTCATCCAAGCCTTAGGTTGATGTGCATAGTCACAGGCCAGTCGTTTGATGTTCTTGAAACAGCGAGATTTGGCCGATTTTCCAATCGCCAGAGGCTTGCGTTTGCCACTCCCATCGGCGTTGGAACAAACAAGCATGGTCACACGTTCTTTACTGAACTTCCCTCCATGGCACTGATTATGTTTTAACGTTAAGGATTTATCAGGCATCGCTTTAAAAAATAAGCCAAATTCGTCGGTGTTATAAATATCACAGCTGGCACAGTTTTTGATAAGCCATGAAAGACAGTTTTTTTTCCAAAATTGTGCATTTTCTATGTTCACGGCAGCGGATTATTCGCAAATCTTCTTGTACACAATACCGTGGCGGGTTCGAAATCGGTCTAACCACCAATTAGAAGGAGTAAATCTTTAATTGTTAGCTTTTGAGCTACTTCTGCAGCTTTTACTTTAACTATGGATCCGCTGATAGGTATGTTACAGAGTCTTGACTCAAGATACCACTCGTGCATAAGTTTTTCTAAATCTTCATATTTTCCTGTTTTCACTCTTTTTCTTTGAGACACCAATCGCAGCATTTTTTTTCAATATCTTTTCTGTTTTGAAGAAGAGTCCGAAGAGACGACGTCGGCGCGATATTCATGGATAACGCAAAATTTTTTGTGGCTGAGAATAAGTGATTTTCTGTCATAATTTTTTAGAATTTCTAATTTTTTCGAAAGTGTCAGTGTCTTTCATTTCATACTCTTAGCTTCCATGTTGCACCTAATTGGAGTAGGCAACGGTGCTACTTACTTACGTGTAAATGAAAAAAGCGAAAACAGTTTGTGTGAAGTAATACCCTGTTCACACTGCGTTATCGGAACTCTCTTAAACCTCCGAACTCTCTGAGGGAGTTCCACAAACTCTCTGAGAGAGTTTCAACTTTCTTCGGGCTAGAGACAGTCACGACCATTCACTCTCGCTGGCTGTAAAGCTTCGCATTAACTGATTGGGTGTTGCGGGCGGTTTTATCTTAAGCGCATGCGCAAACAACACAGTGACGTTCACTGAGTTATCTTAAGTGAGTTTTTCCATGTGAACAGGTTTCCAATTCCGGGAGGGTACCACCTCAAAATTAAGAGAGTTCGGCGGCCTAAGATATCTTAAGTATCGTAGTGTGAACATAGTATAAGAGACAGACAGGTGTGCTGAGATGGACGGCATGAATTCTTTTGTTCTCTGATCCAAAGAGAAAAAAGCCGCCGCGCCGTCAGATTATTTTTTTTTTTTTTTTTTTTTTTTTTTTTTTAAGCATAGTCTTAACTTCCAATTCCACGCATCCTCTCTTTCTCTCTTTTTGTACGGGCGAGAAAATGAGAACTCCGGATGTAAACCAAAGCACCAAAGCGTAATATCCGGGATTTCTTTGTTCAAAGGACCAATAAAAAGCGCGTTAAAAAGGGGAAAGCGTTAAAAGCGGGGAGCTTTAAAAGCGAGGAATTTTCACATTGTTCTTATGGGTATGGTTTAAGGGATCGGGACAAATGAGCGTAAAAGGCGGGAAAGCGTCGTTTTAAGCGGTGAGCATTATATCCGAGTTTTACTGTATATGAAATTTGGTTCAATTCTATGATAACTTCATGCACTTTTCGTTGATACAATGAAGACACACATACACTCGGACACACACACGGACCGACACACATTTGTATGAACATGTTTTTAGTGATCTTAACCCCTAAAACGTGTAAATCCGTCGAAATTTTCTTAGATTACAACACTTTCTTATTTAGAAAGAAGAAAATAAAAAGGAGTGACAAACAACAAAGCAACAAATTTGCTCTATGTTGAAACAATGATGTTACACATATTTTAGTTTTTAATATTTTTCTTCGTTCGTTTAAAAATTTTTACACATGAAATATTCACCATAGCACAAAGGTTTTCGATAGATTCTAGAAATGTTGGATTTTTTAGAAATTCTATACGCATTCGTGAAACGACTGGTTTAAAAAATGTTGTTAGTAATCTGGATTTGTTGAATATGTGGCTTCTCGCATGATCCTTTTGTGAGGCACGGAGGCAACCAGAGAGAGGCTTCCTATGGCGTTGCTGAATTTTAAATTAAGGGAGGAACTTTCCAATGCCTCGTCTAATAAACTATGTAAATCCTTTGACAAAGGTCGCCAGATCAGCAGGTTTTTTTTAAACCTTAACTTCCTGAATCTTTAAATTATCCCTTACTCCCGAGAACACATACATAGATAATTACCAAATATTAGATTAATTTTTAACACAGTTATTCAATTGGTAAATAAATCATGACAGTAGTTAATTTCCAAGTTGGTGAAAATCCTGGCCCGGACTTTTTCCACCCACTTGGAAATGTACAACTGTTAAAAATTACTAAATAGTTATACAGGGTGTCCCCTCTCAACGGTGTCCAATGGCTAATTTCTAAACCGTTAGTCATAGACATATAGTTCCAATTACAAAAATGTTTTAAGTGAGGGAAAGAAGTATTTTTAAAGCGATTTAGGTCAAAAAAACATTTATTAAAAAGTTACGAAATTTAAATTTTTATACGGTCCTCCGGTCCTATAAGTGATATTTAGTAAACTTTTCCTTTTTCTCTAACAATTAAGACAAAAAAAGTCCCATTCACCTAGCCCCAAAATTGACCGAGTTATGAAACTTTCAATTTCATGACTTAAACCACTTTTCTGTAACTGAAAACAGATGAGTTAAACCAAGCTTTGAGGAATCGTACATGAAGTGCTTAAATTATAATAAAGGGCGTTCACTCCAAACAATGCCCAATGGCTAATTCCTAAACCGTTAGTCACAGACATATAGTTCCAATTACAAAAATATTTTAAATAATGTAAAGAAGTATTTTTAAAGCGATTTAACTGAAGGTGCTCCCCCCCCCCCCGTATAAGTATTACGGTAGTGTTAATTTTCAGTAATTAACTTTCAGATTGGTTAAAATAATTGAAGACGCGAGTTTCAAAACTCACCTTATCGAGAAAATCAAATTTTGGGAAATCGCGTAAAACCTTTAAATGCGTCCATTGGTTTTCATTGAAAATTTGGAGATTGTAGTGTTTGATTGATACAGATTTACCAAATAGAGAAACATGATTTAAAAAAATTCGGATAAGGCGAGTTTCGAAACTGACATATTTTTTTTTTATTTTGTAAGGAAATGAGTGTGTTTCTTTTGATGATTTTATTTTAAAAAGTTGTATTATTTTTATAAGCTTTTATTTAACTTACAACGCTCGTATGTATGTCTTCCTAATTCAAAATCTGTATTCCAATTTTAACTCACTTTCAAGTATCCGGTCGAGGTTAAATTTTGCATAATTATGTATAATGACAATGTAATATTAATAACGTTTTAGGTGTGCACCATTTATATTTATTTTACAGGACCACACTAAAAATTTCGTATACATTACTGCCTACAAACAAAAATTATAAAATCAAAGTCAATAACATTTATGTAAGGCATTGAGATGCATAATATCATTTTTCCAAATGAAAGTGCGTTGCGTTTATCTATACATTTCTTATACGTGCGTTTCTTATACAGTGCCGCACAAAAGAAGTCAGATACATTACGATATATGAGCAGGGATTGCCTAACACTAGAACGTTCGGAAATTTTACTCAAGTTTCATAAAAATATTTTACATCAAAATTTTTATTTAAAATTATTTGATTGATTTATTTAACGTAAATCTGCGTGGTTTAAATTGAACTTATTTTATGAAAGAATTTCTGGTTCCAGTAGACATTATCATATGGTCGGAGTCGGGTCGACTCCTTCCGGGCGTTCTAGTGTTAAAATAAATTTCAATGATATTATGCTTTTTTCAAATTCAACTTTTTAGTTCTTCAAAGCAAACATAAAAACTCGTTTGAAAAAATATATTTTAGAGACCAAATTCAAAATACAATTTCTACTTGCTAATCAAAAAATAAATATTAAATGGAGTGAAAAAGTTTGCTGTTGGACAAGGAAAATGAGGTAAACAACTTTATTTGCACAATAGATGTGCCAAAACACTTGCGGCCTCAAATCATGCACATACAAATACTTTCTCATGTGTAAAATGCATATTTTTTTCCCAACCATGTTTTGCCAATACGTAATCTGATTGGCCAGAGGTTTCGGCGTCAAAGTGACTCATCTTGGCGGTATTCGTGCTTGGCGCAAGCCATCAGAGGCACGTGTTTTGATGGCAAAAGTGATTTATATGCTTTTGAAACTTGCTTAGCAAGAGAACTAGCGAAAAGTACGGCAAATATATATATATATATATATATATATATATATATATATATATATATATATATATATATATATATATATATAAATTCTTAAATGTTAAATGTTAAAATTTAATAATTTAATATATGTTTTGATTTAACAATATGTTTTTCCTAATTTTTAATTTAAAAATAATTTAATAATCTCAACCAATTTAAAAGTATTAATATTTTTAAAGATTTAAATGTTTAACTTAAAAAAAAAAAAATTAACTGCTGTAATGAATATTTGCTGAGGGGAAAGACAGTGGAATTTTCAGAAAGGGTAATGTAAAAATAATAATAATAATTTTTTTTTATCATTAGTATAAAATGACAAATAGAACACAATCTTAAAAAAAGAAAAAAATATTAAAAAGAGAGAATGTGGGCGGTTATAAGATGTCCGACCTTTAATGGATAAATATGTGCTCTATTAGAACAAAATATTAAAATATTGTAAAAATTTTGTTATGTTTATTTAGATCATTGAAGTAATCGCACAGGTAGCATCATATAATTCAAATAATTGTAAAAGAACATAAAAGTGATACGAGGATCATTTTCAAAAAGGGACATATTAATTTCCTTAAGGAGGTAGGATACCTTTGAACACGTCGAAAAACTAAAAAATATTACTATGTTCCAATCTTCAAAACTTGTGTAATAAGTCAAAAATAAAAATCCAACTTCATTTAAATATAAAGCTCATATTTAAATTTATATTTAAAATTATATATATACTTGTAAATTCATAAATAATTATTGAAATGATAAGTTTAAAAATATATGATAATAAGAGAAATAATCTTGCGCGCATGATAAAATCCGAAAATATGCATATAAAGGGGAAATTTTGGTAAAAATAAATACATAATAGAGTTACCTGTATACTAAAACCAGAATAGTTGTGAAAAATATTGACTAAATTAAAAAATTAACAAAAAATTAAAAATTTTTACTTTTTGAAAAATATTTTCAAAAAAAAAAAATGAAATGGGGGGGAAAATGAAAAATATTTTCAAACTACAAGAACAGAAAAAATATAAAATTTTACATTTCTCTGGTTTTAAGTTGTGGATAATACAGAAATGAATATGTGGTAAAAATTTCCTTTGATTGTCATGCATAGTTTTTTAGTAACACTGCGCGCAGTATCAAAATTCATCGTTTTGAATAAACGCAACGCAAATTTAATTATCCTATGTAATCTTAATGTATAGTCATAACAAAACTGTCATAATTAGTAAACTAATGGGAATTTTTTAATGCGGTTTTTTGCATATTGTTCAGAAATGATTAAGGAATCAAAATATGTATTAAAAAAAATTTGAAAATTTTGATGGTTTAAAGGTTACCCCCTTAACATATTCACAGTAACCATTCAAAAGTTATGTATAAAAATATACGCATACAAAAAAAAAAAAAAAAAAAAAAAAAACATTAAGATGGTACAAAAAATGCTTACAAATTGAGCTTTCTTGTGTCTGTGCTTGGGGCGGGAAGGGGGGGGGGCAGATGTAACAAAATTCCTGTTTTTTTTCTTTCTTTCTTTCTTTCTTTTTTTTTAATTATATTTTTAGTACAAGTTGTATATTTTGCTTTAATATGTCAGAATGAACAAAAATCTCAAAATATAATTATAATGTTAATTTTACTCTCAATGTTTAATGTTAAATTTCGTATCTGACGATTATTTTTATTTCTAGTAAATTTGTGACTTACCCGTATTTTGCAGCAAAAAAGATACTCCAACTTTCAACATCTATTACTAGGTCAGTTTTAAGCGCAGAGGGATGGGACTTTTTTTGTCTTACTTGTTAGTGCAATAGGATATTTTTACTAAATATCCCTTATAGGACCGGGGGATCGTATAAAAATTTAAATTTCGTAATTTTTTAATAAATGTTTTTCTTGACCCAAATCTCTTTAAAAATATTTCTTTACCTCATTTAAAACATTTTTGCAATTGGAACTATATGGTTATGACTAACGTTTTAGAAATTAGCCATTGGACTCCGTTGAGAGGGGACGCAATGTATTTCTGTAAGTGCAACAATTACATTTTATATGTAAAATATAACGTAGTAATACTTTGGATGCTCGATATAACAACCATTACAAAAGGTTCATGCAGTAAAATCTCCTTACAACCAGGGCTGCAGAGTGGTGGGGAAAATGGACAACTCCGACTCCGACTCTTTCGCTCAAAAATGGGCCTGACTCCGACTCCGATTCTTCATCCCTGCTTGTAAAATGGACGAGTCCGACTCCGGGAATTTTAATAGATCCTACTCCGACTCTTTCGCTCAAAAATGGGCCTGACTCCGACTCCGATTCTTCAGCCCTGCTTGTAAAATGGACGAGTCCGACTCCGGGAATTTTAATAGATCCTACTCCGACTCTTTCGCTCAAAAATGGGCCTGACTCCGACTTCACAGCCCTGCTTAAAAGGAATGTCAGTTTACGAATTTTTCAATTTAACGAATATAATTTGGATTGTTAAAAAAAATTTCTAATATCCTATTTCCATATAAAAATATTCACTTCAAGGAATTCTTCCATATAGCGAATTTTATCAGTGCTCTCCAGAGATTTGTCGTAACGACATTTTACTATAGATTGATGGTGAAGCTATTTCTTGCACTAAAAATTTCACATAGAAAAAGCAGGTATTGAAATTCTTCTTATTTAAACTTTCAACCCTTTGTATCACCGTGTTGCATATCTGCAGTATTCCCAAAAGTAAAGTCAGCGTTAGTTTACAGTCGGCTTTAAAAGACGATTTTATTGATTGCTGCTATCTTCCAACACAGTAGTTAATATAATATTGCTCATAGAATTCTCAACAGATGGCGATACTGAGTTAATTTTTCATACTGAAGTTTTATTTTTCATTTAAGCAATTTACCAGCGTTATTGCTGAAAAGAATTTCGTAAATTTTGTAAAATTAAAAGTCTGGAGACATCCAAAACTAGATTTTTTACAAAGGTAATTTTGTATACTTTACAATTTTGTATGCAAAAATTGACAATATTTATCTCAGAAGTATGAAATTTTCTGTTTATTGCAGATATGAAAAAAGTAACTTTTTGTCAATATATATATATATATATATTTTTATGTCCTAAATTTTTAACTTATTTTTTCCATGCTTAAAATGATGTATTCTAACGTCTGAATAATTATTTTTGAAAACGGAGTTGTTGATTCACAAAGGGTTAATATAATAATTTTCCATTGATGGTGGTTTATTAAAATTTTATTCCAGTCATTCTAAAAATATAATGTTTTAAGTTAGCATTGAATTTATGGATCCTCTGTAATAACGAGCAGGTTTGCTTTTCTCAGCTTGCATGAAATGTACGTGAATGGCACTGAAGTACATGAATTTGCATTTAATAAATTTCTTCTCATTAACTAAAATATATAAATATTGTGGTGAATAGCAATGGCACATTTTTTTTTTTAATACATATTTATTTAATACAGAAATTTACTCTAAAACTATTTTAATAGTTTTATTCCATTGCAGCAATTTTCTTAACCAGAACTACCTTCTTCTTACAAAAATTTAATAAAAACAAGACTGAAGAAAAAATAAATAATTAAAAATATAGTTTTTTTTTTTTTTACATGCTTTCCTTAAAATTCTCAAAACTGTAGAAATATGGATTGATTTAATTGGGAATTTCGCCAAATTATCCAGTTATCGCCAAATTGGCTTCATATATGGCAACTTATTTTTGTCGCCAAGTTGGCCAAAATTTGGTGCTATTGTGGTAACCATACCATTAGTGCTTTTCAACAAATACTCATTCTTGAAGCGTATACTGATTTCTCTATAGGAAATAAATATAATAACTATAATTGAGTGACTATTAAGTTTAAGTTGGGTTAACCTTAGTAGTGTTAGTTTAAGAAAGCGTTTTTGTGATGTCTTTCGAAAACGGAGGGCGCTTGAGGAAAGCCCCCCTCCCCCTTTTCCACCCTTTGGGGCTGAATTAAAAAAAATTCCGAAACACGTATTTACTAATTTTAGTTATGCTATAGGCTTTTCAAGTTTCAAGATTGTATTTCCATTGGTTTCTGAGATATAGTGATTTAATTTTTTTTTATTTACAACTCGTCGCCCCCTTTAGGGATCGAGTTTTAAAACTTCAATGTCCAATTCGTGTATTGTCTGTGGAAATACATATATATTCCAAATTTCAAAGCTCTATATCATCAGAAAGTGGATGAAAAATGAGTAACAATATTTGGCTGCCGCATAAAAAAGGAATTGTAAGTTAAAAGAAAGCATGTAATACAAAACGTGTTGTCGTGATTACCTTTATCGTAAAATTTTGCTTGTCATGCTATAAAAGTATGGTATGGATTTATTCACTATAATTTAAAGTCACTTCTAATTCCATAACATTTACAAACACACTTAAGTTTGAATTTATGTACATTTTTTAATAGTAGGCAGTTTTGCCTTTCCGCAACTTGCATGAATTGCAAATGAATCCACTGAAGGTAATCCACTCAAGTAAATGAATTTGCATTAAATATTCTTTCCCTTAACTGAAATAAATTAACATTGCAGTGAAGTGCATTGAAATATTTATTTCATTTAATTCATTTTGCAAAAATATCCTCTTAAACTATACTATCTCTGTTTTATTCTATCGCTGTAAGTTTCATAATGAAAACCGCCTTCTTTCAAAAATATAATAATAAAAAAAAAAAAAGACTGAATGAAAGAGAAGAAAATGGTTTGCCATGAATACTTACATCATAAAATTTTGCTTTCCTTGACGTAAAACTATCGGCGGAAGTGCTAATATGTCTAAATGCAAATTAATTGCACTTGAAATAGATACTTGAAATAGATTAATTTACACTTAACAAATTCTTTTTCAATAACTGAAAAAAAAATCGCATTGCGATGAATTGCAATGAAATATTGATTTCATTAATTCGTTTAAGACAGAAATTTCCTCATAAACCATTTTCACCATTTTATTCCCTTGCTGTTAGTTTCGTGATGAAAACCGTCTTCATTCAAAAATACAGCAGGTAGATTTTGCAGTTAAGTACTACTTTCACCAACACAAACTAAATCATGGTTAGAGATAAACCCACTTTAACAATTTTTTATATGGCCGCTTTTGACGAGTTTTTAATTTTATTTTTATATAAGAGCTTGTTTTATCAGAATCATGTTAAGGCAGTATTCAAAAAATATTTTCCCATGTTCAACAACTCGGAATTTTCTGACACATTTTCGGATTCATTTTTAAAAGGAAAAACATGAAACTTGCTGACGTGATTTTTAAAGAGATTTATAAGCAATCTATTTATAAGCGCTATATATACATAAGCGATATATTCAATTAATTAGAAGATTTATAAACATTTTTTTTCTCAGTAGGACCATATTTTTCGTTTCCAGCGCAATCGCTTCGAGCAGTTCGGTTCAAAATGCCCACTTTGACATCATTTTTTAAAATATATTCTGCCTCTATTAAAAAATCGACCATTATGCCACATTATACAGTTTCTGAATAAGAGAAGAACCTACAAATTGGATGCGTTTGAAAGCAAAAATAAATTAAAATTGAGACAGAAAATAAGCTGTTTGGATTTGAGTACATCCTTAATGCGATATTTTTTTCTTCAACCTCTATGTATTTTTAATTTGTTTTTGCTGTAAGAATCGGTCCTATCAACAACTTGTCAATTTAGAAGTTTTAGATAATATTAAGAAGATATATAATAAATTCATGCGGATTTGATATCTTGTGAATTGACGAAGTTATGGATTTTTTCTTCTTCAACCCCCCCCCCCCCTTTTTTTTTTCTTGGTAAGAATTGGTACTATCGATAACTTGCCAATTTAAAAGTTGTCAATAATATTAAGACAATTTATAACACATTTAATTGGATTTGATATCTTGAGAATTGACGAAGTTATGAATTTTTTTCTCTTCAAAACCCTATTTTTTTCACCACTTGAGCCCATTTTTAGTTTTATCAAAAATCTATCATACATAAATTTTTGGCCCATTTTTTAGAAGTAATAATAACTTTAAACTGAGTCGATATGTATTATAATTAAGAAGATATGGGATTTTTTCGTTTTTCACAAAACCGCTTCCCTATTTCTACCCCCTTGGTCCGATTTTGCCCATTAACGAACTTACCGAGATTTTATGCCTTTGATTTTATGTATCAGTTTGGAAAAGATTTATGCAGAATTGTGGAAGTTATCGTGTCCATAAAAAAGTGATATAGATATAGATAGATAGATAGACAGATAGATATGGGTCATTCCATGTCAAATCAACGTGGGGTCTGGACCTCAACATCTCAGATTTCCATAATTTTTGGTTTATAGTTTGTATCCATGAAGTATATGAAAAATCTAATTTTTTTTTTTTTTTTCCCCTAGCGGATTTGTTTTTACGGAATTTTAAAAATTGCCAAAAGTACCAAATTTAACCAAACTCTCAATCACAAAATCCTTTACAATTCTTTAACAAATTGGGCTAGAGAGTTAAGTTATATCTCATTTGAAAGCTCTTTTTATGGGCTTTAATATGATATGCAACACTAACAATTTTGTGTATAATAAATTTTTTGACAAATTTTCAAAATATTTGAATTTAAATTTTTCAAAAACACCATCTTTAATTTTTTTCAAAAAAATATATGTTAATCTTTGACTTTTTGGCTACAAGTATGCCAAATTTCAAGATGGAGAAATGATGGGGTTTTGAACTATTAATTTTTAAATATGAGTTATACATGAAAAATTTCAAGTATCAGGGCAAAATTAACAATTGTACAATTTCTTTCCATATATAATTCACACTTCTTTTTCATTAAAAATTTCAGAGTTTGATGCTAAGCAAATTTATTTCTAAGACATGAAAATTTTCTAAAGCATATTTCTCAAAATATAATTATATAATTTGCCCGTAAGGGGACTCTTCATTCACTTGAAAGCACCTGATCGGTAAAGTTAATCCTATGGGCAGGTTGTTTTCGAATTTTCCGTTTAAATTTGAATATTTTTAAATGATTTTTTTTACATAGGGATAGTTGATGTTGATCTCTCATATGTCTATTTTTTACTTTTTCGATTTTGGTTGCAAATTTTTTAATAAAGGTACTTTCACTTTCGGACCGGTTTCGAAAGTTACAGTACCTTTATTAAAAAAATCTGCAACCAAAATCGAAAAATTACAAAAATTCCCTATTAAAGATTGACCTCAGCTATCCTATGAAAAAAAAAATTGTTTAAAAATATTCAAATTTAAATGAGAAATTCGAAAACAGCCTGCCCATAGGTTTAGCATTACCAAGCACATATTTCAAGTAAGTTTTTCATCGACCCCTTAAATAAGTCTATCGAAATGCAAAAGATTCTTCCCTTTCCGCACCCATCCTCTCTACTTTCATGGTTTTCACCAAGCACAATTCCTGCTAAGAAAAGTCAGAAAGCTCTGAATAATCATATGCATTTTATACCTAAGCAGATTTTCATTGGTTCATTTCAAAATCGTTTCGCACATTCCCAAATCGTTATAATAATTTTTTTTTTTTTTTTTTTTTTTTTACATATAATATAGATAACTATTTAATAAACAAGCTTCATTTTACTTTAATCAAATGCTTTAACAAAGAAGTCTTGAATTACTACTATTAATGATGTCAGAAGATAAGAAAGACTGGGCATTATTTTCTGTTAAATGCTGCAATCCCTATAAAGGTTGGTTGTATTGAGTTTTATTGCACAAAATCCCTTTAGGGACATGCTGTGCCAAACAAAGAATAAAACAAAAGTGAGTTTAAGAAAAAGACATAATTAAATGAGTTAAAATGGAAATAGAAAAGCTATATAGATGAGGTAACTCATCCAGATCAATCCCTATAAAAAAAAATTCATTCAAAATCAGGAAAACTTAGGAATGTAACAACTTGGAAGTGCAGTTTAAGATTTAATATTCAAAAGGGTATAAAAATATGTGATGGCTGTAGAATTAAACTATCAAAAGATAGAAGTGCCAGGTCAAAACACTCTTCGCTTACTTGAAATATGTGCTTGGTAATGCTAAACCTATGGGCAGGCTGTTTTCGAATTTCTCATTTAAATTTGAATATTTTTAAACGATTTTTTTTCATAGGATAGCTGAGGTCAATCTTTAATAGGGAATTTTTGTAATTTTTCGATTTTGGTTGCAGATTTTTTTAATAAAGGTACTGTAACTTTCGAAACCGGTCCGAAAGTGAAAGTATCTTTATTAAAAAATCTGCAACCAAAATCGAAAAAGTAAAAAATAGACATATGAGAGATCGACATCAACTATCCTATGTAAAAAAAATCATTTAAAAATATTCAAATTTAAACAGAAAATTCGAAAACAACCTGCCCATAGGATTAACTTTACCGATCAGGTGCTTTCAAGTGAATGAAGAGTCCCCTTACGGGCAAATTATATAATTATATTTTGAGAAATATGCTTTAGAAAATTTTCATGCCTTAGAAATAAATTTGCTTAGCATCAAACTCTGAAATTTTTAATGAAAAATAAGTGTGAATTATATATGGAAAGAAATTGTACAATTGTTAATTTTGCCCTGATACTTGAAATTTTTCATGTATAACTCATATTTAAAAATTAATAGTTCAAAACCCCATCATTTCTCCATCTTGAAATTTGGCATACTTGTAGCCAAAAAGTCAAAGATTAACATATATTTTTTTGAAAAAAATTAAAGATGGTGTTTTTGAAAAATTTAAATTCAAATATTTTGAAAATTTGTCAAAAAATTTATTATACACAAAATTGTTAGTGTTGCATATCATATTAAAGCCCATAAAAAGAGCTTTCAAATGAGATATAACTTAACTCTCTAGCCCAATTTGTTAATGAATTATAGAGGATTTTGTGGTTGAGAATTTGGTTAAATTTGGTACTTTTGACCATTTTTAAAATTCAGTAAAAAATAAACCGCTAAGAAAAAAAAAAATTAAAAATTAGATTTTTCATATACTCCATGGATGCAAACTATAAACCAAAAATTATAGAAATCTGAGATGTCGAGGTCCAAAAATTGCATTTTTCTCGTTGATTTGACATGGAATGACCCATATGTATATATATATAAAGTTTTTCACTGGGTGTCGTTTTGGGTTCTAGGGGTCATGATCGGTGTAGATCTGCGAAAAAAATTCAGAAATTCCAACGTAGGGGAGATCCCAATAGGTAGTATTTCATACGAAATCTACCTAAAAATATAATGATAATAATAAAAAAGACTGAATGAAACAGAAGAAAATGGTTTGCCATGTATACTTATATCATAAAATTTTGCTTTCCATGACGTAAAACTATGGGCGGAAGTGCTATATGTCTAAATGCAAATGAAATGCACCGAAATAGATTAATTTGTATTTAACAAATTCTCTTTCAACTACTGGGGGCGGGGGGGGGGGGATTATACTGCGATGAATTGCATAGAAATTCATTAATTCCTTTGAGAGAGAAATTTCCTCAGAAACTATTTTCACCTTTTTATTCCCTTGCTGTTTGTTAATTTCGTAAGGAAAACCTTCCTTTTTCAAAAATATAATAAATTAAAAAAAAAATAAGACTGAATGAAAAAGAATAAAATGGTTTACCATGAATACTTATATCATAATTTTTTTTCTTTCCATGACGTAAAACTATGGGCGGAAGTGCTATATGTCTAAATGCAAATGAATTGCACCGAAATAGATTAATTTGTATTTAACAAATTCTCTTTCAACTTCGGGGGGGAAAAATTATACTGCGATGAATTGCATAGAAATTCATTAATTCGTTTAAGACAGAAATTTCCTCATAAACTATTTTCACCTTTTTTTTCCATTGCTGTTTGTTAGTTTCTTAAGGAAAACCTTCTTTTTTCAAAAATATAATAAAAGAAATATATAAGACTGAATGAAAAAGAAAAAAAAATGGTTTGCCATGAATACTTATATCCTAAAATTTTGCTTTCCATGACGTAAAACTATGGGCGGAAGTGCTATATGTCTAAATGCAAATGAATTGCACCGAAATAGATTAATTTGTATTTAACAAATTCTCTTTCAACAACGGGGGACGGGGGGGGGGGGATTATACTGCGATGAATTGCATAGAAATTCATTAATTCGTTAAGAGAGAAATTTCCTCATAAACTATTTTCACCTTTTTATTCCATTGCTGTTTGTTAATTTCGTAAGGAAAACCTTCCTTTTTCAAAAATATAATAAATTAAAAAAAAAAAATAAGACTGAATGAAAAAGAATAAAATGGTTTGCCATGAATACTTATATCATAAAATTTTTTCTTTCCATGACGTAAAACTATATGCGGAAGTGCTATATGTCTAAATGCAAATGAATTGCACCGAAATAGATTAATTTGTATTTAACAAATTCTCTTTCAACTTAGGGGGGGGGGGGGGGGAAACCATACTGCGATGAATTGCATAGAAATTCATTAATTCGTTTAAGACAGAAATTTCCTCATAAACTATTTTCACCTTTTTTTTCCATTGCTATTTGTTAGTTTCGTAAGGAAAACCTTCTTTTTTCAAAAATATAATAAAAGAAATATATAAGACTGAATGAAAAAGAAAAAAATGGTTTGCCATGAATACTTATATCATAAAATTTTGCTTTCCATGACGTAAAACTTTCAATCTAAACAGTATATGCCAAAATGTAGATGAAATGCACTGAAACTGGTTAATTTACATTGAACAAATTCTTTTTCAATTACTGAAAAAAAAAAAATATATTAATATTGCGATGAACTGCATGGAAATATTGATTTCATTTAAAACAGAAATTTCCTCAAACTATTTTCACCATTTTATTCCATTGCTGTTAGTTTCGTAATAAAAACCTCCTTACAAAAATTTTAATAAAAAATAAGATTGAATGAAAGAAAAGAAATCGGGGTGTCATGAATTCTCTTATCGTGAAATTTTGCCTTGCATGACATAAAACTATGGATCTAAATTCTATATATCTAAATGCAAATGAACTGCATTGAATAATTTCTCCTCGATTGGAAAAAATGAATATTGCAACGAAATAAATATTTAAGTGCAGGTTTATTTATGACAGAAGTTTTCTCCAGAAATTTTTTCTCAGTTTTATTCGATTGCAGTGAGTTTTGTAATGAAAACGCCCTCTTGCAAAAAAATAAAAGTAAAATTGAATGAACGAGAAGAAAACAGGTTGTCATGAATACTCTTTATCATAAAATTTTGCTTTGCATGACGTAAAATTATGATGGGCAGTATAAGCTTTTCTTTCTTAGCGCTGTTTAACTTTGTCATTATTTAACTTTCGCTTTTATGAGAAATTACTTTTTAGCAGGAAAAAGAGTGCGTTAATTAAAATGGCTAAGAATAAGGATTTTTTAATTCCTTTTTGTAGCTAGGATATCTTTTTTCCGGCTAGGATAAACGTTACCCTTGAATAACTTTGTGTTACTGAATTTCGTACTTATTTCTCAGCAAAATTGTCACACTTTTTAGGTGCGTTCGAAATTATATAAATACGTAGCACCTTTAGTCATTGTTCGGTACGTCTGTCTGTGTGTCTGTCCGTCTGTCCGCATATAACAGAGAAAAAAAACTACCCAGCCGAATGGTATGAAATTTTAAATATATAATTGTCGCAAAATTTTGTCGAGTCATTTCAAATTTTATGAAAATCGGATGTATAGTTTAAATACAGGGCCAGTCAAAAGTTTTCCGTTACATTACGGCCAATGGGAATACATTATTGCAAGTGCATTTTAATGATGTTACAGCCTTTCAAATGAGCTGAAATTTTAAATATATAATTGTTTCAAAATTTTGTCGACTCATTTCAAATTTTATGAAAATCGGATGTATAGTTTAATTATAGGGACAGTCAAAAGTTTTCCGTTACATTACGGCCAATGGGAAAAGAATATTGCAAGTGCATTCTAATGATATTACAGCCTTTCGAACAGAATGAAATTGATATGCACGTATGAAGTGCATTAAAGTGTACATTCAGTATAATATGCGGTGCAAAAAATATTTATAAAACTAGTTATGTTACGAATGCACCTCATTTGCCACGCTTGACGAGCAATTTCCAACTTGTTTTATTTTATAAAACCAAATGTATTGGGGAAATTGCACAATTTAGGCAGATAGCTGAACGTTAAACGGTAATAAATCGTTTTACAAAAGAAGCTATTTTATTATCATTATCGTAGTACTTGCGTGATAAAAGTTATTTCTGTTCGCATTATGTCCTTTTCTATAGAATTATCAAAGAATTGCCATTTAGCAGCGCTTCCATAAATCTGTTATTAATAATTCATGCTTTGAGCTTCTTTTAATGGGCTAAATCCGAAAACTTGTTGGATAGGAAATTTTCTTTGTAGTATCTATCTTATATTATAAAGGACAAACGTGTCCTTGCGTAATGCTGATATCATTTTGACGGTGTCAACACCAGCATTTAACTTTTACTGCAATTTTTTTAAACTTCTAAACGTCGCACATTTAAAATTTTTACACCATTGAATACGGAAAAAATGTGCTTTCAAATGAAATTTGTTTCAAAATTGTAGCGAAATTTGTGTGAAAACTGTATCCCTAATTACTCAATTTTTATTGTTTTTGAAGTAATTCTCAGGCATGATTTTTTAAAAATCTATGTCTATCGCGTGCAAACGATTACGTGAGATAAATTTCTTTGTACTTAAATTTATATAAATAGCTCAGCATTTGTTTCCAGCTTATATGACATAGTTGAAATTAAAACATCCATGAATCAATAAATAAAACAATAAAATATCAATAAAATACAAATTTAAGACATGTGATCTATCTAAGGACGTAAGGGAGTTGGTCACTCAGCTTCGGAATTTTCCTCCGTAATGTTAAGCCTATGGACTTTTGATGCATTCGTATATTTAAAATATCTTCTCGGGAAATTCATATTTTTAACATCTTTTTTCTGTGTACTCATCTTAAGGATGTCTCTTTTTTTCTTAGTTTTCAAAATATTTTTTAAATCTACGCTGAATTTAATATTTTATGTGTATACGAGCGAACTGTGAGTAAGTATTCACTTAGTAAGTAAACATTTCATATAAAATTAAGTCTAAACTTTAGAAATATTTTGAGAACTAAGACAAAAAGAGACATCTTTTAGGAAGTGTACACAAGAAACAGAAATTCAAAATATTAATTTCCCGAGGAGATATTTTAAATATACGAATGCATCGAATGCTCATAGACTTTACATTATTGAGGGGAAATCGGAACCTGAGTGACCAGCCCCCTTAACCACTAAAATGATCAGAAAAAAAGGGCTGATTTTAAACAGTGATGCCAGTACAAAACTATCGCTTTTAATAAATTTCAAAACTTAATTTCAACTAACTACTATTTTTCATATAAATATGATTTTTGGTATTGTTGGTGCGTATTCTAAAAAAAAGTTTAAGTGTAAAAAATCTAATATAGTTATCAAAAAAGAAACAGTAGACCCGTGCGAGGCTTTCTCACCGCATTCATCATTGTAATGTTTTGCAATGGTTTTCAACATAACCTTCCCCTATTATCAGTCTGAATTTTGGAACAGCCCATCAAGTATAAATTAATGAACTCGACCTCTGGTTTTTAACGATTTTAACCCAGATGATGAACACATCAGATGCTCGAAAGTACTTGCTTTTGATATTTTAGTTGTACAGTCGTGGGGAAAAAAAGTAAACACCCCTACTAACTCCTCAACAAATTATCGTAGAAGAAAGTTATTGCTAGCGAACGATTGGAAATAAAGCCTACTTTTAAATGATGTATATCAAATTTGCTTAAGGGGGGGGGGGGGGGGGGGGGAGGTATCTACATATTAAAACGAACCCAAACTTAATTTTTTTTCAATAATACAATACCCAATTTTAACGAGATATTTCAAATCTTTGGCTCAAACTATGCCTAGACACCAAATTTCAAGTCATTTGAATGATAAGTTTTTGAATTATAAACATTCAAAATTTAGTGCTTCTAATGTTAAATTACATTTTCATATTTTTGTTCATATCTCCTGAAATTATACTCCTAATGTGCTAATTTTTTGTGTAGCAATAATATTAAAATACCTAAACATAAATACGTTGAATTTGCAATTTTGATAATTTTATGATATGAATTATGAAATTAATACTCGAAAAAATTATGAATTGCAACTTACAATTTTTTTGATGGACTTAGATTTATTAAGTCCTGCTTTATGGAAATCCAAAATTTCACATTTTTCTTCCTAGTAATTTTCAAATTATGCTTAAAAAACGGCAAAATGATAGTTTAAGATAAGTCTATGATAGAAGTGACTAGATATTTTGAAATTTCTTATGCTATCCTGTAATCTAGGAGTCTTCAATGACTGCTCGAGTGGCGCTTATGATGCCTTGATCAAGAGGGTGCTCTCTCGGTCAACAATAGAGTACCGAATTTCAATTTGGATACAGCCCCTAAAATATGCTCGTTTTAAAATAATTTTCTCGGAAATTTATCGTACGAATTGCATAAAAATTTATTTTTAGGCTATTTGAAGGGTGTAGAGTTCATTTATGCTGTCAGAATTGTGTACTGCTATTGAAAAAACAAATTTATGGTTCGTTTTAATATGTAGATGCCCCCTAAGCAAATTTTATATACATAATTTAAATGTAGACTTCATTACCAATCGTGTGGTACCATTAACTTTCTTCTACGATAATTTTTGCAGAGTTAATAAGGATTGTTTACTTTTTTTTCCACGACTGTGCAATGTATATATTTTAGTAAAACGCCTTTAAGTAATTTTAAATGGAATTTTTTTACTTTACGAAATAATTCGTATGACTTGCATCAAAATTTTAAGCGTAGGATCTGTGCTGAACAATTCAACTTTCTAATACTTACCCCCAAAATTTCATAGCGAAACATTTTTGTTTAATTATAATTTTTTCTTACAGCTTTACTTCTAAATATTTCATTTTTTTTCTCTTATCTAAAGAATTGGTAAAATATTGTATGAAAAATAAATTATCAAACACATATCTAAGAAAACATTTTCTGAAATTCAAACTCACTACTTTATGCTACGGCACGAAGTCACGTTCATTCGCACAGGCATAAAAGGAGAAAACATAATTAATTATACCCCAATTAACTAAATACTTTTTAAAAATCTTTAATAAAATAATAGATCTTTGAGGAAACATTGCCAAAGATGATGTTTTAAATCAGTATCAGAGACATAAAAATCCTTATCAAGTTATAATCAATTAAAATCATTGATACATGGTTATTAAAAATAAGGGTTACAATATGAAAGATTTTTTTCAGTTATAAATTACACCTTTGTATTTTTTACCCCTAATTAACTAAATACTTTTTTAAAATCTTTAATAAAATAATAGATCTTTGAGGAAACATTGCCAAAGATGATGTTTTACACCAATATCCGGTAGGGGAAGACGGGGTACAATGAAACAAGGGGTACAATGAAACATTACTTGTAAAATCAATCAAATTTGTCATACAGAGTTGCAGTTTATATATATGTTATACAACTATATGTTCCAATTACTGATGTGATTTGGATACATTCACACTTCTACAACAGTAGCAATAGAAGATTATTGGTTTTACACCATTGACAGTAACTTTCTTTACTAAAAGTAATTTTGTTTCTTTTTCCTTGTTTTTATATGTAATAATTATTTTTTCTATACATTGTTATCTTTGGGTTGTTGTGTTCATACCTCCAAAACCAAACTAAAAAAAATAAATATTAGAAGTTTGAAAATAAATTTTTATTTAGTAACCTCAGTGCGGGGTACAATGAAACACTTGCAGACGGGGTACAATGAAACATGCTTTATTACAGTAATAAAAATAGTAAATAGAATATATTAGAAGTAAGAGTAGGAAAACAGAAAAAAAAGAGTTTTGTTCTAACCAGGTCAGTAAAAAATGCTCTTGTTAAGCAATTAAAAAATAGAAAGAGAAAAAGCTAAGAAGGGATTGTTTTGAAAACAAACTCTGCCTGCTACAGACTCTGATGATGATCCAGATTTTTTTTTCCAGTCCCAGCTGGTCATCGAGGTACTAAGAATGAGATATCCCCACACAACATGTATGGTACAAGCAGTATCCGTATAAATGGAAACATAAGGAAATATATACCGTTGGAGAAATCATACATAAATGAAGTCAAATGTGAAGTACTTGATATAAGAAAAACTCCAACCAAGTTTTAATTTTTTTTTTTTTTTTAGAAACTTACATTTAAAAAAAAAACTCATTGTGTTGAAACTACCATCCCATATTCCTTCAGGAGCAACTGAAATATAAGCAGAAATGCTAATTTTTGAAACTGACTTGAGCCAATTTAATATAAAATGAAAGGTATTTCTTAAACTAATAGAATTTTCTTATTTTTCATCTTAGACTATAATATTTTTATCAAGTTTCTTATTAATCAAGTTTTGTTTCTGTATTTATCTCATTTTTCATAAAATAAACTATACTGGGTGAAAATTGCTTCCATCATTTAGAGTGTTTCATTGTACCCCAGTATGTGTTTCATTGTACCCCGGCATACGGGGTACAATGAAACACTGTAAGACATTTATTTTTTGTTATTTTTCAAGCATAAAGATATTGTTTAGAACCTAATAAAAATTTATTTAGATGGGGAAAATACAAGGTTAAAAATATGCATTAATTATATTTTTGTGCATGCAAAATTGTGGATAGGAAAAAATAATTAGTAAATTTTGTTTCATTGTACCCCGTCTTCCCCTACATAAAAATCCCAATCAAATTATAATAAATTAAAATCATTGATATATCGTTATTAAAAATAAGAGTTACAGTATGAAAGATTTTTTTCAGTTATAAATTACACCTTTGTATTTTTTACCTCAACTAAATACTTTTTAAAAATCTTTAATAAAATAATAGATCTTTGAGAAACATTGCCAAAGATGACGTTTTAAACCAATATCCGGTACATAAAATTCCCTATCAAATTATAATCAATTAAAATCATTGATATATCGTTATTAAAAATAAGGCTTCCAGTATGAAAGATTTTTTTCAGTTATAAATTACACCTTTGTATTTTTTACCCCAACTAAATGCTTTTTTAAAATCTTTAATAAAATAATAGATCTTTGAGGAAACATTGCAAAAGATGACGTTTTAAACCAATATCCGGTACATAAAATTCCCCATCAAATTATAATCAATTAAAACCATTGATATATCGTTATTAAAAATAAGGGTTACAGTATGAAATATTTTTTTGTGTTAAATTGTACCTTTGTAATTGTTTTTTCAAAGCCTGTAGCCAGTGATCGTGATAAAGAGTTTATTCAAAAGAGTATTTCCTAGTGATTAAAAATGAAAGATTACAGAACGCTGTAAGAAAAATATACATTTTTTAACGAAGCTCTTTAATGAATAAGTTTGTAAATGAATCCGTGAGCCGCGCGATATGAGATGCGTTTATTTTTTAAGCATCCACTCTATCGATTATTTACGTTGGCAAAATTCCATTAGCGTCTTCCAAATATTGATTCACTGCCCTTACGTAAAGAGTATCTGTGTTAGATAGCGTGTAAGGTTATTGGATTTAAGTAATTGGACCACTCGATTCTGAACAGTTGATGCGGATGGTTATTGGTTGTCTTCGGATTAAGTGTACAGAAATAGTTAAGAGTTAATCTTTCTAACGAGAGTGTTGGATCAGAACAGCCGCATTAATAAGGAATAAATCTTCTGCAGTTGCTTGTTGTTAAAATACCGAAGTGAATAGAGTGAGTGCTCTTAGGAGATATACGCGAAGTTCAATTTCTTTCAAGTTTGATTTGAAAAAAAATTTGAATTGCTTCTCTCATATTTGAAGATGACTCTGCTTCGTAACACAGGTAATTTCAAATTCTATAATTTTTGCGTTCGGTAGAATTAGCTTTCAAATTTCAATTAGTTAAGATAACTATAATAGTTAGGAAATAGTTAAGAATACGACGAGTTTTTGCTTATTCTATCATTCTATTGTAAATATTGTAGATCGATTTGCTACTAAATATTATTAAAAGTATATATTTTTTACGTTTCTTAAACTTGGATTAAGTGTACAGAAATAGTTAAGAATTAATATTTCTAAAGAGAGTGCTGAACTAGAACAGTCGCTTCATAACGAATAAATCTTCTCCAGTTGCTTATTGTTTAAATATAGAAGTGATAGTGCTGTTGTAGATACTTATAATTTTCAATTCCTTCCAAGTTTAAATTAAAAAAAAAAAAAGGTGGATTTTTTTTTTTTTTTTTTTTTTTTTTTTTTTGTAATTGCAGATGGTTTTGCTTCTTAATACGGTTAATGTCAAGTTGTAATTTTAAAGCTATATATATATTTGGAGTTTCTAATTATTAAATTTGAAGATTTCGGGAAGTATTTGGATCAGAGTAGTCGTATTAACAAGGAACAAATCTTCTGCAGCTGCTTGTTCTTAAAATGCCGAAATAGCACCGTTCTTAGGATATATAGACATGATTCGATTTCTTTCAAGTTTATATTCATTTTTTTTTCTTTTCATTTGTTTTTTTAAATATGTTTTCTATTTTTTATTTATTTATCTATTTGAAAATTGTTTTGCACAGGCATTATCAAAATGTATGTTTTTAAAATTTTTATTTAGAGTTTTGAATAGTTGAAATCTGAAAAATTCCGAACATTTTTTAATCAGTATCAGGACACTTGCATTAATAAAGAATCAGGGCTTGAAATTCAATTTTTCATAGGAGGGGAGTCTCCCTACCAACATTTATAAATGGAGGGGAGTTAACCTATTTGGGAGGGAGAAAAAAGTCTAAAACCCACTGTTATTTTACGTGCTTTTTAAAGATTTACATTAATTATTTTGTCATGTCTGCATAATACAGGCATGACAAAATACCATTGAAGCAATTTAAATCAACAACTCGGAAAAATGATGCAATTTTTTTTTTTTTTTTTTAATTTAATAAAGTAAGAAAGCAGGGGTGATTATGAGTAAAAAAAAAAAAAAATCTGAAACTGACCTCAAATTTTCTGAAAGGTACAACAGAGGGGATGAAAGGGGGGGATTACTCTCAGCACTAGCTATATGTGTTTTTTCGTGCCCCTTTGACGAAATTTGCGTTTTTTGCGATCTTCTGACGAAATTATCGTTATTTCGCGATCTTTTGACGAAATTTGCCGTAATTTCGCGATCTTTTGAGGAAATTTGTCGTTTTTCCGCGATCTTTTGACGAAATTAGTTTTTTGCGCGATTCTTTGACGAAATTCGCGGGGTTTTTCGTGATCACTGGACAAAATTCGTGTTTTTCGCGATCCTTTGACGAAATGCGCGTCTTTTTCGCGATCCTTTGACAAAATGCGCGTTTTTTCGCGATTCTTTGATAAGATTCGCGTTTTTTACGCGATTCTTTGATGAAATTCGCGGGGTTGTTTCAGCGACCGTTTGACTAAACACGAAATTCATGTTTTTTCCGCGATCCTTTGACAAAATTAGCTTTTTTCCGCGATCCTTTGCCGAAACTCGCATTTTTCTACGTTCCTTTGCCGAAATTTATGATTTTTTTTTGCTATCCTTTGATGTAATTTGCGTTTTTTTGTGATCCTTTGATGAATTTCGAGTTTCTTTTCCGCGATCTGACGAAATTAGCGATTTTTTCGGCGATCATTTGTCGAAATTCGCGATATTTTTCTGTTGAACTGATGACCGATTTTTCATAAATTTCGGTAAATTCGTAACAGAATCACCCCTGAATTCGCCAATCGGTTGCGGACACTTGTCAACCGATTTCGAGAAAAAAATAATGAAATTTGTCTATCGGTCGCATGGAAAATTCGTGAATTTCAACGATCTTTCGCGGTAAAAAAAAAAAAAAAAAAAAAAAAAGAAAAAAGAAAAATGTGCCAATCAGTCGCGCGAAAATATCGGGAAATTTGCAAGGCGTTCGCGGGAGTTGATCGTAATTTCAAAATGCAAAATTTTCAGGAAAATGGTGAGAATTTTTGGACGGGAGTCTCCCGCCCACGGTATTATTTTGGGCGGGACTTCAAAATTTTGGGAGCGAATCCCGCCATCCCGCCCTGAAATTCAAGCCCTGAGAATCAATCTTCTGCAATTGCTTATAGTTAAAATATCAAAGGACGGTGCAATTAGGGGATAAACGCAAAGTTTTATTTATTTATTTATTTTATTTTTTTTTTTTCAAGTTCTAATTGAAAAGAATTTTGAACAGTTCAAGATGGCTTTTCTGGTTAACTCAAGTAATATCAAATTGTACAATTTTGTTAAATTTTATGTGGCGTTTTAAAATTGTTAAAATTTGAAGAATTCGGAGATTGTTTTTTTAAACCTACTATTACCTTGCCTAATGCAAACGAAATAATATCAAAATGCGTGTAATATACGTTTCTTACATTTTTGCGTAAAAAAAAAAAAGTAAATAATAATAATAATAATTTTATCCTTTACACAAGCGAAAATTGAATATTGTGAACATACTGAAGAGTTGATGAAACTAAAATTTTTATTTAAGTATTTGCATCTTCTCAATAGCATTAAGTTCTTTAAATTCAATGCACATATATTTTTGCTACAAATTATTATTTTTTTTTATTACACTTATTGGTATGACAATCACACCAAGTTCTTCCAATTCATTTTGCCAACTTGTCCATCAAACAATTAACTTACTTATATACTATTTTTTTATGTTAAAAGTTCTATTAACTAGTTGGATGTACCAATCCCTAAACTTTCTTCTATCTCACATATTTTAATATTTCAAAAATGCTGTTACTAATGTCAGTATTTCATTTTTATTAGTTCAATACTATATCAACTTTGACTTTCATCTTAAATTTCTGCGTCAGTCAGTTAATCGGAGTAAAAAAAGTTAATTTTTATCGTGATATTTATTAAAAGCGATAGTTTTTCGTTATTCTGTTGTATATCAGCTGTTCGCGAATAGTCGGCTAATCAGGATGGGAAGCTCCCGTCAATTCACAAGACACCGGTGTACGATAAGACTACAAAAAATCAAGAAAATCAGACAAAAATCGCTATTATAGTGCCCCCTTTTGGCGGAACATTTCCAAATTCAGTGAGGACCTTCTTGCCATGGTCATAAACATACACAAAAAATTTGGTTCATTTCTATGCATAACTTCATACACTTTTCGATGGTACGATATTCAAAATGTACAAAAATCGCTATTACAGCGCTCCCTACCGGCGGATTTTTTCCAAATTAAGGGAGGACCTGCTTGCCATAGTCAGAAACTTTAACAAAAAATTTTGGTTCAACTCTATACATAACTTCATACACTTTTAGATGGTACAATGGCGACACACGGACTTACGGACACACGGACAGACAGACATTTTGCATAAACATGTTTTTTGTGATCTCTGACCCCTAAAACGTGTAAATCCGTCGAAAAACGGAAGTCGAAAAAAATGCCGATTACAATACTTTCTTCTATTGAAGATAGAAGAAAGTAAAAATCATTGACAATAAGTTTCTGCTAAGATTTAATTCTTTGTACAGATTTTTGCATCTTTTTAATTACAATAAAATTCTTAAACTAATTTTACACATTAATTTGTTACAAATTAAATTTTTCTGTTTACAATTTGCGCATATTTTCCGTCTTATTAGTATTCGCAGTTAGTATCAGTATCGCATTAGCAATTGTTAAGAATAACAAACTGATTTTCAAAAACGTTTCCGAGTACAGTTTTTTCTGACGTTATTTAGTACTGAATAGACTAATTTTGAAACACTCCTTGTATTCTTTCAAAATATTTATTCTCATTAATATATTTTTCCAGTGATATATAATCTAAATAAAAACGATATAATCTGAATGAAACTTCCTGAAAATAATTAATTATTAGGAATTACAAAAATAAATAAATAAATAAGTAAAAATTAATTAATTAATTAAAATAATATAAAATAAAATAAATTAGTAATTTTTACCTTATTTTTCGAAAAGTAATTTATTGTTCAGAATTTTAAAGAATAATAATCATAAAAAATTTAACTGCTTCACTATTGTTAAAGTATTCGTTGAAATTTAACAACTTTTGAGAATTGCAAAAGAAGAATCGAAAAAAAAAAAATTAATTGTTAAGACTAAAAAATTATTTGAATAATTTATTGTTCTGTATTATTAATTTATTAAATATATGCATACATACCTGCTTTTATAGCAAACGTCATGCTAGCTTTTCTAATTTGCTTTTTAAATCGTTTTGTTCACAGTACACATTAAGGCAAAATTCGCCTTAATGGCAGGGTTAAAGCGAGAAATACTTATAGCAGAAAATTATCTGTGCCAAACTATTTTCTTGCGAAAGAATTTGAATCGAGATGAAAATGTCTTTCCCAAAGGCGATAAATTCTGGCACGCGCTTGCTGTATTATTCATTTTTTCTCCAAGTCAGAAAAAAAAAAAAACGCAGCATTATTTAATATTAATTAAACTTAGGTATATTCTTTTCATTGTATTCAAATATTTATTTTCATAAATATTATATTTCGAATGATATAATCTAAATAAAACTTGCTGAAAAATAATTAATTGTTGAGAACGATTTATGATTCGAATTTTTCTAATCAGTTGAATTACTTTGATATATTTTTTTTTATATTGTAGTGTATTGTGATTTGATATACAGGTTGTTCCAAAATTCGACCGACAAATTCAGAGGGGTGATAGTACGTATCTAGTGGATGAAAAATTGCCAGAGAACATGGGGTCGTAAAACCACGTATTTAATCAAAAATACAGGGTTTTTCATCCTAACTCAATTTTGGTTGACGTTAATAACTTTCAGAAAACTGAAGTATATTATAATAAAACATTTAGCATATATACTCACCTTTGTTGTAAATGTGATAATACCAAACAAAAGTGGTAGAAGTTTGCCTTCTACGCGCTAGTAGTAGGTACTTGACGCCCCACATTTTGGACTGATTATCAGTTTCTATGGTATCATCGGTATTTAATACATCATCGATTTCTTGAGCGACATGTTTTTCCAGATCTTTTCGTGATGGTATCACATTTCACACAAAACAGGGTGCATATCGTTGCATTTTCATTGCAATGTTTTAATTTTTTTTTTCGAAATTATTACCGTCAACCCGAGTTCAGTCAGGTGAAACACCCTATATTTGTGACTAAATAAGTGTTTTGTCACCCCGTGTTATATGGTAATTTTCCATTGTCGGTCGAATTTGGCAACACCCTGTATAAGTCTTTTATTACTAAAGTTATATTAACTGTTCAAAAATAATTTAATTTATCTCAAAATTTCATATTGTAGGGCAAAACGCGACAAAGAGGCAGAATTGAAGCGGATTTACTTGTAAGAGAAAAATTTCACTGAAATTATTTTCTTGTGGTTAATGTAAATTACTGTAAAAATGCGTTTTTCATGTAAACTAATGCGATTCGATAAATGAAAAAAAAAATCGAAATATACTTCTGCATTACTTCTTCAAGAAAATGGTTATTAAATTAATATTTAGTGATATTTCTCAGCAATTGTCATTTTGTTTTCTTTCTATTTTATGTATATGTATATATATATATGTATAAAGCTAGTGTGTAACTCCCGTCAAAAATGGCGGAATGTTGATCTGAGTTTTATTTTCACAACACTTCATACGAACAAACGGCTTGGAGATTGTTTTATTGAAAGGTTTAAATTGTAGAAAGGTACATTTTAAATGTTTTATTGAGAGGTTTAAATTGTAGAAAGGTACATTTTAAAAATGACAAATAATTTCTATAAATACATAAAGATAAAGATATTTTTTCATTCAATATTCAATCTCTGAAATAGTTCAACGGTCAATAAAGACTCCGATTCAATCTTTAGAATTAAGAAATGGAAAATCACTGAAAATTGCGTCATGCTGGCACAATCATATAAATTTTTCTGCTTACAAGGGAACCACTTTTGGTGCCGCTCGCACCTAGCTACGAGACTTGGCGCATTTTGTAGCCCTATACATAAAAGTTAGAGAACCGATAAAATTTCTCGTAATAATAAAAAATTAAAAGTTAAAAAAAAAAAAGTATATAAAATATGATTTTAACAGAGAAATTTTTGAATGGGTTTTCATTTTGGGTAATGATTTTGGGTTTTTATTTGTTTATTTCACGCCAAAAGTGAGTTAAGTCGCCAAATATGGCGCTACAATTTTTTCGCCCGCTTTATCAGGGGAGTAAGCATTACAGTACATATTAGAATTCTATCAGATTGCGATTTGTTTGTACTGAACCGATTTCAAATATAGCGGTGTAAAATGATTGTGACAGCTCTTGCTCCAAGATAGGCTATATTTTTTGTCTGTTTCCACTACCCCAGAGGAGATGCAGGAACTAAAAACGTTCTAAAAATGAAATTTTTGAATTATGGAAGGACCTAGATTCATGAAATTTTGAATGGTATATATTTATTACATATAAATGATCTATCGTATAAAAAGCGTTCTAAAAATGTTTTAAATGCCAATTTGTGAGCAATCTCAGGAAGAATTAAACTGATTTCAAAAGTAATGGTAGACAAATTGATGTTGACAGCCTCTGCTCTAACATAGACGCTATTTCATGTCGGTGTCACTATCACCTGGAGGTTGCAGGAGCAAAAAACGTTCTAAATTTCGTTTTTTGTGATCGGTAGGGGCTAGCAACTTGAAATTAGGCAAGGTACATATTTATTAGATGTAAATTATCTTTAAGAACAGTTTTGAAAAAATTGGAATTTTTTTTTTTTTTTTAAAGGGGTGAAAATACGCGAAAAGCCAATTAAAAACGTTGTAAAAGCTTTCTAAATTGCGATTTCTACTCAGTCTCAGGAAATACCAAACCTATTCCAAAAGTAATTGTTACAAATTGATGGTGACAGTCCCTGTTCCAACATAGGCTATATTTTATGTTGCTGTCACCACCATCTGGGGGTGCAAGAGCAAAACATGTTCTAATTTGCGTTTTTTTTTTTTTTTTTTGCACAACTGAGGGGTCTAACATTTTGAAATATGGCATGGTATTTACTTACAAGATGTAACTGCTTTCTACGAACAGTCCAAAGAAAATTCCAAATTTAAAAGTATGAAAATGCGAAAAGCGTTCTAAAAACGTTCTAAATTACTATTTTTATGCAATCTTATCGAATACCAAACCGATTTAAAAAATAATGGTGTCGTTCAAACATGAGCTATATTTTAAGTATGTGCCACTACCACCAGAGGGTTGCAGGAGTAAAAAACTTTCTAAATTGCGATTTCTGTGATACTGAAGAGCCTAGAAACTTTAAATATGGCATGGTAGTTACTTATAAAATATAAATGCCCTCGAAGGACTGTCGAAAATAAATTCGAATTAAAAAGAGGTGAAGCGAAGGGTAGGTTCCAAAAGCGTTCTAAAAAAGTCCTAAATTACGATTTCTATGCAATTTCAGGGAATATAAACCGATTATAAAAGTAATAATTGCGAATCAGTGGTAACAGTCTCCGATCCTACACAGGCTATGTTTTATGCGGATGATTCTACCATCTGGGGTTCACAGGAACAACAAACATTCTAAAAAAGGCCTTTAAAAGCTTTCTAAATTACATTTATGTGGAATATTAGGAAATAATAAACCAATTTGAAAATTAATGTTGCAAATTAATGGTGACAGATCCTATTTCAACATAGCCCTTTATGTTGATAGAGGTGGTAAGACTTGGCATTTGACATGTTGGTTAATTTTAAGACGTAAGAAGATGGTTTCTAAAAAATTCAAAACTTCAAATGGATACTGAAATAAGCGTATTAATTGAGCATAAAAGTTTCAAAATATTTTCTAAATTATCATTTATTTAGTTTTATTTCTTTCTGTTAATTTAAGTCTCAGTTCTGCCTAATGCGGTGTAATAATGAAGTTCAGTTAAACTGTGTTTTAAATAGTAATTTTTGAATTATTCCTAAAAGTATAATTTCTTTTAATAAAAATTAGACATATAAATATCACTTGGCATATTTTAAATATTACGAGAGCAAAGCCGCGGGGTTTGCTAGTATATATATATTTTTCTTAACCGAAAATGAATTGTAAATTAAAAAAAATACGTCTCAAAAAATACATGCCTGACTATTTTTCATTATTTCTCTTTCATTTCAAACAATGGAAGTAATCCAATTGCCACCATTTTGACAAAATTTTATTATAAACTTCTATTTAACATACATATAAAAACTTAACATATAAAAATGCGAGTATTGTAAAAAATAGCTAATGCGGTTAAATCTACAATTAAACAGCTTTCAGTTAAAAAAATAATTAACAAAAACGGTTCAGTCGAAAGCTCAATGCAGATGACAAAACAGCCTTGAGTTTTAAATACATAGATGGCACGGTTCACCCCGGAATGGTTACCTACACTTTTCTACACTTCGATTTTATATAAATAGATAATAATGTACTTTTAAAAAAAGTACAACAAGTTATTAGAATAATTTATTGCACTTCATTCTAGTTTGAGATATATGCCTTCTTTTATACTGAAAACTATCCTTTCTAAATAATCTAAATCATTTTATTCAAAATACACTTCAGGGCAAGATTCAATATAATGACAGAATGAAAACGGAAAGTACTTAACAGAAGAAAAATTTTCTGTGAAAAATATTTTCCTGAGAAGAAGTTGAATCGAGATAAAAAATATCTTACCAAGAGCGATAAATGAGAAATTCTGGAATGCACTGCTATTATTATGCATTATTTTTCCAAGGAAATAATAATAAAAAAACATATTTGCATTATTTAATATTTATTAAACTGATGTTGGGCTACTTCGTGCATTGTCTTATAATATTTATTCTCTTATTATATTTTTAATGATACAGTCTAAATAAAACTTTCTGAAAAGCAAATAATTGTTGGATTGATTTGTAATAATTTGAATTCTTTTTATTTTAATGAATTACAACAAATTATTTATTAACAGTACAATAAAAATAAATTACAATAATTTATTTTTATTGTATTGTTTTCTGGTTTGAGGTATGTGTCTTCTTTTATTGCGTAAGCTATATCCTTATAAATAATTTAATTTATTTATTCAAAATACACTTCTGGGGAAAATTTGACATTGAAAAAAATCACTTATACACTATGACGCAAAAGTTTAGACAATGAAGAAATTCTTACATACTTTGAAAAATATTTATTCAATTTTCAAATCACTGCTTGAAATTAATGTGCTGTACATATAAACAATATTTATAACAAAGAAAAGTGGAATTGTGCATATTGCAATAAATTAAATGGTAACAAAAATAAACTGCTGTCTCAAAAGTTTAGACACAAATTAAATAAAATCGAAATAAACAATTTTTAAAACCTGGTTGGGCATCCATGCTTATGTATTACGTCATATACACGAGATTGCATGGAAGAAACTAAATCTTGCATAGTTTGTGGATCGATATCGTACCATGCATTCTCAATAGATGTCTTAAGTTCCTTTTCAGAAGAGTATTGTCTAGCGTTGCTATAAACTTTGCGACACATGATGCTCCAAAGGTTTTCTATAGGGTTAAGATCTGGGCTACATGCTGGCCAGTCGAGAACTCTTATATTATGGGAATTAAACCAAGATTTTGAATGTTTTGCAGTGTGAATTGAAGCATTGTCTTGCTGAAATTCCCACTGAGGACCCCCTAGAAGCTCAGCAAATGGCAGTAGGTTTTCTTCTAATGTCTGTGTATAATGCTGTGAAGTTTGACGACCACTGGTGAAGGTCAGAGATACTTGTCCATTATAGCAAAAGGCTGCCCAAACCATCACCGAGCCCCCTCCTTGTCTGCGACTAAAAAAACGTCGAGGTTCCTTCCGCAAGTCATGCCAATACGATAAACAACCATCTGGACCATCCAGATTCCACTTTTTTTCATCGCTAAATATGACTGACTGCCATTTCTCTCCATATGACATATGCTTTCGAGCCCACATAAGTCTTTGTAACTTATGATGTGGTTTCAGAGCTGGTTTCTTCTGCATTTTGCTATAAACGATTGTTCCTTTTTCCAAAATTCGTCTACGAATCGTATCCTTTGATACAGAGAGTCCCGATGAGCTTTGAACTCCACGTACGCTCATTTGTTGAGTACTCGCTAGTCTTTGTATCAGGCGATCTTCTCGTACATTTGTCACACGTGGACTCCCAGACCGACATTTTGCTTTATATTCGGAACCACTCGATAAAAACCGATAAATAGATTTTTTTGACCTATTAATAATAGCAGAAATTTCAGAAACGCTCTTCCCTTCACCTTTCAACTGCCAAATCCTTGAAACCTCATTCACTTGAATTTCTTTAGCTCTCGGCATGTCGACTATGAAGCGCAATCGTTTGCAGAACTTAAGTACTCCAAATTTGTGACATCATCGATTCTAAATTTGCATATGCCAGCGAATATTCAAAGAAATTTAGAATAGTGTCTAAACTTTTGCGACAAGCACATTTGAATTTTTATGAAAAAAATTAGTATTATAGCAAATAAAACGACTGTCTTTTGTACATAGCATTTTAAATCAGTTTTTGAATATATTTACAGGTTTTTGTAATTCTGACGTCATAATTCTACATTTTAAAGCTGAATGACGTCATTGTCTAAACTTTTGCGTCATAGTGTAAGAGAAAATTTTCAATAAAAATATTTTCCTGTGAACAAAATGCCTTTCCCGGAATCCGCCCCGAATTTACTATTTAGCGATATTTCTCAACAATTTTCCATATTTTCCGTTCTGTTTATATTAAAAATAGTTATGTAATTTTTTTTTAAACTACAAGTTATATATGAATAATTTCTTGCACTGAATTCTGCTTTGAGATTGTCTTGCAATATTTATTCTCTTATTATATTTCTTTTTATAGAATCTAAATCAAACTTGCTGAAAAACAAATAATTGTTGAGATTGATCTGTAATAATTTGAAGTCTTTCTAATTTAATGAATTACAACAAATTACTTATTAACAGTACAATAAAAATAACTTATACAATAATTTATTTTTATTGTACTGTTTTCTGGTTTTAGATATGCGTCTTCTTTTATTGCGTAAGCTATATGTTTAGCAATAATTTAATTTATTTGTTCAAAATACACTCCTGGGAAAAATTTAACGTTGAAAAAAAAAAAGCACTTATAAGACAAAATTTTCCCTAAATATATTTTCCCAGTAAACAAAATACCCCGAATTCGCCCCAAATTTAATATTTAGCTATATTTCTAAAAAATTATACATTTTTTCCTTTCCGTTTTATATTAAAAATAATTATGTAATTTTCTTTTTAAACTACAACAAGTTATATAAATAACTTATTCCGCTGCATTCTGCTTAGAGATGCATGCCTTCTTTTATAGCGAAAGTTGTACTAACTATTCTAAAATATTTTAAATCATTTTGTTCAAAATACACTTCAGAGCAAGATTCAATATAATGGCAGAATGAAAACGAAACGTACATAACAGAAGAAAATTTTTCTCTGAAAAATATTTTCCTGCAAAGAATTTGAATCGAAATAAAAATGTCTTACCAAGAGCGATAAATGTGAAATTCTGGAATGTACCGCTATTATTACTCATTATTTTTCTAAGAGGAAAAATCCACTCTTGCATTATTTAATATTCATTAAACTTATTTTGGGCTTTAAACTTCGTGCATTATCTCAAAATATTTTTTCTCTTATATTTTCTAAAGGTAGAATCTAAATAAAAATTGCTCAAAAGTAATTAATTGTTGAGATTTATTTAGAGTAATTTGAATTATTTCTAATCTAATGCATTACAACAAATTACTTCGATAATTTATTTTTATTGGACTGTTTTCGAGTTTCAGATATGTGTCTTCTTTTATTGCGTAAATCTATGTTAAAAAATAATTTAGTTCATTTGTTCAGAATACACATAAAAGAAAAATATCGCTGAAAATGTTCTCCTGTGTGGAAAAATTGCTTTCTCGAACAAATAAATGGGGGAAAATCTGAAATGCACCTTTTCATTATTTTTTCAAGAAAATGTGTTATTATTAATTTAATTAATCTAATATTTAATATTCTGTCTCAATAATTGTCAAATTTCTGAAATTATATTATGTATTAAAAATAATTATGTAATTGTATATATTTTTCAAAAAATCTACAGCAAGTTATTTGTATTATTTATTGTACTGTATTCTGATGTCAAATATACATGTTTTCTTTTTTATCGAAAGCTTTTTTATCTTTTTTATATTTATGTTCTTAAATACAGTCGGACCTCTATTTAACGAACCTCTATTTTGCGAATTTCTCTATTTTGCGAACTTTTCCTCGGAACCAACAACATTTTGCGAATTTCTTCGTAAAATGACCTCCAAATAGCGAAGTTTTTGCGCATTTAACAATTTTTTATGGTGTTTTAAGAAGTTTTTTTTGTTCTTATTCATTCACACCAGTTTTAACTTATTTTCTTAGATTCATCTCTATTGAACAAATTTTCCTCATAACGAACTTTTTTTCGGGATTTAGCGACTTCGTTAAATAGAGGTCCGACTGTACTTTATTCTAATTTTTTAATACAACATTTTGCTCAAGTTACACTCCAGGTGAAGATTCAATGAGAATCAAAGTGAAATACTTTTAGGAGGAAATATTTTCTCAAAAATATTCTTCTGAAGAAAAATTGAACCGAGATAAAAATGTCTTCCCTGAAGCGATAAATGAGATATTCGGAAATGCGCTGGTTATATTATGCAGAAGGAATTATTGATTAATTAATCTAATATTTAGCATTATTTCTCAACAACTGTAAAAATTTCTCCCCTTTTATTTAATATTAAAAGTAGTTATGTAATATATGTATGTATATATATATATATACCGGGTGTCCCAAAAAGGACTGACTGATTTTAAAATTCAATAACTTGCAAACGGTGACAGATATTAAAAAAATTCTTGCAGGAGGGTTATGCATAAGGTCAAAAGTTTTATTACAGTGATTTTCAATTTCAGTTCGAATTACAAACAATAGATGGCGCTGTAAGCAATAGTCGCTAAATTCAGGCTCGATTTTTGGTACTTCGTGGCCCGGATAATACATTTCCATTTCCTTTTTCTGCATGGAACAAGATAAAGGACCAAAAATCGAGCCTGAATTTAGCGACTATTGCTTACAGCGCCATCTATTGTTTGTAATTCGAACTAAAATTGAAAATCACTAATAAAACTTTTGACCTTATGCATAACCCTCCTGCAAGAATTTTTTTAATATCTGTCACCGTTTGCAACTTATTGAATTTTAAAATCAGTCAGTCCTTTTTGGGACACCCGGTATATATATATATATTAATCAACAGCACGTTATTTGGATTATTTATTGTACAGTATTCTGATTTCAGATAAATGCTTTCTTTTGTATCGAAAACTTTAACAATTGTTCTAAAACACTTTACAACATTTTGCTCAAAGTACACTGCTGGGGGAGTTTCAATATAATGGCAGAATCCAATTTAAATACTTATATAGGAGAAAATTAGAAATATTCTCCTGAAGAGAGAATTTGAATCGAGGTAAAAATGTCTTCCCAGGGGCGATAAACGAGAAATTCTGGAATGCGCTGGTTATATTATGCAGAATGAATTATTAACTTAATTACTTTAATATTTATTGTTATTTCTCAAAATTAGTCTTTTCTTCTCGTTGTACTTTTGTTATGGACTCTTCAGGCTTTTGAGTTAGAAAACTAGCCATTTCACAAGATTGAAAGCATAGGTCAGATGGCAATGAAAGCTGGCAGAATTAAGTTACAGATGCTCAAATTATAAGTAAGAAGTTTGCTAAATTCTATTAGTGGCTCAAAATAAGATGGGAACGCTGATCGTATGCCGAAACCTAAGAAAACATCACACCAGAAAATGCCTCCAGAAACTATGTAACAGCACTGTATAAAAAATAACTTGGAAATATTACAGTGCTATTATCGAGAGAAAACCCGTGGATTATAGTACTCTTTTATTTTGGAATTACAGAATTGTAATACTTTACCATGCTGGCTAACTCTGGTATATATAACAGCCAGACATCCACAGATGCTTAATTATTAAATCGTTGCAAAAAAAAAAACACCCGCGAAAATCAGATTTCTGGCGATTCAGGCATTCTTTGCGAAACTGAAAGAAATAGCACAATAAGGAGTTAAGGCTGCTAGTCACTCCGTTCCGAATTCCCCTCGGTAATGTTAAGTCTATGGGCGTTTGATGCAGTTTCATAATCAAAATATCTCCTCAGGAAATTAATATTTTTAACTTCTTATTTCAGTGTTCTCTTCTTAACGCTTTCCGGCGCGGACTAATTCTGTTTATAAACTGATGAAATAATGGAGTGACACCAGAATTTATAAGCGAATTTATTAGAAAATATCAACTTGCTTGTTCTCACGTACATTATAAAAGGAAATTTTTAATTAAATATTCCTGGTGCCGTTTGTCAGTTTCGGAATTAAAATTAGGTGTCCTTTTTTAAGGACACCGCCCTCGAAAGGGTTAAAGGATGTCATTTTTTTCTTAGTTCTCAAAATATTTATAAAATCTATGCTTAATTTAATATTTTATGTTTTAAAAATTGAAGGCGGGGTGGGGGGTAAAACTTTAACACTTCATATAAAATTAAGCGTAGATTTTAGAAATATTTTTAAAACTAAGGAAAAAAAGAGACATCCTTTAAGAAGAGCTCACAGAAAAAAGAAGTTAAAAATATTAATTTCTTGAGGAGATATTTTGAATATAAAAGTGCATGAAACGCCCATAGACTTAACATTACCGAGGTGAAATCGAAAGCTGAGTGACTAGCAGCCTTAATTGAAGCACAAATGTTAGAATTCAACCACAACTGAGATCTCGCTTGACTACAGACTGCCTTCATAAAACAGTAGCTAGGCATTTATGCCACACTTTATATTAAAAATAATTACGTAATATATATTTTTTAAATTACTGAAAGAAATTACTTCTAAAAGAAATTATTTGGATAATTTATTGTACTGTTTTATGGTTTGAGATGTACGCCTTATTTTATAGTGAAAGCTATGCTAGCTGTTCTAAAATACTTTGGATTATTTTGTTCTAAATATATTGCAGAGAATTTAATAGTACAATCGCAGCAAAAAACTCATCATAGGAGAAAATTTTGTCTGAAAAATATTTTCTTTTGGAGAATTTAAATGGAAATAAAAATTTCTTCTCAAAGATTATAACTATAAATGCGAAATTCTGGAGTGCATTTGCTGTATTATGCATTTTTTCATCAAGTAAAATATTTGACAGTTGCATTATGTAATTTTCATTAAACTTATTTTATAATTATCCTTGAATTATATTCAAATAATTATGCTAAGTATTATTTTTTATAATGACAGAAATTAAATAAAACTTACTAAAATAAAATTAACTGTCCAGAATTACCAATAAATAAATGGTTGGTTGGTTGATTTTTGACGGCCGATTATCTACACTAGGGATATAGCCCCGAGGGGGGAGTGCCCTTCGTGGGGGTCTTTCTAAGGGAACCTAACCCGTATTTACGCATGGAAATCCATGGCTCGAAGAAAACCACGAAAACTCCGAACGATTAGGCCGACGGGCGCGATAGGGATCGAACCCAGCACCTCCCGTCTACCAGCTTCGAGAGCAGAATCTCTCAGTCACTGGTGGGGTCCAATAAATAAATGGATAATAATAAAAAATATATATCATGAAGAACCCAATTAATTGCTGAAATACTTTTTTTATATAAATACCTCACATAAATAAATTTCTTGAAATCAATTTGTTTAAATACACTATATGGCAAGATTCCATATCATAACAGAATTGAAGCGAAAAGCACTTTTAAGAGAAAATATTCACTGAAAATATTTTCCTGTGAAGAATTTTGATTAAGAAGATAATGTTCCCAAGGGCGATAAATGAGAAATTCCGGAATGCACTGTTTTATTTTAAATTATTTAAAAAATAAAATAAATAAATAAATAAATTTTTCACAGTTTCATAATTTAATATTCATTTTAATCTTATTTGGGGATTTTTCAAACATTCTATTCAAATGTTTATTCTCACTAGTATTATTTTTCTGCTGATAGAATCTAAGTAACATTTGCTGAAAAATAATGAATTGTTAGGATTAATTTATAATTTGTGTTCTTCAGTAATGAATTTATATTATATATATGTATTATTGTTGTTGTTTTTCAAATGTGAAAGGGGGAATTTAGAATTTGCAATTAATTATAAATAAAATTTTGCATTTGGCATGAAACAATTTGCAAACGCATGTTTAGTCTAAATTATTTATTTTATAACCATCAAAGGGATTCAAAAACGTAGATTTATATAAGATTTTTTCCAGCTTATAGTGACATACACGACGCTTCAAGAATTTGAAAGAACGGTTGAAAGGCACACAAACTTCATTGCGTTCATTTTCAACATATAAAGAATATATACTCAGGGTTCGCACAGACTCCTTAGACTCCTTGGAAACTCCTTAGAAATGAAAACATTCCTAAGTAGTACTTAGATAAGCAAACCACTCCTTAGAAACTCCTTAAATTGTATTGCGGCTTCGGACGCAAGCGATATTGCTGCCGAGGGAAAAAAAATCGTGATTGTAAAACGCACGGTAAATCCTTTATGCACGTCATTTATCTGAAGCACATCATTGATTGGTTAGGATAACCTTATAGCAGGGCTCCCACTAGGTTCGTTTTTCAATTATTAGGTCCGTAAAGTCCGTTTTTCGACACTGTTAATCGATCTTTATTTTAAATTTTATCAATGTTTGGCATTTAACCAAGAATCTCGAAAACATCGCGTTTTTACCAAAATATACGGTCAAATTCCGTCAATCGATCGCGGAAAAAATTCGTAATTTTTATCAAAGGATCGTGAAAAAACGCGAATTTCTCAGACAGATCGCGGAAAAACTCGAATTGCTTCAAAAGATCGCGAATTTCATAAAAGACAGCGAAAAAACGCGAATTTACTCAAAGGATCACGGAAAAACGCGAATTTACTCAAAGTATCACGAAAAAACGTGAATTTACTCAAAGGATCACGAAAAAACGCGAATTTCGTTAAAAGATCGAGAAATAAAGAGGATTTCCTCAAAAGATCGCAAAAACGTGATTTTCCTCAAAAGATCACAAAAAATATGGATTTCCTAGAACGATCACAAAAACACGTGAATTTCCTCAAAGGATCGCGAAAAACACGCAAATTTCGTCAAAAGATCGCAAAAACACGCGGTTTCCACCAAAAGATCGCGAAAAAACGCGAATTTCCTTAAAAAATCGCGAATTTCCCCCAGAAAATCGCGAAAAAATGCAAATTTCCTCAAAAGATCGCGGAACGCGCGCGAATTTCCTTAAAAAATCGCGAGAAACACGCGAAGTTCCTCAAAGGATCGCGAAAAACACGCGGTTTCCATTAAAAGATCGCGAAAAAACGTCAGTTTCGTCAAACGATCGAAATAAAACGCGAATTCTATTAAAAGATACCGAGAAAGCGTTAGTTTCGTCAAACGATCGAAATAAAACGGGCATTCCATTAACAGATCGCGAAAAAACGCGAATTTCCCCCAGAAGATCGCGAATTTCATCAAAAGATCGCAAAAAACACGCGAATTTCGTCAAAGGATCGCGAAAAATACGCGGTTTCGATGAAAAGATCGCGAGAAAAACGTCAGTTTCGTCAAACCATCGAAATAAACCGCGAATTTCTCCTAGAAGATCGCGAATTTCCCCGAAAGATCGCGAAACACACACGAATTTCTTCAAAAAATCGCGAAAAACACGCGGTTTTCATCAAAAGATCGCGAAAAAAACGTCAGTTTCGTCAAACGATCGAAATAAAACACGAATTCCATTAAAAGATCGCGAATAAACGCGAATTTCCCTCAGAAAATCGCGAAAAAAAGTGCGAATTTCCGCCAGAAGATCGCGAAGAACACGCGAATTTCATCATACGATCGCGAAAAATAAAATGCAAATTTCGTCGAAGTTTCACCTTCAAAGAAATCGATTACCGCTCTTCTAAAAGAGTAAATTCAAAACTTATATTTTTTCTTGTATGTTGCGTTTAGCATCCTTTTTTTTTTTTTTAACCTTTTTAAATTTTCTTTAAGATGTATCATGTGTGCGATATACATAATAAGTGTTTGGGGTTTGACTAATCTCTGTGTATATTATATGACCATTGGTCGCTGCATAAAAAAGTTGATTGTCTATTTTGTATTTAATCTTACGAAATCAGTAAGCAATATATTGTGAATACTGTGCAATTTCATCACTAACAATTAGATTCTAGTAGAGTAAAATTTGTTTTTGTCTCCAAATTGGGCATTAAAAATTGGAGTGCGCATACCACATAACGATGCACCACATAAAAACAACAACAAAAATAGCAAATCCTTAAAAATTTTTTGGACTCCTTGAATTTTTTCGGTACTCCTTGGATTTTTTCTTCCCAACTCTGTATGAACCCTGTATACTTCTTTTAACATCACATCTCTTGCGCAAATGAAAATTTTAACTATGCATTGTGTAACACGTAAAGAGATGTACAGTCGGACCTCTATTTAACGAACCTCTATTCTGCGAATTTCTCTATTTTGCGAACTATTCCTGGGAACAAAGAACATTTTGCGAATTTCTTCGTAAAATAACCTCCAAATAGCGAAGTGCATTCTCTATTTAACGAACTTTTTCTTGTGATCAAAAATTTCTTTTCTCCCCATTTCTCAGAATATTTCTCGACATTTCAAACTTATTCTTTCTTTAAACACATTTTATGATGTTCAATGGCCTTGAACTGGTTTTACCAGGCGCCTTCTTTGTCAGCAGTGAGAATTCGGTACGGAGGACGAAGACGATAATCCCTTAGAGTAACTTAAAAAAATGTGGATACAGTAAGAAAAAAAGAAGAAATTAACCATAACCATGATGTGCTGATTGATGATTGCATTTCACTTAATTTTGAAATTGAGACCCCGGAAACACTATCCGAATTGGATATTTTTGACTGTGAAAAATAAAAAAAAATACAGCAATGAATTGCGATGAAGACGAATATGATGATGATGGAAATGATAATTATTCAGGAATTAACAAAACTTCGCATGATGAAATGCTAAAATCATTTTAAACAGTCCGACGCGGATTATAGTTAAAAGAAAAAAGCATGAAGGGTTTTTTGGTGCATTGCAAATATGCGAGACGTATTATAAGAGAAAGCACTTTTTTAAATAAAAAACTCAGGCAAAATTAACAGAGTTTTTCAGAAATTAAATTTTAAGGACGATTTGATAATGTATGGTTAAAATTATTTGTTATAATAATAATAAATACGATAATGTCCTGTAAAACTATTTACTTTAAACAGAAAATACAGTGTATTCCCGGACAATGTTTTGTTTTCCTTGCAGATTTCAAAGATTTAAACACGTAGAAAAAATGAATTGATGAGGAATATTGGTGGGTAAAATAAATAAAACAAATCGATATAATTTATTAAAAAAAATGTGATTAATTACTTTTAATAAAAATATTAAGTATTTATGAATTTAAAATCTGTTTTATGTAGTTTAAAGTATTTTAAAAGGTGAATCTCTATTTAACGAATTTTCCATATAACGAACTTTTTTCCGGGATTTAGCGACTTCGTTAAATAGAGGTTCGACTGTATATAAAAAGAATTCTCTCCTAACATAAAGGTATATATAGCAGGGAAAGCGAGCCTTTTTACACCCGCGTGTCAATTTTTTTCAAAAACAATTTTACATGATCATGACACGCCAACAATAGGGTGGAACTTAAGTATAGGGTAAAAAAAAAACTTTTTTGTTTTAATGTGTAATAGTGAAAACTTTTTTCCTTTTTGGATGTCTAAACTTTTGGCTGAAAAAGTTTTTTTAAATTAAGTTGTTTTCCGGTTCCTCAAGGAGGTCAAAGTTTTGAAATTTCAGTATAAAGTAACTTAAAGTAAACAACGTAGCTGTTAGCTCATATCTACTTTTATTTAGCAAATACTATCCAGAAGTCACCACGAGGAGGTGGTTAAATATTGACTTCCACCCTTTTTACCCCCCTTTGTTATGGATGAATTCAATTGGATATTCAACCTACTGTCTTTTTAGGCAAACTTTGTCATTACGTTGTGGGATTTCAACTCCAAGATTAAGCCATCTTTTGCTTAATATTTAAAGACGGTTGACGCAGCTCGCTTGACAATTTTGACAAACGTTTCCACTGTTTGAGTATGACAAGGAAAATCTAAAATTCAGGTGTATCCCCTGTTTGTACTTTTTTTAAGTTCTTCATCTGATCAGTCCGTCAAGTTAGGATCAATGTTTTTATAGTCTATAATTTCAATATGTTCGCATTTTTTCAAGTCGCTTTCCTACTGGTCCAGAAAATCCTTTTGTACCCGTAGTTTTTCCAGCAAGATGTTGAAGTAAGTATCCAAGAAAAAAGTTCATTTACATGTAATAATCAAATTATCCATTATAAAGTTTTTACCGTATTGCTTCCGATGTTTTAACAACTCCAGATTTGCTTCCTGCATTAAAGGCGTTTCTGTTTCACCCAATAACTTTTAAACTTGAAATGTCTGTATTATTATTTTGAAAATACACCAAAATTGCAGTGGCTATATTAATATAAGCAGAAGATGTCAATGAAATATGACCAATATATTTTTATCCTGGTTTTTGAACTAAGACCAGGTGTTTGTCTTTAATGATTCTTAGTTATACTTTTTTCCCTCTGCTTCAGTTATCATAGTTTTATCCTCTCTGCCATCAAAATACTAACCTTCTAAAATTAACTCATTTCGTCTTTCCTGTTCTTTCACATTCTCCCTTTTCTTTTCTCTTTGTCGTCTTCAAGTCCTTCTTTCAGTTACCTTATCTTTATAATTATCAGAAATACCCATATCTTCTAAGGTGCCATTTGCAATAATATTTGCAGTTCTGTCTAATACTCCGGTTCTTTCACCTTGTTGATTATCAAATTCAGGTTTAGAAAAGCAACCGATTGAACTATTTCCTTCCGAACTATTTTTTACACTTGACGATCATTCAATCAAAACATTATTTTTTTGTTTTAAAATAACTTTTTTTCTTGATATTTCCTTTTCCAGTCTTGCTACACATTTTTTGTAGTTTTCATATCTATTGATCCTATTGCCATCACCCCATCTCTCTTTGGTCTTTGAGAAAAAGACGTTCTTGTTCTGATACACGGTAATATAGTGCTAACACAAGTGCTAAGTGCTTTTACACAAAGAAATGTTTTTTGTAGGATTACCTAACATTTTGCAATTTTATATTGGATGTGGGATTAATCTTTCTAATCTTAATATTTTTCTTCAAATCTTGACATTTCTCGGGCTAGTCTCTAATCATTTTTTATGATTTGTATATCATAAACCTTTGGAATTGAAGGTCTCAGCAATACACTTTTAATTGTATCATCAACAGCTTTAGATATTTTAGAAATAATGTTCCAGATTCCAGCTGTCAGATTTTAAGTTAAATGATCCCAAAAATAATGTTTCAGAACATCTTCATACGTTCATCAAAGATGACAGTTTAATGTTAATTGTTTTGGTTCACGAAATACGGGACACTTCAACAATTATCTAGATTTAGGTACGTTAACAGACTTTGTCACTTTCGGCACCGAATGTTTATTGAAAAATAATTAATGAAACTGTTAACACACGTTAAATCGGACTAACTTGTTATGTGTCGCAGCCAAATAAATCAGAGACAATGAAAGCCGATGCCCACGACGCTGGGTTCTACAAAAGTCAAATAAAGTGGGTCTAACTTTTCTAAGGCACTCAAACTAAATTATTCTCTTTATTACAGGACATTAACACTTAATCAATTTAATTTTGCAAAATATAAATTTAACAATAAGTTAAAAAAAATTCATGCAATTATCGGCTTTTTTTCGTTTTTTAGGGAAAATCAGGCGCTTTGAGGAACCGGACAATATCATTTTAAAATTAAAAGAAAAATATTTTCTTTTTATGGAGTTAAAAAGGAAAAAAATAATCACTATTAGAATATAAAATTCGAAACTTCGTTTTTTAGTTCCACCCTAGCCAACAACCAAAAAATGGATCAAAATTACTTGCACTTTTGCTTACTAGGATTTGAAAAATAGGTGAGTAATATGCGTTTAATAATTACAGTAACATATTTTAGGAAACAATAAAATAGTAAACGCGATTTCTGTTACTACATCTTGGCTTTCAAATCTCATACCAAGTCATTATAATTCCATCATTGGCATTTTTGCTGATAATGCCTGATATTCTCCAGATATTCTCTTCATTTGATAAATTATTGAGTCCATATTGAAATAGATTGGAATTCAGTAAGTTCCTTTACAATATTTTCAATTTCATAGGAAGTTAAATATATATATACACTTAACATACACTTACCAACACACTTAACATAGATTCCAAAAACATACTAAAAAGCAGCAGAAATTGAATAACAGAAAGGAAAATATATCTACCCTATATATATAAAATCCTAATGAAACGAATTTATGAAACGAATATATGAAACGCTTGAAATGTATCGATTCTTTGAATCGACTGATTAAACAACTGACTTTGTTTCACGGCGTTTTCTCCTAAAATATGGAATACTTTGCGATGAAATTAACACTAAAAATCCGTGTTGATCCACAAATCACAAAACTGGTATTAGAATTTTTAAATTCGAATTAGTTTTCGAAATATTATTTTTTTCTAATTTTAAATACATTTTTTCTAATGATGGCAACTCAAATTTTAATCATAACAGAAATTTTTTTTTCATAATTCAGAAAAGGTTACTATTTTAAATTAATTTGACGACAGTTTGGCCTCCTTTAAATCTATGCTAAGAACAATGCTTTTTTTGTATTTCGTTATCATTTTATTAAATACAAAACTTTCATTTAAAAATGAAACATTTAAATTGATGGCCTTCACTTCATAAAAAAAAAAAAAAAAGAAAAGAAAAGAAAAAATATTAGGCACAGATGTCATATACGCACCGGGGTACCTAATTGGCGCACAAATGGCATTATTTTGATAGACATGGTAACCCGGCTATTGTTGTTTATTTAATAATAAATGTGTATTTACTTTTATTTCTTTTTTTAAATTTATATAAATTATTTTATTCTATAGTAATTAATTATTTTTTTTTGCTATTTCCTTTTGGAAGTAATAGAAAATAATTAAAAAATATGGTACAATGTAGTAGTTATTCCGTCACCCAATTTCGCAAATTATATAAATCGCCAAATTGTACAGATTGACAAAATTTTTATTTTAAATGACGAAAGAACAAATAAATTAGTATAACATTAATAAATATAAAAATAAAACGTCGAAATAAAAATCACTTGATGACGTAAACACGTGTAACTTGCTAAAAGTCAAGTGAATGTGACATTTACCATCAACCATTATTGACATTTAATCTTATAGTTCGCGATAGATTTTTTGTCGACGGATAACTAAGTAGTACCAAAAATACATATGTAACTGGTATTCGAAAACGAGGTTTTCGTCAAATTTTCGTTAAAAAAAAAAAAAAAAAATCATGCCAAACATGTCGTGTATGACATCTGGCGAAATATTAAATTATGTAACAAACCATGACATTTAATTTCAACTTCAAATCAATGTTTTAATTTACCACTCGAACAATAAAAAAAAGTGCTAATTGGCGAATTGAAAAAAAGATATTGGCGAGATTTGCACCCGGCTTTTTTTTCTTTCGGCACAGATGTCACATACGGCCCCATATTGGCGCGATTTTTTTCTGACGCCAATGTCATATACGCAACGGGTACTTAACTGGCGCCAAAGTATCGTTATTTTGCTTGATATGGTAAGCCGGATGTTGTTGTTTATGCCGTTAATGCGTTCCCCAAATTGGCGTTGGAAAAAAATCGCGCCAATGTCGCATTTGTTCCAAACCTTCATATGAAAGGCGAAGGGATCAGATCGTATTTGTTTATGGCATTTGATGACTTGAACTATTATAATATAGATGAAATGATGGGGATAGAATAATATTTGGCGACTTATCACCTGTGCCTGGATAACATTAAAGTATCAAAATGACACCTAGAGTATAAAAAGCAAAGTGTTCCGCCCGGAACTGTTGATGATAGTCACATGATTTAGGCTATTGTTATAGAGATTGTTTTAAAATATCGGTTGACAAAGACTCTGAATACCTAATTTGTTTATTTTAGCTTCTTTTCAAATGTTTAACTGATCCTCTTTAATCAAAAACGAAAACAACCATTGGATGTCTTAACAGCAACTGATTATCCGTTAAATTTTTGCAATCAAAGGGAATTGAATGGAAACCCGTTTACCGGGAGATCTGCACACCTTTTTCAGTATAATTTAATCTTCTCTAATATTTTTAAAACCCATTAGATTTTTAGATTCTGCGGTGTCTGAACGGGGGTTGGCGAGCGTAGCTTGCAGGGGGCAGGGCCCCCTAGTATATATATATATATATATATATGCCAGATGTCATGTAAAAAGTATAGTCCCTCATACTATCTCATGAGAACATGAAAGTATACAAGCTAGGCTTATATATATATATATATATATATATATATATATATATATATATATATATATATATATATATATATATATATGTATATATATATATATATATATATATATATATATATATATATGTATATATATATATATAATAAGCCTAGATTGTATACTTTCGTGTGTTTTTTTTTATTTCATTCTATTTGTTTTAAAATTTCGATCGAAAATGACGAAAATATTTTATTGCCTGCCATAGATAGGTTCACAGTCCCTGGTACGTAAAACTAATTTCAATAGACAGCAGTGTCAGTGGAAACAGCTTATAACAAAGCTTAAGGGACCCTGACATTTATTCTTTATACGCAGACTTCTTTATAACCAATTACCTTACAACATGAATGAAATTACATTAGAATAGAATTAAAATTAATTTGATTTATCCCGTACTTTGATTTAATCGGGATCACATTATGAAGGCATTATCATATATATATGTGTGTGTGTGTGTGTGTGTACACACCTTAGCGGATGGTTAGAATCACATGATTTTAACAACGTTAGTGGAAATAATGACTCGGGACCTCTTCATTGACCGAACAGTGTTTATTCATACAGTTCTATGATAAATTGGGAGGAACCTTAAATTTAATTTAATTAATATTTTATGATTAATCCTTGGCTCTGTGACGTGAGCTAGCGCTGACCAAGTCTTGCTGCATCACTAACCACAGACTGCTGCAAATTGCGTTAACGTTTGCATTTTGAATCTTAAGAGTTGGTTACAATTGAAAGTAATCTGAAACTAATATTTGCTGGGCTGCAAAGCAAACTTAAAAGGGGCCGATTTATAATTAGATAATTAGAGAGAAAATATTTAATAGGAAATTAATTGAAAGATGAATTTGAAATGTGATTTCAATATTTTAATACCTTTAATAGGTATATATATAATAAAATTAATTGATTTTACTAGGAAAAACTCTAGTTAGAGAGATTTGATTTCACATTATTTTCTAGGTGGTCGTCTACTTATTGTTATAATATGACTGTGTATTAAAATGTTTTGTGCTTCTGTAATTACATCCCCTCTTTTTTTAAATCTGATAAATATTTTGCTTTTCTTTTAGGTAAGGGGATTTCTGTCTTAAAATTTCTTTTGAAAATGCTATCCGGAAGAGTTTTGTAAGTAAGAACACTTTGTTTTCGTTTAATAGACAAAATATTTACTTCCCCGGCCTTTATATATATATATATATATATATATATATATATATATATATTATATCATTTCAAAATGCTAAAACAACATAACTTCAAAAGGAAGGTGTATATCTGCAGAAATTTTTAAACTATAAAATATTTATAAAAACAAAAACAAGAAAGACAGGTAAAAAAAACAAAAACAGTCTGTTCTTCATCAGTGGGAGGACAGACAGAAAACTAACTCCACCCCCCACTTTTTAAAATTTGCAGGTTTCTGAACACATGTTCACCCCGCATTCAATACTGAAAACTATTGTCATTTTATTAATCTAATTACATAAAAAACTAAAACAACTCAAATTAAAAACTAACAAACATAATATTAACCATACAAAAACAAAAAACTTTAATAAAAAGGTCTTTTAGAGGAATGCTTAAATTATCATTAAACTGAAAACAAAAGAAAAAAATATAAGAAAACAAGCATGAATGCAGAATAAACATGCGCCCCCCCAAACCCGCAAAATGAAATTTCTCAAAACATGAATACCTGTATAATGTTTCCTACCCGTCAACTATAAACAAATAAATTTTTTCTTCCAAATCCATTATCAAAAGCCAGAAATTCCAGCTCTGCAACTTTCTTTCGTTTCAATTCATCAATAGACACCCGTTCTTTTAACAAGACTTTAGGATGCCCATTTCATACAGAAAGATCCAGAAGGCTGCCATCACATGTTCACGCCACCAGTCCACATCGTTGCCATTCACTTTTAAGAACTGTCTTTAAATAATATTTCAAAAACTTAATGGGGTAATTGTTATTGTAAAATAAATTAGCCAATAACTTAAAAATCTGTTTATAAAAATTACTGTCTCTGCCACAAATTTTATTGAAACGTATCAATTGATTAATAATTATATTTATGTAAATTTTTTTATGCAAATTTGAAAACCAATGCGGCATGCTTCTAGTAAAAAAATTAAAACTATTTCTTTTATCGTACAAATCCAAAATCAAATTATTATCAATAATTTTGAATAAAATATCTAAAAATTCTGCATTATAATCATCACTGTTTGCTCTGTTCAATTTTAAACAATTTGGATATATAATATCATATTCATTAGAAAATTCAAAATTCAAAATCAAAATATCATCAATATACCTAAAGACCTTTAAAGACTTATTATATTTCATAGTATATTTAAATTCATAATAAAATAAAAATAAATTTGCTGCTGTACTAGAATAGTTTGTTCCCATCCCTATACCACATATTTGATTAAAGGTATTATTGTTAAAAGTTACATAATTATTATAAAAACAGAAATGACATAAGCTTGAAAATAAATCTCTATGTATATTTAATTCATCATTTATACAAAAAACATCAAAAATACTCATTAAAACTTCATAAAGTGAATCAATAGGTATATTGGTGAACAGATTTTCAAAATCGAATACCTGCATTTTCAGAGGAGTCAAAGGCAATTTGCTCAGAATTTCAACACTATTGTCAATTGACCAGAAATAACTATACTTCTTAAATTTATACTTTAGAAAATCATAAATATTTTTTAATAAATTCTGTAAACCAATATTAAAATTTTTATTAATGCTTTTAGAAGTACTACAAATAAATCTAAATTTAATCGGATCTTTATGAAATTTAGGCGTATTTTATTATTTAGGCGCCTAAATTTCATAAAGATCCGATTAAATTTAGATTTATTTGTAGTACTTCTAAAAGCATTAATAAAAATTTTAATATTGGTTTACAGAATTTATTTAAAAAGATTTATGATTTTCTAAAGTATAAATTTAAGAAGTATAGTTATTTCTGGTCAATTGACAATAGTGTTGAAATTCTGAGCAAATTGCCTTTGACTCCTCTGAAAATGCAGGTATTCGATTTTGAAAATCTGTTCACCAATATACCTATTGATTCACTTTATGAAGTTTTAATGAGTATTTTTGATGTTTTTTGTATAAATGATGAATTAAATATAAATAGAGATTTATTTTCAAGCTTATGTCATTTCTGTTTTTATAATAATTATGTAACTTTTAACAATAATACCTTTAATCAAATATGTGGTATAGGGATGGGAACAAACTATTCTAGTACAGCAGCAAATTTATTTTTATTTTATTATGAATTTAAATATACTATGAAATATAATAAGTCTTTAAAGGTCTTTAGGTATATTGATGATATTTTGATTTTTAATTTTGAATTTTCTAATGAATATGATATTATATATCCAAATTGTTTAAAATTGAACAGAGCAAACAGTGATGATTATAATGCAGAATTTTTAGATATTTTATTCAAAATTATTGATAATAATTTGATTTTGGATTTGTACGATAAAAGAAATAGTTTTAATTTTTTTACTAGAAGCATGCCGCATGGGTTTTCAAATTTGCATAAAAAAATTTACATAAATATAATTATTAATCAATTGATACGTTTCAATAAAATTTGTGGCAGAGACAGTAATTTTTATAAACAGATTTTTAAGTTATTGGCTAATTTATTTTACAATAACAATTACCCCATTAAGTTTTTGAAATATTATTTAAAGACAGTTCTTAAAAGTGAATGGCAACGATGTGGACTGGCGGCGTGAACATGTGATGGCAGCCTTCTGGATCTTTCTGTATGAAATGGGCATCCTAAAGTCTTGTTAAAAGAACGGGTGTCTATTGATGAATTGAAACGAAAGAAAGTTGCAGACCTGGAATTTCTGGCTTTTGATAATGGATTTGGAAGAAAAAATTTATTTGTTTATAGTTGACGGGTAGGAAACATTATACAGGTATTCATGTTTTGAGAAATTTCATTTTGCGGGTTTGGGGGGGGGGGGGGGCGCATGTTTATTCTGCATTCATGCTTGTTTTCTTATATTTTTTTCTTTTGTTTTCAGTTTAATGATAATTTAAGCATTCCTCTAAAAGACCTTTTTATTAAAGTTTTTTGTTTTTGTATGGTTAATATTATGTTTGTTAGTTTTTAATTTGAGTTGTTTTAGTTTTTTATGTAATTAGATTAATAAAATGACAATAGTTTTCAGTATTGAATGCGGGGTGAACATGTGTTCAGAAACCTGCAAATTTTAAAAAGTGGGGGGTGGAGTTAGTTTTCTGTCTGTCCTCCCACTGATGAAGAACAGACTGTTTTTGTTTTTTTTACCTGTCTTTCTTGTTTTTGTTTTTATAAATATTTTATAGTTTAAAAATTTCTGCAGATATACACCTTCCTTTTGAAGTTATGTTGTTTTAGCATTTTGAAATGATATAATATGCTTTATTGCATTTGATATGTGCTGCTGTAGCGCCATTCATGCAGTAATTTATCATTAATTTTGGAATAAAATATATATATATATATATATATATATATATATATAATAAAGATGAAATCGCAAATATATGAACAAATTGGTAAAATTCTAAAGGAACAAGATATGAACATAGGAAACCAGTTTGTAAAATAAGAAACTATGAATAACCCACAGAATCATCAGACAGGGTTCCTACGGGTCAGGAAAAACCTGGAAAACAGGGAAAAGTCAGGGAATTCGAAAATTTAGGCAAAAAGTCAGGGAAATGTCAGGGAATTTTTTTAATATTTGAAAAGGTCAGGGAAAAGTCAGGGAATTTTTTATGTACTATTTCCATCGGAATTTCTATTATCGTCGTAAATGAAGAAATTTTGAATTAATTATTCATCCAATAAAAAATATTTATATGAAATTTGTGCAAACTATATAACAATATGAAAAATAATTAAAAAATCGGAAATTCATACAGCACATACTTTTTTTTTTTAGCATTTATCTAAATTAAAGTCCATTGTGGAGTGTTTTACAACAATATGTAGGCTGAATTTTTACTGAGAAAAGTCAGGGAAATTTTAAATTAATGTCACGGAAAACCTGGAAAAGTCAGGAAATTTTTTTTATCAGAATTGCGTAGGAACCCTGTCAGAGGAGCTTGTAGGTTTAATTCATAGTGAAGATGCTTTATTTCATCCAATTTTGTCGGCATTAAGCCTAAAATGACAAAATTTATCTTCCTAACAGCGCATCAGAAAACAAAATAAAATGATAAAAACCAAGAGGTCTAAAGAAAAATCACCCTCACACAAGATATTAAAAATTGAAAAATGATTCGAGCACAATACCTCAATTATAGGCAAGAATCCAAAACTTAAGAAAGTAGACCCACAATATTGTAGATATGTGACGATGCAATCAGATTTGACTATTAAATCATGTAGCGAGCAATTGGTTGCTGAAAATCAAAATCTTAGCATATCTACATAAATCTTAGTTGTACTTTGTTATATTTAGTAAACTTTTAAGTGTATAAAAAATCAGTGACCTTTTTATTAACCCGTAACTGGAGGCATGAATTTCCTTACGCGATCAGAGACATAGAGTCAAAAAGACTCTAATGTTATTTTTCTTTTTTGTGTTTTGTAAACAGAAATTTCCCAAAATTTATTTTGGAAACGCAATATATTCTGGAAATCATGCAATGATAAAAGAACTACTTGACGGTACTGAGGAGATGATTTTATTCAACGAGAAAAACCACGTGATAATGAGAGCCAAAAAACAACGCGGAGTTATTTTGACTCCCGTCTCTAGTTACGGGTTTTAAAGACAAAAAAAGAACCTCTGCCTAAAAAATAATTATTTCAGAAAAAAAAAATAATAATAATACACACTAAAAAAGACATGTTACTTAATCTAATAAAATGTACTATAACCATGAACAAAAATATACAATAACCGTTTTCAAGTTACTAATGATTCCGTAAAGCATTCTTTATCTTTAGAAGACCACCTGAGAAACCAAAATATCTTTGAGATTTAAAGAAGCATTTATAAAATAATGTTTCTTTTGCTGCCACTGATTTTCGTAAACGTTTCCGGGTAGTTTTCTCAACCCGGAATATAGGTTTTTCGGATGCTATCCATTAAATAAAAGTTTCATGTTCAACAAACAAGTTTTTCGGACAAACAGGATTAGCAGCATTAATATTAACATTACAATTAATATTATTTTGTCACTTTTGCCTGTATAAAAATACATTTACGCAGCTGAAAATGTTTAATTGAGAAATAATAACACGCTAAAAACCGATATTTGGGTTTGAGAAAACTCACTAAACTCACTTAACTCACTAAAACTACTACTCAGTAAAAACTACTCTGAAACGTTTCCGAAATTCAATGGCAGCAAAAGAAACTTTTGATAATTTCCGTATTTTCTAAACATCGAAACTAATTAGGGCTACTCAACTCTTTAAACAAAATTGTATGCTTAGAAACTTTTATTATGTCAAGTCTACTTAGCAGTTCTGACTGTACAAGTCCCAAAGAAGAATATAGGAGGAGGCCGGGTAAGATGACGAATGGGGAAAGATGTCGAATTCAGTATTTCTCAGAGTTAATCACAGACGCTAGCACGTCGCGGTCACCAAAAGAGTCCCCTGGAGGCGGGACATGCGCAACACTAGGATAAACCATGCGCATTCCCACTTTGAAGGAAGTTATGTGTATTAGTTCTTTTTCAGTGTGTTTTTCTAAAATGTTTGACCACCACAACGTAAGGAATCGCCCTTCTTTGACCATCACAACTTAAGGAATCACCATTCTTTGACCGTCACAACTTAAGGAATCACCATTCTTTGACCTCACAACTTAAAGAATCACCATCCTTTGACCATCACATTGTAAGGAATCGCCATCCTTTGACCATTACAACGTAAGGAATCACCATTCTACTGTAAGATTTTTTGCTTTTTCACTAAAACATTTTGTAAGTAGAACTCAAGACTTATATAGATTCGTAGGAGATCCATTTATTTTACAAATAGCCTTATTTACTAGTTAAAAAGGGCGATTTTCGTCGTCTTACCCCATGGCTGGGGTAAGATAGAGAAAAATACCCTTTTTTTAATAATCAAATTACCTTTTTTTTTATATAATCCTGTGATTTGCCCCTTTAAAGTTAAATAAGGCAATTGAAAATATCCACGGTGTTAGGCAAGATATGGACAAAGTTCTCATGCAAATATCAGTTCATAAATCCATTCAATGGGGCTAGGAAAAATTGTAGGAGCTTAACTTCGTCATTACCCGCCTTCCCCACCTTTCCCACTCTTTCAACATTAGCAGTTGATATGCTTTTGAAAAAAACAACAGTTACACTTCACCGAAGACTTTTATCTTTTTTTTTTATGACTCTCTTGACTTTTACACGATTCAAAAGTTGTCATACTATCGACAAATTCTTTTTCAAAAAGATATTTTTGAAATGGGTAACTTTTGGCATGAAACTTTCTAAAGAATTGTTTTGGGATTTCTTTCTGACATATTAAAAAAAAAAAAGAATAAAAAAAGAAAAATTATTATCTTTTAAAACACATTACAATTATTGTTTGAACAAGGTTGCAAATCAGATTAATTGAACCATACCAACCTTGGTGTATGTGTTTTTTGTTTCAAGTGGAATTATTTGGTCTTACACGTAAATATTCGTATAATATTCTGTATTTCTGCGTTCTATCGAATTCTGTCTCTATAAACTGAAGTTGAATTTTGCTTTTATTTAAGACATTCATATATATTTATTAAAATACATATCTGTGTAATAAGAATGTTAAGTTTCGTGGAGAAAAAAAAGAAAAAAAAAAAGAGAGCGAGAGCTATTTATTTGGCCTTATACGTAAATATTTGGATAATATTCTATATATTTTTAGGTTCTATCGTATTGTGTCCCTATAAATTAAAGTTGAATTTGTTTTTACTTAAAACAATTCATGTATTTTTACAAAAATGCATATCCGTATAATAGAAATGTTAAACTTCGTGGGGGGGGGGGGGGGAGGAAAAAGAAAAAAAAAAGGAGAGAGCGAGAGATATTCTGCCTTTTCTTCTTCATTTTTTCTAAACTTTAAAATTGCTATAGCATTACTTTTCATTCATGGAATTTTTCATATTCACTCCGGTTTTGTTGTCAAAAATGTAATTTTTCAGTGAAGGAGATTTATTTTAAGCATCACATTTGTTATTAATTTAATTTTTCAATTATCAGACTAAACATTTATTTTAATATTAAAATTTACTTAGGTGGGTATGTACGTATATTTGTTTAATTTTTAATTATCTATTTTAATTATGCGGGTTTTTTTTTTAAATCACACAATTGTCTTTCAGCTCCTATAACATTTAAACCCTTCACGACAAGCGTCCCGTATACTTTGTTCAGTTTTTGGGTACCACAATGTTCGAATAATAATTTTCGCTTTATTTAATCGCTGAATTTCTGTATCCCGATAAGTTGAAAATTACTGCTCGAAAATAATGGTATTCAGATTCAGGGATAGCGCACTTTATAATGCACGCATGCGAGCCGCTCTTCGCGAATGTCCATTTATTCTCAATAGGCTAGACAGTTTAAGTTATTCCACGGTTCACAATTTGTTGATGACCTATTCTTTGCAGGCATTCCATCCGTAATGTAAGATCAGCAAGTCCTAATTTAATTATTGTCCATACTTTATTTGATATAGAAACAATGTTCTAATAGGTTAATCTTCGCATCAGGAAAGAATGAAACAACCGTTATTTTGAAATTTTAAATATTAATAACTGGTTTTAAATAGACAAAGTGAATGACATGCAAAGCATTTTCTGCCGATTGCTTCTGGTTACAGAGTGTATATGTATTTCCAGACATACTGTTTATACTTGAAAGTTTTAGCAGACTAGATATGGCGTGGAGGAGAGGGAAAGCTGAAGTGTAGGTCTTATCAAAATAAGCGCAAAATAATTTGGTGTAAGAACTTTTATATTATTGCACAATTGACAAATTTCCCATCGGTATTATCGTTATTGTTGATTTGTTTAAATTACTTTATGGGAAAAATATCACAGTTCATGACAACTATTTTATGCTATTAAAAAAATTAAAACCTCTTTTAATATATTGCTTTACCGTACGTGACTTTTTTTTTTTTTTTTTCATATTTTATGTTTCCTACCCTTTTTCAAATAAGTCTTGATTTAATCATCTTCACTTATTTTATTTCTTTATCCGAATGTACTTAAAGTTTGCATGATGCGGAAAATACTTTTTTAACGTATTAACTGACATAGTGTTCGCATGCTTAGTAGCTTTGAATTACTTGAATTTCTTTTTTTTTTTTTTTTTTAGAATTAAAAAAATATATATTGTCTAAGGGAAGCTTAAAACTATGTCCTTGAAATAAAACCATTCTTTCAAAAGTAAAACTTTCGTTGTTGTGTTTATTTAGATATGCGATGTTGAAAGGCAAATCTTCTGTTCGATCAGGAAGACATAGAAATACAATCGAAAAATATAAAGAGAATAGAAAATAATCGTAAATTTAAGCGGATGATACATCATTTTTTCTCGCGTGCAAACATGTAGAATGTGATCGAAACACGGAAGATCAAACTTAAGAAAAGGAAGAAGAGGAAATTATATGCATAACTTAAATTTCTTAATACATTGTCGAACTGACTTACAATCGAACGTATACAGTGAAAGTTCGATAAGTCGACATCGTTCGAGAAAAGTAAAATGTCTTTTTCCGAGTTAAGTGGTTTTGAATACTTTAACAGTTTATTGGATACACCATTTTTTCTTTCTATAATATTTCATTACATTACATAAAATACCATTCATCTATTAGACACATTAATGCAACATTAATTAAAATTATAATCAAAACTAGTCTGGTAAATTATAAATAAAACTAGTCTGGTATTTAGTAATGTAATGAAAATATTTTTCATTATTTTATATAAAAAACTATGCATTTATTAACCCCTTGAGGGGCAAGCAAAAATGTCTGTAAATACCGGAATAATCTAACCGGAATAATTGAAAAATTTTATTTTTAAATAAGGAAAAGCAATTTTTCAATAATTTTCCTCCAAAGTAAAAAATATAAAATTTAATTAAATTTTCCTGGTGAGAATCTTGTTTAAATTAGGTGGGATATATTTTATCCCACCGCCCCTTATGGGGTTAAACACATTAATACAACATTAATTGAAATTACATTCAAAACTACTTTGGTATTTAGTAACGTAATGAAAATAGTTTTCATTACATTATATAAAATATCATGCATTTATTAAAAAAATTATAATCAAAATTAGTTTGGTATTTAGTAACGTATCGAAAATAGTTTTCGTAACATTATATAAAATATCTTGCATTAAATAAACATATTAATGCAACATTAATTAAAATTGTAATCAGTATTTACCTTTTTGAAATGTCCCTGAATTTTTCTAAATAAAAAAGCTTTCAAATTTAAACTATCTTATTTTTTGGGTACTAAGCAAATGATCTTTTATTTTCTTAAACGAAGTAACTTACTTACAGATGTATGCGTTCATAAAAGACAGCATCTTCTACAAGACAGGATTTCTTGTGATTCTAGAGCGCTATACTATTTTAGAATACCAAAATATTTTTCAAAAAGTATAATTATTAGAGTTTTATCTCATGAGAAATATGTCAGTCATTTGTATAAAATATAGTGACATATCTGGAATATTGAGTTAGCTGATAGTTGAATTATCAAAGTTTTACAGTATTTTTCCTCAAATGATACTTTAATAACATCAGGGGTAAGAATTCTGCTCCAATTGCCCAAATTCTACAATTTTAATGTCCGACTCTATGCTGCTAGAAAAATGACAATTCTTCACCAATTTCCTACAAAAAAAAAGGAAATGTCGTGCTCTAAAAGCTGGAAAAAAAGTAATCGTACAAATTTTCAATTATATACATCTTTAACCCCTTGTGGACGAGCGACCTGTATGCGTGCCTTTTATAAGGTTATCAGAATCTTTTTATATTCTCACCAGTTATTTTTTATAGTTACGTTTACCTTATTTAATCAGAGCATTTTCGCAATTACAGAAAATTTTCAGTTTTGAAAAACCGGCGATAAAAGATTAAAAATGAAGCAAAGGGCCTCTCGTCGCGAAGGGGTTAAAGACGGGAAGTAATATTAAAGTTAAGGGAAGTAAAGTTACTCAAACGTATGAAAGTATTATTGATAATTGCAAAATGAAAGCATGGGATTCTGTGTTAATAAGCAAGCGCTGTAACAATAAGTCAATAAGTGCAATAAATTTATTTTTTAAAAATATCAACGAATCTATTAAAAATGTAAATGATAAGGCAAGTAAAGAAAAAAAAAACTAAATATTATTAGGGGCCATCACAAATGATGTCACGCTTGGAGGGGGGAGGGGGGGGGGTTAATGAAATTGTGACAGTTTGTGACAAGGGAGTGGGAGGAGGTGAGAAGAAGTGTGACATCACACATTTTGGTTAAAATAAAAGCATTAAAAACCTGCAGATTAAATTTTAAAGTTATTTTGAAATTAAAGTAGTTTGTGTTCATACAGTAAAGATAAAATTTAAAGCCAAATATATTAAATTCCATTTCAAATTCCAAAATACTACTGTTTTTAATTCTTCTTTCAATTAATATTTTATCACTATTGTATATTAATTATGTTTTTTGTTGTAAATCTTAATCTTATTTCATACAAAATAAGTACACGAATCATTTTTGTTATTATGCTCACAAATGTCGTTAAAACACATAGTTAAAAGTTTCAAAATAAAATTTGAAATATGATCTATAACGTAGTACTTTGATTTTGAACTGCAAGTATATGTTTATGTAATATAGCGTGAGATGTGACAAGAGGGGGCCAAACTTTATCGCATATTAAACGTGATATTTTTGCTTTAGTATTATAGGCGATGTTTATGCGGAATCGTGTATTAAGGGGGCTGGTCACTCAGCTTCAGAATTCTCCTCCGTAATGTTAAGTCTATGAGATTTTGATGCATTCGTATATTTAAACTATCCGAGAAATTCATATTTTTAACATATATTTTCTGTGTACTCTTCTTAAAGGATGTCGCTTTTTTTCTTGGTTTTCGAAATATTTCTAAAATCTCTGCTGAATTTAATATTTTATGCGTTAAAAGCGGGCTAACTGTGAGTAAGATTTTAACACTTCCTATAAAATTAAGTCTATATTTTAGAAATATTTGAGAACTAAGAAAAAAAGAGACATCTTTTAGGAAGTGTACACAAAAAATAGAAGTTAAAAATATTAATTTCCCGAGGAGATATTTTAAATAGACGAATGCATCAAATGCCCATAGACTTTACATGAGTGAGGGGAAATCGGAAGCTGAGTGATTAGCCCCCAACCGTGAACCGCCCCCGACTATATTGCGGGTTGTAAGAATTTGATGTTCAATTATTCTTCTAGCATTGATTCCTAATTCGATTTCAACGATCAAGAAGTAAATGTAAAATAAGTGCCATTTCCTTAAAAAGTAAGAAAAATTCCGAATGCTGAGATTTTATTAATCATTGTCATTAATAACATTCCAAAAAAACTCCGCTATTCATTATCTTATAAAAACATTCCTCACATCATTTTCATCCACAATCATTTTGAATCTCGTGTTCTTTAATTCCAATCTTCCAAATAAAAATTACATCTAACCTTTAATAAATAAGGAGCCTTCATTCAAATCATATTCTATGAAGCGGTCATTGATTATTTCCTTACTCAAAATGTCAGATTTCTGGGTTCTATTTTCGTCTAGAGTCGCTTTTGTAGCATCTCCAGATCATGAACGGCGGCGGGAGAGAAAATGCGATGTTTCTATAGATTCCATTTCCCATCGAAAGTGGTTGTCTGTAATTCCCATTTCCAGATTTTGTTCAATTTTAAATATTGAGAACTTTTTAAAATGTCATCAAAATATTTCAAACGGAAGTATTTATTTTTTACTTATTTATTTTTATATTTTTTATATTTTTATTTTTCTTATTAACCATTTGGAAAAATGGTTATTGTCCTCGGTCAAGGTAGGAAATCAAAAATATATCTGAAGCGTTTTATTGGTTGAATCAACATTTTATTCGTTTTTTGATTGGTCTATACAGTAATCTGTATTTTCCCTTTACTTTCAACAGAGATGGATACTTCTGTTGCCACTATGACAAAAAAGTAATAAAAACTACAAAAAAAAAATAATAATAATAACTCAGAAACAAATTGAGATACAGCTTTCAAACAAATTGCATTTAAAAGTACATTTTTTTTTCTCTATACGACGGTATAAAAAGTAATAGTGTGGGATGTTCAGACGTTTAAGAATGGAATTTCATTTAAAATTGGTCCAGGAATATTAATGTTTAATCCATGGCGTACGTAATGTATGACCAGCTCCACAGAAGTTTAAAAATTTACAGTACCGAAAACTGTAATCCGTGGCGTACGTAATATATGATCAACTCCGTGCGATTTTTTATGTCTTAAATTTTAGTCTTTGAAAAAATCATTTTCCAAATGGTCGTTGTAGTTTTCTAAATTGCATTTTTTTGGGGTGGGGGGGAGGGGGGGTGAATTATATATATAATGACGCAAAGTGTATAACGCTTCCGGAGTGAACTCATCCGGATCTTGATAATCTTTCGTTAAAATCAGCCATGTTAGGCTCAAGCATTCCGATGCCGTATTATAAGTCGAACAATTGCCTTATTTAATCTACGTTGTATAACATCTATCCTTCTTCAGTTTTTTAAAACCTTCAAAAACTATAAAATCATCATATATATTAAAACACAAAGGTAAAATTTTAAGTAGACCCATTTCAGGACATCTGCACATGCATCAACCCTGTTCAATTTAGAGGGATTGAGGGATTGAAAGTGAGTTGTCGGTGGCTGAGCGGTCTAAAGCAGCAGTTTAAAGCGCCGATATTTTGTAGTGGATAGCAGATTCGAACCCAATTCCCGGCAAAATGATTTCTGTAATATTTTTCGCGATAACTTATTTCAATAATGTCATATTTTATTAAGAGAAGTTATATGATTTTTTTAAATTGTTATTATTATTTGAATGCTTTATAATTAAATAAAATTTAACGCTGAACAATATTTAAAATAATAATAATTTTATATTTAAAATATTTAAGCTAAAATATTTTTAACGTAATTATCAATTAAATAAACTGAGCTGATCTACAATTTTTGTAATATCTTCTGACCATTATCAAGAATATATGCGTGTGTGTGTCAGAAAGAAAAGTTTGCCTTTCTTTTCCTTAAAAAAAGAAAACGGAAAGAAAGAAAGATATTTATATAAGAACTATTAAAAAAATTACTTTGATATCCATTCTTTAATATTTAAAAAATGTAAAATAAAATTCAAGTAATAAAAATTATATGTTACACCAAGTTTCAAATTTGGGCTTAGAGAATGAGACTGATAAAAATAAAATTCATGGCAGCTTTTTATGGTCATGTAGTTAAAAAATCATAATCAATAAATAAAAATAAATGTTCTTTTCGAAAAAAAAATTTCGAAATTTTTTCGAAAAAATGAGACCTTAGTAAATAAAAATAAATGCTCTATCCACCATTTTTAGTTAAATTTCTGGTAAAAAGAAGCATAATTGGTTGTAAATTGCAAAGTTAAAATTCTGTGACTTCATTCAATAGGTTTGGCTGACTGTACCGTCTATCACTTTAAAGAAATAGGAATCACTTCTGCAGTATAGAAATTTGTCACAATTTCAATAATTAATTTAATAACAATTCAAGAATTTTTCTTATGAAACATTCAAGATATTTACCGTCAAATCTTGGCGGGTACAATCTAGTTTACAAATATGTATTGTCGAACTCTGTGCCCTGAAAAAAGTTTATGTTCAGAGCATTGCGTTTCTAAACACATAGGAGGGTTGACATGCTATACAGGGCCGATACTAGGGGCGAGCAAGCGGGTCAAGTGTTCCAGACGCCAGTCCAGAGAGGGGTGCCAAAAGAAGTTTCGATTCGTCTTCAGGTATAAAAATCCCTGCCGGCTCGGCCTACAGGCGCAGGTAAATTTCGAAGTTAAGTACTAATTTCACCGGGGGGGGGGGGGGGGGGGGACAAAAAAACTAAATCATGATTAGAGATAAGCCCACTTTAACAATTTTAGCTGGCCACTTTTGACGAGTTTTTAATTTCATTTTTATATAATAGCTGGTTTTATCAGAACCATATTAAGGCAGTATTCAAAAAATATTTTTCCATGCTCAACAACACGAAATTTTCTGACACATTTTCAGATCCATTTTTAAAAGGAAAAACATGAAACTTGCTAACGGGATTTTTTAAGAGATTTATAAGCAACCTATGTTTTTATTTTTTGTTCAATCAAATTAGAACTTGATTTATAAACAATTATTTTCTCAGTAGGACAATATTTTTCGTTTCCAACACAATCGCTTCGAGAAATTCGGTTCAAAATGCCCACTTTGACCTAATTTTTTGGAAATATATTCTGCCTCTATCAAAAAATCGACCATTTTTTTTTCGTTTTTCACAAAACCTCTCCCTATTTCCACCCCTAAGGGAGTACCTTCATCAATAAACTCTCCAAGTCCCGTTTCGAGAAGAAAAACAGTTTACAAATCGAAAGTAGTTCCACCGAATCATCCACAGATTGCGACAAATTGCTTACGTTGAGCTCAATTTTTTCCGGTTAGAATCGACCGATTGTAAAAAGCCGTGGCTAGAGGATTGGAGCCCCTCGAGACATGGCCTTTTACTATCAATCGATTAAACATTAGACTGTTTCCTTTTTCGCGTTCGTCTTTTATTCTGTAATCGATTTTCATGGGCTACATAATCAGTTGAAGACTTCGATTTTCATGGGCTACATAATGAGTTGAAGACCTCGATTTTCATGGCCTACATAATGAGTTGAAGACCTCGGTTTTTGCTTTGCAAGACGATTTTCATTTCGGCGTCGCTCTTTGGCTTTGGATTTTTCCATATCTGATAATTTGCGCCTACCCATTTTGTAACTTTTTCAATTTTTAACGATTTTATGCCTTTCGATTACCTATTCAAACAATTTTTAACGATTTTATGCCTTTCTATTACCTATTCAAATAAAAATTCTTCTAAAAGTAAAGAACATCGTTGAATTTCGTTAAAAAAAATAAAATGCGAGCATAATTTGATCCCATCCTCGACCGAAAACAACAACCATTTCCAAATGGTTAAAAAAAAAAATCACGGACAATAAGTTCTTTAATTTGGAGTACGGGAACTTTTAGGACACACTGAAAAAACTGGTCTCTGATTCAATTCCTATTACTTTAAGGAGAAATAAATAGAAAATAATTGACTCTGAGCTTTTCTTGACTTCAAAAAACAAGAATCTCGAGATTTCGTTAATTATGTATTTTATTCTATAAAAATTCGTCTTTTGTTGTCTTAGTCCTTTCAAAAGACGATTTTTTTTATAAATTGATTTTAAAGCCCCAATAAAGGGAATTTATACAAAATATATGTACGATACAAAAATTTCTATGTATAATATATTATAATATTTAAAATTTGATATACAATTAATGGAATCTTCTATTAACCCATTTGTACCTAGCGTCCCATTTTTGGGACGTTTCAAATTTTCATGAATAAGTATATTTTTATTCACTTTTATAACACGAAAATTGTATGAAATAATTATTTATAAATGTCTTTACCTATTACCGAGAGATGACAGCATAAGGTGGATATTTATTTGTTTAAATGAAGGCTTTTTTCGGTGTTTATAAATTTTTAATTTTTCAAGATGGCGAAATGTAAAAAGTAAGTTTATTTGTATTTTTTCTATCGCAAGTCATAATCTTAGCTTGTAGACTTTTTTTAAATACGTATTTTTTTTAAATTGCCAAAATAAATTTTCAAGCCTATTTTTTATGCATTTTTGTAACATCCAAAATATAGGGTTCTAGGCACAAACGGGCACATATTTTTGTTGGACATTTAGGAGACAGTTATTTTTGTAATCTGCTTTTGAAGATATTTATGAAATAAATTGTTTTTAACTCAGCAATATGATTATTCTTATTTTATTATTAAGAATAGATATAACGTTATTATTCTCTGTAAAGAAATATATATATATATATATATATATATATATTTTTGTAATTTATAAAAATATTAATTATAGTACATAATGTACAATTTAAAAACATTTTAAGTATAAATATAGAGAAAACATATAAATATGCATATTATTCTACTAGAAATACTAATATGTAGTTTTTTTTACATTTTATTAAATAAATACAAAAAAATTTAAGTGTAATTTTTTTAGTATTTTTCCAGTTCATTTTGCAATATTTTAAAGTGATTTTACCAAAACATTAGAGAAAACCAAAATTCAGGCACAAATGGGTTAATAATAGTAGATTATATATTTCATTTAAAATTGTTTGTTTAGAAAGCACAGCCAATTTTAGTTAAGCTATTTTTAGAACTGTGGTTTTCTCAACGGTTTTGGGTAAGTTTAATGAAATTTAAAGACATTTAGTGGTAAATTTTTACTGTCAAAAGAAAGAAAAAGAATGTAAATCTCACTTATAGATGAACACAATATATTTATTTTTATTATTTTATAACAATTAGGTGATTTTGAAAAACAGCATTATGTGTTAATTGAACTAAATATTGTTATAATTTTATTTCAGGAAAATGCCTTTAACTACCTATTTAATAACGAGTTTTAAGCGAATGAACGAATCCCGTCTAAATTTCAGATTATTATATATAGCCATAATATAATTACAAATCATCATCAATTCCAATTACAATAATTAATTCAATAATTTAATAAATTTAGCAGCAAATTATAACTATAACATTATACAAAATACAGATGGAACCCTATACATGTAATACTAATTAAGCAAAATCCACAAATTGGCTAGCACATTGCATACGATTAATCCATATTAACATACGAAAAACAACCAAAATTTTTTTGAATAAAAAATAAAAAAATATATATATATTATTAAAGACTTATGAAACAAGAAACCAGCTAAAAAATGCTGAACACTTAAAAGACATATTGAACAAACAAAAGATCAAGTGGAAAGATGGAGCCGGAAGCTTATATAGCATTTCACTTCATCAGGGGTACATGAAACACCAATATAAGCAAAAGCATAGTCGATTTCTGTAAAAGAATCCAGCATAAGCTAAAAATAGATTCCTTATATATATCTATATATATATATATATACAGGGTCATTCTAAATGATGGACCCATTTTCAAAAAGTTGTATTTATTAAAGTATAAATTCAAAATGAACAATCTTTATACCAATGAAAAGAGGAAGCTTCAAAGTTTTTCTTTAAGACATTATAAATGTTCAATGTGTCCATCGTTTCGAACAAAACTTTCTTCAATCCGTCTGACATCATCCTCTGACACACGCGGTCGGTCTGTGCTTTTTCCTTTACACACACTTCCAGTCTGTCGAAATTGCTCATACCATCGGCTAATGCTTTTTCGAGTTGGTGGTTTAATACCGAATTTGGTACGAAATGACTGCTGCGCTGCAATTCGCGACTCACTTCTTGCGAACTCAAGAACGCAGAAAACCTTGTGCTCCACAGTAACCATCTAGTTTGGCTATCGCATAGATCAGGGATGGCGAACTTATGGCACGCGTGCCACTTTTGGCACGCGAAAGAATAATTTTGGTACGGCATTGCTTGTGGCTCTAAATCGAAATAAAGAGAGACTACATAAAATTGCGACTATCTTTTGTAAATTCGATTAAATGGAAATTGAAAAAATTTAATTGCGGCATATTATATTTCAATCTGATAAATTATAGCATGAAAATTTTTTCAAACAAAGACTATATTTGAAAACTATCGACAAGAATTGGTTATTAGACATTTCTAATGATAAAGTTATGGCAACTTTGAATTTATTTCAGAGCTATTCAAAGAAACTGGTGTTTTTCATTTTAACAGTTTTTATTATTCCTATTTATGCTTTCAAGCCACTGTTTTCACAAATGAATAATATCAAAACTCATTCTTGAAAATAATAAATCCGGCGTTTAGTTTGCATTAAAATTAACCTGATATTAAGATGCAGCAACTGAAATGAAATTACATAGCGTTAATTTTTTTAATTAATTTCTAAAATATATTTGTTGCCATAATTTTTATAATGTAATACCTACGTGTATGTTCCTTGCATTTTTTAAATCTTAATAGAAATTTTTAACCAATTTACACAATTTTAAAATCCATTATTTTTCCACCTACTAAATTTGTTTTTTAGTTGGCACGCCATGGTCACGTAAAATATTTTTTGATCTAATTTGACACGCTACAACCAAAAGGTTCGCCGACCCTGGCGTAGATGTTTGCCGTGCAGCAAACGGCGGACACATTGAACATTTATAATGTCTTTAAAAAAAAAACAACAACAAAAAAAAAAAAACTTTGAAACTTCCTCTTTTCATTGGTATAAAGATTGTTCATTTTGGATTTGTACTTTAATAAATACAATTTTTTGAAAAAGGGTCCATCATTTAGAATAACTCTGTATATATTTCAATTAATCTTTACATATTAAATTGGAGCATTTTAAATTCATTATTAGGAATATAAAGTGTTAAATAAATATTCAGCGCATCATTAACGTTTTATTTCATTTTATTTTTTTTAAGTGGTTATTGATTATTTCCTTTTACAAAATGTCAGATTTCTGGATTCTATTCTCGGCTAGAGTCGCATTTGTAGCATCATCATGAACGGCGGGAGACAAAAGTGTGATGTTTCTATATATAGATTCCATTTTCCAGCGAAAGTGGTTGTCTGTATTTCCAATTTCCAGCTTCTCTTCAATTTTTCAGCGTTGAAAATTTTATAAAAAAGTATCAAAATATTCCAAACTGAAAAATTTTATTTTTTATTGTCAATTTGCAACTAACTGCATTGTTTGGTTGTGATGTTTGCTTTTTTTTATATAATAAATGTAAAAGTATAAAGATTTATAAAAAAAAAGAAAAGAGAAAGGAAAATTATGCATGAAGCGTAGATTAAGATCTTTTTTTTCAAGTACCTTAATTAGCCATTCTACATTTTTCCTAAATATATTTGTGAATAGTTAATAATCTATAAATATGTGGAACAATAGCCTTTATTACCCGACTGCCAAGAAGGTTTATGTGTTTCACGCGTATCTGGGTATGTGGATTTCTTTATACCCTCGAAACATCCCAACGGCTGAATGGATGGATTTTAATGAATGAGGCCTCTATCAATTCGTCTTAACCTTCCGATGGTTATAGGCTATGTTTTATTTTTATAAATTCAAAATGGCGGCTGAAAAATAAAAAATGGCAGTATAGACGAAAAAAAATTTCCGCACCCTATTGAGTGGCACATCAGATAGGTCTTTCAAAATGAAGACGATATTTCATTGACTGTTTTACAATCAGAAGCTCCGTTTAAATATTACACAACCTGTAAGTTGTGTAGGTAGTATCTCTAGCTTTACTGCAACTCTAACCTTCATAGACATCTATAGGCCTTATCAAAACAGTGTTTATATTATAGATAGGAACTAACAATTAAACACAACTTAAAAGTCGTCAATACAAGTAAATAAAAAAAATAGGTAAGTAATATAAAAAAAAGTTTCACATTGATTAGAAATAATTAATTAGTTCGCGTTTTACGCAGACGGGTTTTTTAATTTATCAAATTTAATTTATACTTGTTACTTTAGCCAATTTCAACTTTCCACGTTCCATAATTTACGCGTAAAATTGCTATGACAGACGGAAAGACAGACACAGGAGTGATCTTATAATGATTCCGTTTTTACTTTTTAAGTACGGAACCCAAAAAATTACAATGAATTTTATTAATCTGATGAGAGCGTATGGAAATTTAAATATTGCATTTTGTTGAGTAAAAATCGCGAAATATGTACATTACATTAAGAAAACAAGTAACTTCCATTAGCATGGCTGTGTAAATTTAGTTTCAATATTTATTTTAATTTACAAACCTTATCTCAGCACAGGCGAAATGAAAATTCATTGAAAATTGCGTCACAATTTAAGGAAAATAATTCTGGTTTATGAATTAAAGTGCACGTTTTCTATAGAACATTGTCACTTTCACAAGCTAAAACTTGTCAGCTGTGTGAAATTAGGATCTTATTTATTTTTATATTACTATTTAATGGAATGTACAGTCGTAGAAAAAAAAAAAAAGGAAACACCCCTTACTAACTCTGCAAAAAATTATCGTAGAAGAAAATTACTGGTACCACACGATTGGTAATAAAGTCTACTTTCAAATGATGTATATAAAATCTTCTCATGGGGCCATCTACATATTAAAATGAACTATAACTTTTTCTTTTTTTTTCAATAGCAGTACACAATTCTGACAGCATAAATGAATTCTACACCCTTCAATTAGCCTAAAAACAACTTTTTGTGCAATTCGTACAATAAGCTTCCGAGAAATGAATTATTTTAAAACGGGCGTATTTTAGGGGATGTATCCAAATTGAAGTTCGGTTAAGCGTCACTCAAGCAGTCATTGAAGACTGCTAGATTACAGGATAGCATAAGAAATTTCAAAATGCCTAGTCGCTTCTATCATAGAACCATAGTTTTGCTGTTGAAAAATGTGAAATTTTGGATTTCCATAAAGCAGGACTTAATAAAATCTAAATCCATCAAAACAAAAATTGTAGGTTGCAATTCATAATTTTTTCGAATATTAATTTCATAATTCATATCATAAAATTATAAAAATTACAAATTCAACGTATTTATATTTGGGTATTTTAGTATTATTGCTACTCAAAAAATTAGCACATTAGGAGTATAATTTCAGGCGATATTAATGAAAATATGAAAATGTAATTTAACATTAGAAGCACTAAATTTTGAATGTTTATAATTCAAAAACTTATCATACAAATGACTTGAAATTTGGTGACTAGGCATTGTTTGAACCGAAGATTTGAAATGTTAAAATTGGGTATTGCCATTGAAAAAAATGAAGTTTGGGTTCGTTTTAATATGTAGATGGCCCCCTAAGCAAATTTTATATACATAATTTAAAAGTAGACTTCATTTTCATTTCCAATCGCTCGGTACCAGTACCTTTTCTTCTACGATAATTTGTTGAGGAGTTAGTAGGTGGTGTTTACTTTTTTTTCCCACGACTGTACAGTATTCTGTAAAATGTCACTCCAGGTTTATTTTTTATCCTATGTTATTGATCTCATTTATTATAAGCGCAATATAACTGTAAACAATGTAGATATTTCTTAGGAAATCGGGTGTTAGAAATGATCATTTATTTCTGCTAAATTATTTCAACTATAGCCGAATTCGACCGACAAATTCAGAGGAGTAGCATCAAGAGGATGAAAAATTGCCATAGAACATGAGGTCGTAAACCACCCATTTAATCAAAAATACAGGGTCTTCTACCCTAACCCAACTTCGGTTGACGGTAATAATTTTCAGATAACTAAAGTATATTATCACGAAACTTTTAACAGACATGCTCATTTTTGTTGTAAATATGATAACACTAAAGAAAAGTGCTAGAAGTTTCTATTATACGCGCCAGCAGTATGCACTCGACGCTACGCATTTTGGACTGTGATTGTCAGTTCATGCGGTATCATCGACTGCGTGAGCACTCTGCTTTTCCAGGACTTTTTGTGATGTTATCACATTTCATTCAAAACAAGGTACATATCGTTAGATTTTTATGGCAATATTTATATTTTGCGCAAAATTATGACCGTGAAGCTGACTTCAGTTAGGGTGAAACACCCTGTATTTGTGACTAAATAAGTGGTTTGTGACTCCATGTTCTATGGCAATTTTTCCTCCTCTTGATGCTCCTCTTCTATCACCCCCTCTGAATTTGTCGGTCGAATTTGGCAACACCCTGTATATATGTAAAAATACAGTAGAACCTCGATTATCCGAAGAAATTGGGACCATCTTTCGGAAAATCGAAATTTTCGGATAATCGAGAATGCTTCAATTTTAAGATTAAGGAGAAATATATGCAATATTTCTTATTATGGTAACAAGTTCTTAATAAAAATAAAGCAATAGCAAAATAGAAGCAAGAATAAATTACCTGAATTTTAATTTAAGGGTTTGAAAAAATGTTTTGTTTGTCTCAGTTTCGATTGCCTTTGCTTTGAAGCTCTATCACGGAGTATTTTAATATTATTTGTTCAACAGTATCACAGTCTTCCTGCTGCTACATCCATGCCAAACCTTTTGCAAAACATTCAAAAGCTTCAGAATTGCTAATTTGTTAGTTTTCTTCGCTGTACTCCGCTGTTTACGGGAGCTCAAGTTAAATTCAAAGGAACTCTAAGAAAGGGGATCGCAAATGTTTATATGCACTTGTAGTTTGGAAAGGGCCGCTTGCACACAAGGAATGTGGCAGTTAAAAAGAGAAAAAAAAAAGCTTTCAAAATGGATTTTGAATACAAGAAATATGATTGTAAAAAAGCTCTAAAAATGGATTTCGGTTAACCAAGAGTTTCGGTTAAAAGAGTTTCGGATTAAAGAGGTTCTACTGTAATTGATAATGTGGTTACAATGTAATCGTGATATTAGACTTTTATTTGAAAATAATGTTGAACTTTGCAAAAGTAGAATTCATTTGTTCTTCCAATCATTAACTCGACACAGTGGTTACACGATTACATAATAGTAATATTGTGTATTCGTAAAAGAATTTTATTTGTAATTTTAAATTAAAAATTTTATTTGTAAAACGAACTCTATATCATACTACCAATTGTTAGTGTTCTAACTCGTTTTTCATTGTATGATGAATTAAATTCCAATTTCTGATCATTATAAAACTCTCTGTGTTTTTATAACACACTTGAGCTTTATCTTAAGAGTTCTTGAACAATTTCTTTTTTGGCTACATTTCCGTTTACCCAGCGATTTGGATAAAAGCCATCGCTAAACCAAGCTACCAGTATTTACTCTAAGGTACGCATTTAAAAATTTAACTGACAAATGTTTCTGATAAGCCATTGTGTTTTTTTTAACAAATTTGTTATTTTCCTTTCTTTAGTTTAAGATAAATAAAATAAAATAAATAAACAGAATTGTAATAATGATATTTATATATTTCCTTTAATTTTTTATGCCTTGAATAATAAATTGACAGTGATCTCACTTCATAATTTTATACCTTTATAGTTATAGATGCATTAAAAAATTTCTGTAATAATAATATTAATTTCAGAATATAGTTTTAGTTCTTCAACGTTTTACAGCTTTGGTGAACTTGGACAAATCTCTAAAAAAAAATGTAATACGCTGCGGACACAAAACTTCCACATCACTCACACAACTTTCATAAAATCATCAAACCTTCTTCTTTATTACTCTAATATATTAATTTAAATAATTCGGTTATACATTAAAAAAAAGTATGGATTTAAAATTTAGTTACATTAAACACTGAATTAATGATTAGGGATTTATGAAAAGCACACAACAACAGCCCATGTTGGATATTCAAATTCAAAATTAGACAACATGTATATATTTTATTTAACAAGCTCAGATATAAAATTTGGTGCACTAGATGCAGCTTTGTTGATCGTAAAAAGCCTGGCAGAACAACACACCCGTTGATCAAAGTCAAAATCGAATCAGCATTATAGACACTGAAAAAGAAATCATGAATAACGCTAACATATCAGCGCCACTTGTTGAGCTATATATATAAAAATTTAAGCGGCACCAATCTATTATAGTCAAGGTCTAGGTCTAACTGAATATGGGGGAGTTTAGTGAGTTTACGTCCATTAGTTCTTGAGCAACTACAAACAGACAGACATTTTCCAAAAATAGTCAAATCTTATTCAGGACATCCCAAAACGTGTAAATCTCTCGTTTTTCCTTAATTGAATACTTTCTTCTTGTGCAAATAGAAAAAATTAAAATCGCGTATAGTAATATCCAATGCTTTCACAAGCCATTGTATTGTACCAATTTGTCATAGCGACCTATTTGTAAATCTTTGATTTGAGAGGTTTCTGACAATAGTGCTTCAGCGTTGCTCAGATTTTTGCCACAGAATTTGGGAAACAGCATCTTTCAAAATTCCGGGAAATACGAAATATTTAGAGAAAATTTGGAGAAATTTGGGGGACAGTAAAAAATCTGAATGAAAACTAGATAGATTTTCTCTCTGTAATGTAAGATGCACATGTTGAAATTTTCTTACTTTACTCTCCCCCCCCCCCCCCAATATATATATATATCCAAAAACCAAACCAAAAATTCGAAACTACGGAACTGATCCAACAATAAATAAACTAAACCAAATGACAACAACAAAATAACTAAAAACAACTAACTTCAAAAACAACATACTTTAAAAACGGAAAACTTTAAAAACATTCAAACTAAAACCAGAAGAAATTGAATCCATGGAGACAGGCGGCATGCGCTTGCGACATGCAACTGCGGGGTTAAAACCAGTTTTTATGTGCACAACGCTCCCCCAACAACCTGTCAAGACCATATATATATATATATATATATATATATATATATGCTAAATTTATTAATTTATTGATTTAATTATCGTAATTGGAATAGATGATGATTTGTAATTATATTATGGTTATATATATATATATATGGGTGAATATCACAAAATGTGAGATTTTGAAAATTTAAATCGTTTCAAAGCTTCTGATTTTTTTTAAATGTGTTGTTTTTAAAAGATGTTGGTTAAACAGCTGAATAAAGAAATTTATAGGTAAAATTGTTAAAGTTGAGGAGCTGTATCCTGTATCCAAATATCTGTTGATTAGTACTAAGATAGCGTACACAGTATTGCACGTACTACATTTGGATACAAACAACCCCCCATCTTTTTGCTTCCTTTTGGGAACAGTGGATTTCGAGCTTATTCTATCGACGATAATTTTCAGAATTTTCAAGCTATGATTTTGAGACTTTCTACAAAAGCTGCTCTATATACTTGGCTAATACATTATGCACATTATATTTTGATTGCATTCGCGCATGCGCAGTGAAGCATTTTTTAGTAAACCTGCTCATTTTTAATCCAATTTTCATTATTTTAAAATTTTGATTGCAGGGTATTGTGTACAATGTTGTTTGTCATAATTTCTGAAAAAAATTTTTTTTTTCATATTAACCCTTTATCTACTGACGGTACTTATAAGTACCACTCACTTTAAACTTTTATACCATAGTGAATATTACTAATATTATAATGGTACTTTGCAAAAATCGCTCTTTTAACTCCACTTTAACCGAATACATGGCAGCGGTAGTTCTAGGTTTGTTATTTTAGAGAGGAATGAGGCTATCTTTGAAGCAGTCGATGTGTTTTGTGCCGACTTTTTGTACAGATTGCCACTCTCGTCTTTTCATTGCTGCAAACACAGTAAAGGATATAAGATAAGTGTTGGATTTTATTTTTATGTGTTCATTATGGTCTTAGAATACTATTTGACTAGCTATTTTAGTTGAACGGTGTATGTATTTGATTTAACAGTTGAATTACTCAGTGGTACTTAAAAGTACCGTCAGTACAATGGGTGCTGGAGAAACACTTCTTGTTTACTTTTTGTCTGTGTAGTTATCCATTGTTTTCATCGGATTTCAAATGCAATTATTAAAATGTAGTGCAGTAGTGATTTCCCTGGTATTTCTTTCCTGTTTTATTGCTATTTTTTATTGGAAATCGAAAAAGTTGTGGCACCGGCTGGTTTTTGGTATGCCAGAAATGGCATATGTAATTCATATATTGCATATTTGGAGATGCGATAGAGCATGTTATCCCTGGAATATTGACGTCGCAAAACTAAAGGACTGCTAACAAGATCGAAACCTAAAAAAAAAAAAAAATAGTTTTTTTAAACCCTTTCAGGAGCAAAGCATTTTCAATTCTAAAGTGTTGAAATAAATGATTGGCACCGGAATTTGCCAAACGATTTATTTATAAATAAGAAAAAGATTGTAAAAGATGTACTTATTAAATCGAAAATATTTTCTGGCGACAGTTGAAATAAGTTGTGGGTTTTCTGTCACGATAATTTAGTCATAGTGTACTGACGGTACTTTAAAGTACCACTTTAGTTAATTACCTCTAAATAATTAAATTTCTCACGGGTGAGTATTTTTTTTATGTTTATCCTTTAATTTTCATTGTAGTAACTGAAAAAAAAAATATTACATGAAAAAAATTGCAGTAGATCATAATGCCGTAGATAAAGGGTTAAGAACTCTGCAAATTATAAGCCAGAAACTTGGCAACATTTGGGACTGTTTTTATAAAAACCTTAATTTCTCTACTAGTATACATGCTAGCCTCATAAAAATGAACACAGTTTATTACAATAAGCCTCTTAATCATCTTCTACAATTTCAACGCTCTTGCTACATTAGTTTTTACAGGGTTATCCAAAAGATATTCGTTCTTTTCAATTTGCTGGCAGTCCTCTATGGGGTTTCGAGAAAAAAATCTTCGCGGAAATATATGACCTATACTATTCTGTTTACACACCTGGAGTTTCAGGATAATTCCTCATGTATTTTTCTAGATGTTTAACAAAACGTCTAAAATCGCAAGTGACCAAACATTATTGGCCATATAGTGTATATATATATATATATCAGTTTATAATATTTTATACAGCTTACCTATGATTTTCACACTCCTATCTTATATATTTATTTTTATATTCATTCATTTCTAAAATGTGCAAAATTTTTTGAGACGCCCTGTTATATTTAAGTATTATGTCATGTCCTGTCCGTCCCATGATTTTTATGAAAATTAAAGAAGAACAGGTAGACAGTCATAATCTGGCGAATTATCGATTAGATGTATTATGCTGCCGACAAGATTGAGTAAATATACGAAATTTGAAATAAATCGGTTGGGTGGAAAAGCGGCGAAAAGTAATTGGAAGATTTGAACTCTACAGAGAAACCAAGATAAATTGCAGCGTTTAAAATGATTGATTCAGACTTAAATCTTTGCAACCGAATAAATTACATTATACAACTAGATAGGCTTACATCATTTTAGTCAATTAAAACTTTTGAGATGTGTTTCATGACGTCGATCATATTCATTTGATGATGTTTAGTTTTTCTGCGCTTACATATCAATATTGAAAAATTTAATAGGTAGTTTTGTTTACTATAAATTTTATTAACTTTGCTGTGAAGCTGTTTTTGGATTTTGACGTCTAGTTTATGTGATTTTTCCCTTGATGTTACCCTCTGTGTACTATTGTTTAATACAGTTTGATTTTTCTTTTATGTTTTCGTGCATGTGCTGTTTACTGTATCAAATAATTAAAAATTTGCCTGAAAAATTGTTTTTCAAGAGGTTGTATACTATTCTCACAGTAGTATAAAATAAAAAACTGGGTGCGAACACAACCTTGTTCTCCAAAATATTTCTGCAAAAAATCTGTTCATTCTCCCTCCCCCCTCCCTCCCTCCCTCTCTCTCTCTCTCTCTCTCTCTCTCTCTCTCTCTCTCTCTCTCTCTCTCTCTCTCTCTCTCTCTCTCTCTCTCTCTCTCTCTCTCTCTCTCTCTCTGCACAGTATGTAAATTGTCCCTTTAAGGCTGTTCTCAAATCCAAAGGGTCAACTTTCTGACATAAGTTTTAATTCATTTTTGTTCGGAAACGCATGAAACAAGAAGGTGTTATTATTCAGAAACTATGTCATCGAACTGTTTCTTCCGTTTCTTGTAAACGCAATAGATCTTTCTGAAAATACTGTCAAAGTTGGCATTTTGAACTGAACTTCCGAACGAAAAAAGAAAATCTAGTTGGGGAGAAAAATACCGTGTTTCGTGATCAAAATCGCTTATAACTCAATCGGTAATTTATTGATAAAAAATGAAAAACACAGTTCGATTCCAAATCGCTTCCATGGTCAGGCTTTCCAATTTTATATCTTTCCGTTAAAAAAAGAATTTGTGAATGTGTCAAAACGTTTTGCGCTTGTTGAGCAGAGCAGTTGAGAACACTTAACCCACTTTCATTCTTCTTCCGTGTTTTCCCTTTTCTTTCGTCAAACTTGCGACAAGAATTAATCGAGATACTGTCGTTTTTATTTAATATCTAGTTGAGTTTGAATTCTTATCTGATAATTTAAATAATTACTTCGCTTTTTTTTATTCAAAGTCAAATGTTCATCATTGCCTATCGGTCGTCATTCATCACAATTTTTTTTTTTTTTTGGTTATTTCTTATTCGCTCCATAATTTGATGCTTTATTAACAAGAAAAAAGAATTAACTCCCGCGCATAGATTATGGAAAACTTTACTATGAGAATCTATGTTATAAAGCAAAAAGATGTCCATGAGAAACGCTGACGTCATAATTGACATCATGACAAATAATTGACGTCATGACAAATAATTTTCAATTTACTCTCTCTCTCTCTCTCTCTCTCTCTCTCTCCCCCCCCCCCCCCCCCCCTAAACATTGTACAACTTCAATTTCAACACCGTGGAATAGTAGGGAAAAAATGTTATTTTAGGTGAAGATTATTCGGAAAACTGTATCTCAATTTACTCATTTTTTTGCGGTTTAAAAATAATTTTCAAACCGCATGATTTTTTTTTCTTTAAATTCTCTGTGGTGTGCAGTCATATTACGAAAGTTTAACCCGTTTGCACTTAAAACAATATAAATACTTCAGCATTTGTTTCCGCCTAATATTTCATAACGAAATTAAAACTTCGTTAATAAATATATAAAGAAGATAATAAAATTGTAAATAAAGCACAAATTTAACAGGCGTGCAATCGAACGCCTTTATATTCCAAATTATGAATTTAAATAACTACGAAACTTTCCCCCCTTGTATTACTATGATACATTAGAAAATACATACGCTAAAAATAAAAGATTATTTATTTTTTTGTTAATTACGGCTAATTACTGAAAATGGTATTTCAAAGTACCGTTGGGTCATAACACTTGGGGAAAAAATCGAGTTTTAAAAAAACTATCCAATTTATTCTTATTATTTTAATGTGACTTATTATCATATAGATGCAATACGATTATGATGTATATATGACTATATGATAATGTTGTTGGTTGATCATGAGTGAGCATTTCGTCATCAGAAGAATATTCTATAGTTGTATCACTATCGTGCGATGGAAAGCATATGGGTTATTCTCTACAATAGTGCAAAAAGTGTTTCCCAGTCATATAAATGCTCTTAATTTCATTACATTTTTATTTATTTTTATTTTTATTAGAAGATCTAAACATAGTTTATTAGGGACAGAAAGTAAAATTTAAAAATAAATAAATTTAGTAATTAAAAATGTAATACATATCATGCAAACATCATTCCCTCACCTTTTTCCCACCTGCACTACCATATTTTATTGCCTATTTCTTTCCATCCAGAAATAAAAATAATTAAAAATACCCTAAGCAAAATAAAGTTCTTATTTGGTACATTACAAAAAATAATAAAAATATTATTTTTTACTATTATAGTCTACTCAATCAATTATATGTTTCCCCATGTTAGACCATCATTCCCTCACACATTGCTATTATCTCAAATATCTACCACTAAAGAGCAGTAGCAGTCTAGCATCCTTCACAGAGAAATACACACGCACATACACACGCACACGTGCCAAAATAGGCTCTTGAATAAGTTTCAGATTCCTAGAATTGTTATTGCTTGACGGTAAGGGAAGTATTTACTATTGTTTCCTAAAAGTATCATTGGGAATGCATAAAATGAGTGTGTTTCAATTGGGATTTTAAAAAAAAAAAAAAAAAAAAAAAAAAAAAGATGCTAATTTAAAGTACCGTCGGTGTTAAACCACTAAAATAATCCTTCAAAAAGTAAGTAGCGCACTCTTTGGCGATTTATTCAGCTATTAACTCCTGGCATGCGGCTAATACGAAAGATTTGCTTATAATGAATTTCAGAACTTAATTTGTATACAAAATTAATATTCTTCATACAAAAATGCCTTTTTTGTGGGTGTATGTGTGTATATGTATTAGTTCACACAATTGATATATATATATATAAAACCTTTATATAATATTACAATTCATCGTCTTTTTTTTTTTTTTTTAAATAAAAATTAATAACGTGAGTATGAATACATTACACTGATATTATACATAATAAAGCTTGATCAACTATTATTAATTTAACTAATCATTAATGACTTTTTTTAATAAACCTATATCCTAATCACCAATATATGAAGTATTAAAAATTAAAACATTCAAATTTGGTAAAAGGAAAAACAACAGGATGTCGAATTCATAAAAAGAACAAGTAAATAATGAAAGAAATGAAAGAAATCATAAATATTTGAAATATTTTCTAAAACTATTTGTAACTAAATCAATTTAACCAATGAAAAAAGACCTGAAATAATGAATCATTGTCAGCATAATAATGAATCATTGGTTTCAAAGGCAATATTACGAAATCGTTAGTAATAAGCGGTTAATTTATGCGGAAGAAGTAATAAACTACAGATTAAATGTTTATTTCTTCCATTGCCCGATTAACCACACCATGAAAAAATGAAAGAAATATATAATTAATCCATATCTAAGACTCGGACAGAACAATGTCATGCGCAATAGAAATAAAAATGAAACATGTGGGTTAAAAACTTACTTAGCAATAGAATCATACAGTATTTTAAAATACCATATTGAATCGTAATCATGCTTACCCACAATCACAGCAAAAACCCGTCATATTAATGGGTTACAGTTAAAAGCGAATTGTGACAATTCAAAATCTCCACACCAAGTAAATAATATTATTAATAATATAACTATAATTTTTATAAATTATTATCGTAAGTAATCTAAACATTATAAATTATTTTATATGCTAATAAAAGGATCTCAGAGTAAATTCATTACAAAATAGGACTGAAGAAATACAGTTATTAATTTGAGTGGTAGGAATGACAATAATTATATAATTAGGTAACACAAAAAATGTGACTAATTTTATAATGCTGTCCTCTACTGATGATTCTTTAAGTTACAAACTAGTTTAAATTAATATTTAAGCATAAATAAAATTAGTGCTGCCATTATATATATATATATATATATTAAATATGAAAAATCTGTTACAGTTTTAAATAGAAAAAACTAGTTTCACTGTGTTCTGTAACTCGGGAAACCTAGGTTAAATCCCCTAGTATTTATTAAAAATAAAAAATCTTCATCTTTAGATGCAGTGAAAGAAGATTTATAAACAAACAAACTGGTTCCCAATTAATGAATGCTTTTTATTTGGCTAATATTCGGCAATCATGACATATGGACCACAATTACCGAAAAAAATAAAATAAATTTACATTTTTTTGATAGTTTGATTAATTTCAGTATACATCAATTGTGATTTTACTTTTCAAATGTCTTATAGCAAAAAGCTACAGATAAAAAATAACCGATTCCAATTCTTTTAATTTATTACGCTTTCAATTAAATTAACATGGTTTATATGTATGTAACGATGATATTTTGTAATTTATTTTTCACTCACTTCCTGATGTACTAGAGTTTTAGAATTTGTGTAAATATTGAATGTTTAAAAAAGCGCGTTTTTTATTATTAAAAAACTATTTTTGCTTTTATATGTATATATTTTAAATAATTAAAATTTGATAAATGGAAATTTAAAAAATAAAAATATTTTTATGAGTTACTTCCGGAACAGAAAATATGATTTCGGTTCAATCGCGGAACTGGAAAAACAACTAAGATTTTGTTCCTGCTTTCGTCCCGTTAAAAACATAATGATTTTTGGCTCAGTTCTGATTTTCGTTCTCTGTGTAATATGTATATATATATTTTTTTTCGATTTTCGATTCTGTTTCAACATAAGATGAAAGAAATGTGATGATTAGGGCGAAAATGTCAAAATGCCTTTCTTACCCATATACTATTGCTGCAGTAAAAGTAGTTTTTCAGGCATGTATCAATAATAAATTTAATGTATTGACAGGTATAGAAGTTGATCAAAATTTGACACCAAACTCTGAAAATTCCTAAAAGCAAAGCTCTGAGACCCTTAAGAGCTAATTTATTAAGAATTTGACAGGTAATCTCTGATCAAGTAACAAGATTTTCTCGTAAAAGCGATTGTATAAATAGAATCGCTTGCCAGCCAATGATTTAGAGAGATGACTGTGCATTTCTTTTACATTATTTACTTCGGTCCAATGATACTTCGCATTCTTAGCAGAATACAGTCTGCTGCTATTTGCTATGTTTATGTAGACTGAGCGTTGTTCTGCTTGTTGTACTACGTTATTTTCGCGTATTTATTTATATCAATTATATCACTTCCATTTTTTCTGTCACATGAAACGCTCAAAGCACCCCCCCCCCCTTGTTTTTATATGTTTTTTAATGTGCAAACAATTGAAGTAAAACGTACGCATAAAACCAAAACTTTTTATTTCAATATCAAAGCAATGTCTCTAATTTACACACCCGAGAAATAAAAGCAGCTATTGCCGAAGGGGAAAAAAATGCTGTTGGTGGGATTTGTACTCGGCTACATAAAGTACCGGAATTAATCTACAATAATTCGCAGTTGTGCGCTAAACCAATGTAATTTTTTATTTCCAGATTTTGGCCAACGGTTTGGGGAAATTTCGCCAGTGTGCGCTGGCACCACTTTGGCTTGATTGCGTTTTGTTTTTCACTACCAGGAATGTCGACAATGTATGAAAAAGAAACAACTGATGTTACAAAATGTAACGATTTTTTTTCTCTTCACTTTCTTTGCGTGAAAAATCTCAGAAGACTCGAAAAATAGAAGCTGTCCTTAAAAAAAGAACAGGGAAGGCGGCAGCAAACAGTATTGTTTAATTGCTCCTTTTTTTTTTTTTACATAAAGTGTGCGCTGTTCCGTGAAATCTTTTATTTTTAAAGGCGTTGAAATGTAAAGCAGCAATTAAAAGAATGCTTTTATTTTCATTTTTGTTTCACTAAGCGAGTTTATAAAAATTCTATATGGTACTTACTTTTGTAATGATTTATTTCTGAAATTCACCTGGAAAATGAATGACTTTCTTTCTTTCTTTTTTTTTTTCTTCTCCGTTTATCCTTTTATTTTCATAAGACTTCTTGTAGTAAAACGAAATTATAATTGTTTTTCAAGACGTGAGTATTCCTTATAGGATCACAGTAGTGTTTTTAATTTGAAACAGAATTTAAACAAAAACTCAAATACATTATTTTTATTTTCTTCTATCTTTACAAGAACAAAAAAGATAGATGATAGTAAAGATTGTAAAGATAGAAGAAAGTAAAAAGGAAGGACAAGTAAAATTGTGGAAATCGAAGGAATCTAATGACTTAGAATTAACACGCTCGTCAATAAATAAATAAATAAAAATAATGCACACACACACATGTATATATATATATCAATCAGCCAATCGAGTTATTTTTTTAGTTTTTGATAATGAAAATAACTATTTCCCGCTAATCATGACGTCATATTCCACATGGATAATTTTATAGTGCATATTATTAACATTTACTATACATTTCTTTTTTAAATTTTTTGTTTAACTTATTTTAAATTAAATATCTATGCTAAAAGTGCGCAGATGCTAAAAGGTCAAGTATTGATAATGATTTTCTTTAAATAATAAGAATTGATACCATAATTCAAGACTATTTTATTTCAACATCAAAGCATATCCGTTTTATTTGCCATATATGATGTCGTATTTGCCTGTATTCCGTATTTATTATTATTATCATATTACTGTATCTTATATTATTAAAAAATACTTGAAAATTTTCGTTTTATTTCTAATATGACGTCACATTCATATACTTTGTTAATTCTTAATTTTCTTATTTCATTTTCTTTTTTCACGTGAAAATCTTTCAATTGAAAAGTAATTATTGAGGAGAAATTATTATTCCGGATTTTATTTATTTATTTATTGGTAACGAGAAAGAAACATGGTTAAATTTTATCGGGAAAATATCAATTGATACTGTATGAAAAATAATGAAATTTTGAATTATTAAGTAACATATTTGAATAAAATAAATTAAACATAGCCTATGTTATTTTCCTGGTTATAATCCATCTATATGCAAAGATACAAAATCATTCATTCATCCGTTTTAGCCTTGACTTCATTCAAACTTTACACACACTTTCCCATTTATAATATTATAAGGATGTATCACATTATTTTAACTATCGTAGTTTTAGAAATTACAAATGATTTTCGTTCTGGTATTTTGATTGCCACTCTGTACTTCTCATCTCTGCTGATAAAATTTTAAATATTGCTGTTTTACAGAAGCACAAATATTTTGAAACAAAGAAGCTCGTTAACGGTTCTCTCTTTCAGAAGCCAGTCGTTATATCGCGCTAAGGCGGGAGAAAGAAAAAAAAAAGTGATATATCCGAATCTGAGTGATGTTATCGAGGTCCTTAAAAAATTCAGAAAGGTGATGATAATGAGCAAGTAAATGGTTTTATGTTCAGCTCTAAAACATTAATTTTCTGCGCATATTAAAGATTTTTGGATAAATTAAGAACATGGAATATTAGGAATAACATCTATTTTTTGTTATTTACATATATGTAGTTTTTTAAAAACTGCAGTGTTTTTTTATGTGAACATTTTGTTGCTTTTCTTTTAGACTTGGCATGAAAAAGAAAGTTATATCCTAATTAAAGAGTTAGTGTTATCAGAACAGTCTTGAGTAAATTTGTTTTAAAAAACACGCGGTTAATGAACGTTTAAACTTATTTTCACAAATCGATAGGCTTGATTAAACGTGTCGGATTATACCAGAACTGATCCGGACACAAACGAAATTTTCGTTGACACGCAATATCCTACCTAAACCTGGCAGAAAAATTCTCATCGACCCCAAATCCACTTTCAAAGAAAATTAATCCGCTATTTGATGTATTTATTTCAATATAATCTATAATCATATACGTATCTGATATGAATTTTATATTTTATGTTGAAAAAGGAACATTCAAAGAATCATATAAGATCCTAATGAAACGAATTTTTTAGGAAACGATTTTATGAAACGACTGATTATGTTTCACGGCTATTTCTCCTAAAATATGGAAGGTTTGGTGGTGAAATTAACGTCCATTATCCGTATACAGGTGTCGAAACTGGTATTAGAATTTTTAAATTTGAATTTGTCTTCCAGATATTATTATTTTTTTTCTAATTTTAATAAACTGCAAGATGGCAACTAAATTACTCCATTTTTGTGGAAAAGGGAGAACAGGGAAGAACTATAGGGATTATTAGATTTCTTCTTTTTCATCATTCTCAAATTGAAATTACCTTTTATTTCAATCGATAGTGAAACAATATTGTGATTAAATTATGTTTTTCAGGAAAATTTGAAAAATAAAAATAAAAATTAGGTTCGGCTTTTGTCGTCATTTTCAAATTGAAATGTGAAATTGTTAGAAACAGAAAGAAAATTTAAAAATAAGAATTCAATGATCACGTGTTAAAAGCAAAAATAGGGAAAATTACGTCAAAATATCTACACGTAAAAATATTAAAAAAGTACGAAAACTTTAAAATATTAAAGTTATTACATGCAACGCAATTAAAGGTGATAATTACATACTACGTAAAAGTCCCAAATGTTAAATATATCGTCGTATTTAAAATGCCTAAAATAATTAAATTATTACATGTGAAAAACAATTAATTGTGAATATTAGGTCATGTTTAAAAAGCTCAATTAATAATATTTCGAAATACTTTTAAACTTAATAATATATGTACCCGTGATTCTTAAAGGAGAAAAAACTTTAAAATAAATAAATTATTACATGAGAAATGCATTTAATAGTGAAAATTACGTCATATTAAAACGGTACATATTTAAAACTATTTTCATTCCGGAGAGTTTTAATGTGACGTCACATGGTTTAAAAGTAGTGCGACTAGCAAATTTGTTTATACAGTTGGACCTCTATTTAACGAACCTCTGTTTTGCGAATTTCTCTATTTTGCGAACTTTTCCTAGGAACCAAGAACATTTTGCTAATTTCTTCGTAAAATAACCTCCAAATAGCGAAGTGCATTCTCTATTTAACGAACTTTTTTTGTGATCTAAATTTGTTTTTCTCTCCATTTCTCAAAATATTTCTGGACATTTCAAACTCATTCTTTCTTTAACCCCTTGAGGGGCACCGGTATATATTTTATACCACCTACGATTAATGAAGTTTTACACCAGAAAAATTTTATTAAATATTACTTTTCTAACTTTGGTGGATAAAAGACGTAAAATTGCTTTTATTTATTTTGAAATAGAATTTTTCAAAGATTCCGGTGTGAGTTCAACATTACAGGAACACAATCACTTGCCCCTCAAGGGGTTAAACACATTTTAGGCGCCTTTTTTGTCAGCAGTGAGAATTCGGTAAGTACGGAGGGCGAAGACGATAATCCCTTAGAGTAACTGAAAAAAAATGTGGATACAGATGAGAAAAATAAAAGAAATTAACCATGATGTGCTGATTGATAATTGTATTTCACTTAATTCTGAAATTGAGACCTCGGAAACACTGTCTAAATTGGATATTTTCGACAGTGTGAAAAATAAAAACAATAAAGCAATGAATTGCGATGAAGACGAATATGATGATGATGGAAATGATCATGGTGCAGGAATTAACAAAACTTCGTATGTTGAAATGCTAAAATCATTTGAAACAATCCGACGCGGATTATAGTTAGAAGAAAATAGGCATGAAGGGTTTTTGGTGCTTTGCAAAGATGCGAGACGTATTATGAGATAAAGCACTTTTTAAAAGAAAAACTCAGGCAAAATTAACCCCTTGAGGGGCACCGGTATACATTATATACCACCTACGATTAATAAAGTTTTACACCAGAAAAATTTTATTAAATTTTACTTTTCTAACTTTGGTGGAAAAAAAACGTAAAATTGCTTTTACTTATTTTGAAATAGAATTTTTCAAAGATTCCGGTATGAGTTCATCATTACAGGAACACAATCACTTGCCCTTCAAGTTTTTCAGAAATTAAATTTAAGAACGAATATGTTAATGTATGGCTAAAATTATTTGTTATAATAATAATAAATACGACAATGTCATTAAAATTCGTTAATTTCAATGTAAAACTATTTACTTAAAACAGAAAATACAAGGTATTCCGGGACAATGTTTTGTTTTCCTTGCAGATTTCAAAGATTTAAGCACATAGAAAAAATGAATTGATGATGGATATTGGTGGGTAAAATAAATAAAACAAATATAAATATAAGGAAAATAAACGATATAATTTATTTTAAAAAAATGTGATTAATTACTTTTAGTAAAAAAATTTAGTGTTTATGAATTTAAAATCTGTTTTATGTAGTTTAAAGTATTTTACAAGGTGAATCTCTATTTAACGAATTTTCCATATAACGAACTTTTTTCCGGAATTTCGTGACTTCGTTAAATAGAGGTTCGACTGTACATTACATCACTTGATGCAGCGTAAACACAGGTAAATGTATGCGCAAAATACTTTCGTTTTAGTTTGTACTAATTACTATTCGATAAATACATTTTAGAAAATTCGGATATTCTTATTAATTAATATAAACAATATACATTGTGAAATATGCAAGATAGTGTATTAAAATAAAGAAAAGTGTTCATGAATAGCCTATATCTGTTCCTGAAAAAAACTAAAGCTCGATCAAAACATAAAATATAAGCTTAAAATTTTCAAAAAACAATGCTTTTCAATACCGTGGTTCTGAAAGCTATTCCCAAGCAGACGGAGTTTTTTAACCTCGAAACTAAATGAAGGATATTGTCCACAACGTCGTTATAAAAGTCAGAAAGATAACGACATTTTTAACCTAACCATTTTATACAAGCTGATTTTCAAATGTGTAATTGATCTTGCTTATCAATCCCGAAAACAGCCATCAGTTGTTACGATAGCGATGGATGAGACCGTGGTAACGGAAAAGTACCCCATTCAAACGGAAAATCCTGGCAACCCGATTACAGAAGATATCCGCCGTTATAGTGATATTATCATTCAATCTTCTATAACCTGGTAACATTTTTTAAACAGGGCACATTACTATGTTTTTAGATGCTGTGAAACCGGAACGGGGGTTGTCGGGCGCAGCTCGCAGGGGGCAAAGCCCCCTAGTTCAAATATATTGCTTTTCATCTGAAACAAGATTCTGAACGCTTTTTTTTTTTTTTTTTTTTCTTAATCGGATTAACCCGATCCTGACTCTACTCGATGAGGGCTGTAATCCGAATAGCAAAATAACAAGACGCGATACAACGAGGTGCTATTGTATTTGTTAATCCGTTGTTTGTACACAGTTTTACACTAAAGTTTTCCCCCAAACTTATGTTTTTATATTTCAAAGAATATTTCTGTTTTACAATTAATTTGACTGCGACCGCATTATTGAATGTTTCCAATCGATTAAATAAATGCATAGCAAAATTTATTTTGAAACCAACAATTATTTATTTCGCCGCCAGCCATTTTCACTGAAGCGTGACATTGTTCTAAATATTCGAAACCTTATTCACGTACAGCTTTGTAATGAGATACTATTCAGAACGTGTCGTTGTTCAGTTCCATTGGGTTGCTATATTTGTTGTTACCTAATGTTTGTTTTAATGTTTTGTTGTGCTTGAGTGATCAAATGACTTAAATGTGCTAACGATATTTAACGCCATCTGCGGCCATAATCTTAGGATTAGCAAATTCTATATTAATGCTTCAGAAACATAAAATACATTCATGTATTAGATAAAGAAAAAGAAAAAACTTAAATGTATTTGTACATTTCTTTTGGCCTATAGGTAGTACAGAATAAAAAGGCTTAGTCTGTGGTATAGGGCTGCCTTGGCAGTAATCACAATTTTTAGGCAAATTTAAATGTCTTTCTCGGAATAGTTACTTGTATGTTAGTTCATATAAAACATCCCACTTGCACGCATTTTAGTGCTCTGCATGGAGTCGGATTGTATCCGAACTTGACACGGGTCGGGTAGAGTTTGGCGTACTTTTTTCTTATTTCGGATTGGGTTTGTTTAAACTAATTGTTTCGAGTTCGAGTCAGTTTCGGATTGATTTTTGATTCTTGCAGGTCGGAATAGGATTAAATCGATTTTTCAATGGGGAATACAGAATGTTGTTTCAGATTTTAAAAAAAACTACATATTTAATTATGAATGAGACTTCTTTGCATTCTTATTATTCTATGTAAAAGAAAACGAAGAAAAATCATCCGTTAAGCATAGATTATGAAACACTTTCCAACACTTCCATAATACTTTAACAAAACTTCGAAATTTCATAAGGTAAAGAAGATACCTCTTCTAAAATTTAGTTTAATTAGAAAATTCATACCACAATTGAAAGATCACCTTTAGCAATTTCTACCAATAGACGGAATCGTACTTGAATTCATTTGTACAAACCTGTATATTACCTGCGTATTTTTATGCATACCATACATGTCATATACACTCTAAAATTGGGAGGAGTGAAAAGTTCACTTTTTGAAAGAGTGACAGGCATTTTTACTCTTTTTGGAGTGAGTTTTATAAAAATACACTCCTTAAAGAGTGGAGTTTTCCACTCTCTAGAAAGGAGTGAGATGTCTCACTCCTGAAAGAAGAGTGACTTACGTGTGCATTGCTTATTAACCAATCAGAGAAGCAAGGCGACGACACCCTTTAAAGATAAGAAAAATGATCACTTTTTCGTCCGCCATTTTAAGATTAGGATATCGTTAAAATTATTCTTTGGAATACATAAAATGAAGGTAAGTCTTGTTTAATTTTAAGCATTTATCCGTGTAGATATGTGGAATGTCCAGATTATGAGCTAAATAGTTGTATGTTTGTATAGCAAAAGATTGATCGTGGAGTATTCATAAGTGATTGTGAGATTTCTTCATGTAGCGATCTGAAATGAAATTGTTTTAAGGGAACCGGGAAAGCCGTATCTCCGATATGTTAAATTCACCAACTTTATGTACCTTTTTCTCAGAAATGGTGAAAGATAAAGGTCTAGATTTTTTAGAGTAGTTTGATTAACATGCTTTACGTTTTTTAACTGACCATTTTCGTTCTAAAGTGATTGTGAGATTTCTTCATGTAGCGGACTGAAATGTAATTGTTTTAAGGGGACCGGCAAAGCCGTATCTCCGCCATGTTAAATTCACCAACTTTATGTACATTTTTCTCAGAAATGGTGAAAGATAGAGGTCTAGATTTTTTAGAGTAGTTTGAATAGCATGTTTTACGTATTTTAACAGACCATTTTCGTTCTAAGTAAAATTCAAAATTAATTATTAATTATTTATTGAAAGTCATTTTTAAATTAGCACTTTTTGGTAAGATTTCACTGCCTAAAATAAATAATTCTCAACAAATCATTAAATCACTGTGTATACAATATAAGATAGTATAAGTATTAAAAAAAAAATCTGAGTTCTTATGTTTAATAGATATTGAAACAAGTTGGAAATTGCTCACCAAACGTGGCAAATGAGGTGCGTTCGTACTATAACTAGTTTTAGAAATATTTTTTGCACCGCATATTGTACTGAATGTATATTTTAGTGCAAAACATAAGTGCATATCCATTTCATTCTGTTCTGAAAGGCTGTAACATCATTAAAATGCACTTAAAATATTTTTTTTCCCATTGGCCGTCATGTAACGGAAAACTTTTGACTGTCCTTGTAATTAAACTATGCATCCGATTTTCCTGAAATTTGAAATGAGTCTACAAAATTTTGCAACAAATATATATTTAAAATTTTAGATCATTCGGAAGGCTGTAACATCATTAAAATGTACTTGCAATAATTTATTCCCATTGGCCGTAATGTAACGGAAAACTTTTGACTGTCCCTGTAATTAAACTATACATCCGATTTTTATGAAATTTGAAATGACGCGAGAAAAGTTTGCAACAATTATATATTTAAAATTTCAGACCATTCGGTTGGGTAGTTTTTGCTCTGTTATATGCGGGTGTTGAATTCAGACCCTTATCTCCGGGAGGGATTTCTGTGGTTCCGGAGGGGGGTGGACATTATAGAGTTCCGGGGGGGAATTGCACTTTTTGACCATTGAAAACACAAAATATCAAATCTTCCGGAGGGGAAATGCCCCCCCCCCCCCCCCTCCGGGCCACCCCCTGAAATCAACACTGACAGACAGACTAAACGACGAATATATGGGCTACGTATTTATATAATTACGAACGCACCTAAAAAAGCACCATAAACATGAAAAATCCAAGTTTTGAGAAAAAGTCGATTAAAGATTTATTGCCATTAAGCTGTGAAGTACTCTTAGAAAGAATGAATAATTTCAACACTTATTTTTTATATATATAAACATGTGTGACACATCGTTGGAAAGACAAAAGTTTAAACTATTTAATGATATAAAAAAAATAAAAATCGCTGTTTAGGTGCGTTCGTAGTTATATAAATACGTAGCACCTATAGTCGTCGTTCAGTCCGTCTGTCTGTCCGTCTGCCCGCATATAACAGCGCAAAAACTACCCAACCGAATCGTTTGAAATTTAAAATATATAATTGTTGTATAATTCTGTCGCGTCATTTCAAATTTTATGAAAATCGGATGTATAGTTTAATTACAGGGACAGTCAAATTTTTCTGTTACATTACGGCCAATGGGAAAAATTATTGCAAGTGCATTTTAATGTTGTTACAGCCTTCCGAATGGTCTGAAATTTTAAATAGGGCAGATGTGCCAGTAATGGTCACTCTTTGATGTTTTTGGTTCATAAAATAATAAGTAATAAATATTTAACTTTAATTAATTTTTTTATAATTTCCCCTTGCATGTTTTATAAAACTGGGTTATTGTTGACACTTTTAATCAAACCAATTAGGAAGTAGAAAATAATGTTTCAAAGTTTTGCTGTTTTTCTGTGAAAATCTTAATGAAGAGGCTAAGAGCTGGCTTCGTTTAATTAATTTATATATTATTTATTTTCTTGCAAAATTTGAATGCTTTTGTTTGAGTAGCAATAGAAAACTTAGACTTTTACATACTAACGCTCATTTTCGAAAATTCTTTTATTTTTAAGGTTTTAAGAGAGGGTGTCTATTACTAGAATGGTTAATTTAGTCATTTTCCACCAAAACTTTTTAAATAGCTGCTTTTAAGTTAGTTTATGTGATTAATAAAATTTCAATATTTTATTCTTTTTTTATGTATATATACTTTGCTATTTTAAAATCTGGCAATCAAACCAGCTAGGTAGTAGAAAATATTGTTTAAGAGTACAGCCAAAGACGGGCTCATAGGGCTTAATACCTCTCCTTTTAAATAAAAGCAATTAAGTTACAGAAGCTATTAAAAATCTATTTTCTGTGTTAAATGTTTGGTTATTCTTATCTGAAAAAAAAAAAAAAAGAAGGAAAAAAAAAAGTAATATTCCTTAATTTATAGGCAATATTCATGAAACTGGTAAATCTGCAGATCAGTGTCCCCAAACATCAGTTCTACAGTTTTATTTTGAAATTATTTTACTTAGCATTTAAAATATTCAACTCACAATATCATTTCTTTCATATTTGCAATATTATTATAAATGATATATCAAGTAGTCTCTGGAAGATTAATTTTTAAAAATAGCGAGACAAAACTAAACATCACTAACCTTCCAAAACTTTTTTTTATTATTATTACCTTTTAAATCCCCCGCTGTTTCAATAATTTAATAGCTGTAATTGCCTGATATTTAGTATTTTAAACTATCCATCTAAAATAATTAAAACATTGATCGTCTGATAATTACAATAATTGATGCAAACAGTAAATGATCATCACAATTTTTTTATTAATTACTGGTATCCTTATTGTTAAATTTATTTGAAAATAACCATTTTGTTTCATTAGTATGTTTTCATTAAATTCTGGTTCTAAATACAGTCGTAAAAACAATTATATTTATTACTTTTTATGGGGTGTCCGTTACTGGGCCAGAGGGTGTCCATTACTGGGCTTTTCGGTGTTTTGGTATATTTCTGTTATTTAAAATTAAATTTCGATTCACATTGGGAAATGAGACTATAAGAATGGTTAAATATTGTTGATAGATTAATATAATATTGAAAACACTGGAATGTAATAATTATAACTATTAATAAAAAAAATAATTTTAAAAGAAATTCCTTAAGAGTGTCCATTACTGGCACATCTACCCTATTTAATTGTTGCAAAATTTTGTCGAGTCGTTTCAAATTTTATGAAAATCGGATGTACAGTTTAATTACAGGGAGTCAAAAGCTTTCCGTTAACTTTAAGGTCAATGGGAAAAAATTATTTCAAGTGCATTTTAATGATGTTACAGTCTTTTGAACAGAATGAAATTGATATGCACTTATAAAGTTCACCAAAATATACATTCAGCACAATATGCGGTGCAAAAAATATTTATAAAATTAGTTATAGTACGAACGCACCTCATTTGCCACGTTTGACGAGCAATTTCCAACTTGTTTCTATTTCCGAGGTCAATCTTTTTCTATAAAACATATAAAATCTATTTTGCTCATATTCACAAAATACAATATCTACGCGAATAAAAAAATTAAATTAAACATGGCTTATCGCGTCATTTCATTAATAAGTATTGTATTAATTTCATTTTTCATCAATGACGGACGAAAATTAGAAATCATGATTAAGTTAAGGAATATGTTTAAAAGAAAAATATATACATATTCCAGAGAACTTAAAAGTTTAACTTAGACTCCAAGTTCATATTAAATAAAACAAAAGCAAATGACAGCGGATAATATATATATATACATTCTTAATATTTAAATCATGCTTAGAACTTTTTTAAAAAAGATGTGAGTTTATAAGTTTTGTTTTTTAAATGGAAAAATTAAAAATATTTTAGAACAATAGGACTTTGCAAAAATAGCAATAATTTAAAGAAAAAGTACGGTTTTATATTTAAAACAAAAATTAAAATCAAATCAAACATTGTTAAACATATAACAGCCGCTGATGAAAAAGTTATTAATAAAACTTTAAAAGTAATATCTTTATAGGACATGCAATAAAAGCAAACACAAAGGATAAGATTGGAATAAAATATTTTAGTTTATTACTATTAGTAATCTAATTTAAATTCGTATGTAACTTCTGAATTTTTCCCTAAAAGTTCAATTAGTGTTACAAACCATGAATTAAATAAATATTGCTAATAAAGTATTTTATTCCAATCTTTACTACGCTTGTATCTATTTTCATTGCATGCTGTAAAAGATGTGATTCTTTTAAAATGACCATAGAAGCGAAAAAAAAAAAACCCGACTACATTAAAAAATGAACATTCACTTTTATGAAAGAGTGACTATTCACTTCTGCCAGGGGTAAAAAACCGCACTCCTTTAGCAAGAGTGAATAGACACTCCTCCGAAAAAGTGATTATCCACCCCTGTTTAGAGTGAATATTCACTTTCCAGGAGTGACTATTCACTCTTTGAGAGAGTCAAAAATTTCACTTTTGCTCAGAGTGAATAGTCACTCTAAAGAGGTTGGGCATATTTTGACTCTGCGATAGAGTGACTATTCACTCCTCCGGAGTGAATAGTCACTCCTTTTTATTTAGAGTGTATTACGCTGAAATTTAATTCTAGCAAAAACATGCTTACAACAACAGAAATCACACTTACCGAAATTATCCTCCATAGGCGGCCATGTGCCTATGCAGTTCTTTGCATAGTCCTGTGTATGAATATATGATTTTATTAGCGTGGGTGGTTCAATAATTATTGTCCCTAGTGTATATAAATTATTTGTACTGCGATGGTTGATGTGGAATATCGAAGCCTAATGCCTTAAATGCCTATATGCTAAATTTCAGAATCGTAGCTGCTATATATTAACATAGTTTTGGAGGGAAGGGTGAAGTTTTAAAGACCTATTTTTGGGGGAGTTTTTAAGAAGGGGGTGAGGGTGAAATTCTGGTTCGGCGCTTATGAGGCTACATTTGGACAGTGGATGAGATGTGGCTACATCACTATAATCCTGAGTCCAAACGTTGTATTTACGTCTCATCCACTGTCACAACTCTAGCCCTCCAAAATTATGTGAATATAGCAGCTACGGTTTTGAAATTGAGCATTATAGGCATCTAAGACATTAGGCTTCGATATTCCACAACAACCATCGCAGTACAAATATTTTATATACACTCGAGACAATAATTATTAAACCACCCACATATATTCTACACACATTTCTGAATATATTAAATGTAGTTGAGCTTGAAAATGCATAACTCAAATTAAAAAATGACTGTAAGAAATTCACGCTCATTCTCAGTACTGCTCACAAATTCTTTTGTGTAGCCCTGTATATTGTCTATAGAACTTGTACACGCCACGTACTGTGCAAAATTTACTTAAACCTAAAATGCATATCGTAACTGAAAAAGCACTTTCCGCAATCATCTCCAATTGACAGTACTTCGGCTACAATATCGTATCCGGAATCTTCTATGTCTCTCTGTAAAGGAACGATAAATGCAATGCACATCATATACTATTGCAAGCATCTTGTGGTAAACCGGAGTAATGTATATGTTACCGGCCAAACCCGATTTTAGGCCAAACTAGTTTATCCTAACGCGCATCGGATAAACTAGTTTTTCCTAGGCCAAACTAGTTTATCCTAACGCCCATAGGATAAACTAGTTTTTCCTAGGCCAAACTAGTTTATCCTGACGCCCATAGGATAAACTAGTTTTTCCTAGGCCAAACTAGCAGTGTTCGAAATTAGCGGTCGTTAGTCGTCAAATGCAACCAAATTATTGCATTTGACGATTACAAAATTATTCTTGGTCGTCAAATTTGACGCCTAGCTTTTTAAAAAAATATTTATTGTATTATTTTAACGGTGAAAATAATAAGTGTACCTCTCGATTTCATGTTATAAGATTTAAATGTAGATGCATTACATGTTTGTTTTTTTTTTTTAATTTTTACTAGATTCAATTGTAACTAACAACACTGTTTAAAATTTGTTTTTGTTTTGCTAAGAAGTTATCAAGTTTTAAATTTATTTAACATGATTAAGTGCACTTTTCTATTACTTTCTAAGCATAGCAATAGCTTTTCATCACTTTTAAGTTTCTTCAATTATTATAATCCTGGAAATTAAGAACTTCAATAATTTTAAATAAAACAAGTATTGGTACTTTTCTAAAATGTAGCATAGAGTATCTACAGTAATGTAAAAAAATGAATTTTAGAAATTGTAACTAAAAATTTTAATTTGACGCCTAAGATTTTTACAGTAGTCGTCATTTGATGCCTACCTTTTATTTCCCAATTTCTATCACTGCAAACTAGTTTGGCCTAACGCTCATAGGATAAACTAGTTTAGCCTGCTATTCATTAGTCTGAACTAGTTTATCTTAGGCCAATTCAATTTGGCGTGCTTTTCTTGACCCCAAAGACCGCTTCGGCACCAACGTTCTAGTTTATCCTAGGTCAATCTAGTTTACCCTAGGCCAATTCAAACGCAAATACAATTTCTCAAAAATAAGTCAAGTTCACGCTCAAATTCCAAATTTTTCAAACGATTCCACTCAACTCAAACATATCTATGAATTTAGCAAAGTTCACTAAAAACTCGTTTTTAAAAAAATATATATAATAGAAGTTTAGCGTCCAAATTTACAAAATTTTGTGAAGTAGTATTTTAGTTATTCGATGTAAGGTCTTTACGGACACGCCCAATTTTCTTTCCCGACACTCGGTCCGGGCTTGGTTTGAGGATTACTTTTTTCGAGAAGTTCGAACTGTGATGGGCCGAGACTCAATTTTTCCGGCTTAAGTCGGGACTGGACTGCATTCTTCTTGAGGTCGGCACAGGTAGAAATTTTCAGTCCATTTTCCAACCCAGCTCATAAGAAAATCATTTGGACCGGCAGGATCACTGGTCTGTTCAGTAAAAAAATCAGTAACATTTGGTCCAGCCCAACATTTTTTTTTTTTTTTTTTTATGGACGTATTTTTAAATGGCTATTATTCTACAATTAAAATTTATACATTTATTATTATTTTTCATTTTTTTAAGCTGAGTGGATGCATTTTTAGGTAATAAAATTAAAGTACAGTTTAACCTGAGAAAAATAAACTGCCTATGACGGAATCCCATGTTTGACAATATATATATATATATATATATATATATGTTGATCTATGTAAAATGAGGATATTAATACAATAAACATCCTCTAATCCGGCAAATTCGGTACTTGCAGCATCCCGGATTACGAAATTTTCCAGATTACAGATGAATGTCGGGAACAGTGTTGATTTCAGGGGGTGGCCCGGGGGGAGGACATCCCCCCGGAGCAATGAAATGTCTCCCCCCGGAAGATTTGAGATTTTGTGTTTTCAATGGTCAAAAAGTGCAATTTCCCCGCTGAACTCTATAATGTTCCCTCCGGAGCCACAGAATTCCCTCCCGGAGAAAAGTGTCCGAATTCAACACTGGTCGGGAAAAACGTGTAGAAGTTAGAATTAAACAGAAAAGGCCAGTAAAGCATGTTTTTCATTTTTTAAACAGATTGAATAGAATATTAAAAATAATCAATAATGTAAGTTTTGTACAACATATGTACATGGGTATAAAATTAAAACGTGCACTGTAGGCCTACTTGTAGAAGCCATCTTAAACAAATTTTGAATATCAGTTCGTTTTGTAGTAGTCTTTTCTCTTCATTTGATTAGGATGTTAATTTTTATGATGTGAAGCTTATTACTTTCCGCATGGTTGAACGAATGGCTGTGCACAGAAGACCTGATAAATGTATTCGAGGTATCAGCTGTTTGATTTCAAATGATGTTGTTTGACTCGTGCACATCATAGTCATCTGAGCCAACGTCTTTAGGGGCTGTTAGGTTGATAACACTCCGAATGATGGCCTCATCAGTCAAAATTTCAACTGTCGGTTCATCAAAATCTTCTTCAACTCACTCCTTTATTTCTTCTCAATTCAGTTGAGTTTCCGAAAGTCGTGACGGATTATCCAGTATGCCGGACCTTAGAATGCCGGATTAGAGGATGTTTACTGTGCTCGTAAAAATAATATAATGCATTTACAACAGAGGATGAACCTTCTAAAAAGGGAACATGCCTAAAACGGATTTTTCTTCTTTCCTATGCAATTCCGACTTAGAAGATTTTATTGTATAGAATTTTTAAAAAATTTAAATTTCTAAGCCATAAAATGTGGATTAACGATATTAATGATTCTATTACAAAATATATTGATTTTTTAATGAATCTCTATTTGTATGTAAATATCTGAATAATTAATAATACCATTAATTTTTTTACACGTCTTGGAGACTTGAAAATCTGAAAATTTTATATAGAAAAACCTTCTAAAACGGTATCAAATAGGGGAGAAAAAAAATTCGTTATAGTTAACTTCCTTTTTTAGCACGTCCGTCGTCTCTAGCAAAAGTATTATGAATATTTCAAACGGATTAATATATTCAATTTGCTCCGATTAAAAAAAAAAAAATTCCATTTAAAACAGGATTTCGTCATACACAGATTCTTCTCATAGGTTTTGCAATTCTGTATCCCCATCCGTATAAATGTATCCGTACTATACTTTAAAGAGGGTTTCAATTGTGGAATAATGGTAGCTTAAAAATATATGTATTTTAAGCCAAATTGGGACCGGGACTTCGTCGGATTTTTATAAATTCCAGATTTTTGAAAGAATATCAAATGTACTTCTGATATTCTTGATGGCGCATTTATTCATAATTAATTCAAAGTCAAGTGATACTTATGTGAGAAAAAAAAAATGTTTTTTTTTATATTCATTTTTTTTTCTCACATAAATATCACTTGGCTTTGAATTAATTATGAATAAATGCACCATTAGGAATATCAAAACTACAATTGCTATTCTTTCAGAAATCTGGAATTTTCAAAAATCCGGCGAAGTCCTGGACCTCGACGATGCCGGATTTTCGAGATTATATTGTACTAGGGATGCACCGAATAGTGATTTTGGCCGAATACCGAATATTCGGCCTACAGGCGAACCGAATACCGAATATTCGGCTTGTCGAATACTTTTATATTTCAAAGTTTAAAGGCATTAAAATATTAAATTTTAAAACAATTTTACATACTATTCAATACAGAAACTTACATTTTAATAAACAAGAGCTTTTTAAAAGTAAACTTTATACTGAAAAAAATCTGCTTTGAGTTATTTAAGAAGAGGATAGTTGTAAAACTTTTTAAATTAGTATTTTTTTTTTTTTAATTTCGTGGCTTCTTCTGAGAATTAAAACAGATAAATAAAATTTTCTTAAATTCTAAAAGAAACATTTTAAAATCAAAGAGAAATGGTGAAAAAATTGGAAGAAAAAATGTACAGGATCATATGGTATTTGTTTGTCAGGAAGAGACTAAAGTAAAAGTAAACAAATAATACAAATCAATTCAAATTTTATATGGTGGCAACTTAGCAAGACTAATTGTTCTACTCCCTTTGATTAAGCAAGGAAGTTTTTAAATGCATCCTAGATAGGTGTCTGGAGTGGGCAATCATTTTCAGAGATTGTAAAAATTGTCCTTAAAATCTTAGCAAGAAACAGATTATTTGCTGGACAAAATTTAGGAACTTGCATTTGTACATAATTAATTTCTATGAAAATCCTCGTGATTGGTTAATTTTCTTAAATAATACTTAACAAACAGCAAATAAATAATGTAAAAACATTCTCTTTTATTTAAATATGATTCTGTTTCTAATTATTCTGAATATCTTTGTAAGTTGATTGTTAAATGTAGAAGTTGTATAAAGTTTTTAAAAATATGTTTAAAAAGTTTTCCTTAAGTATTCGGTTTGGCTGAATATTTCGATATTCGGCCATAACGAATATTCGGTATGCCGAATAGTTTGCTATTCGGCCAAGCCGAATATTCTGCATACCGAATAGTTTGATATTCGACCAAACCGAATATTCGGCAACATGGCCGAATACCGAATAGATGCCGAATATTTGGTGCATCCCTATATTGTACATTATTAATCAATCCTCTAAATTCTTTCTCTCCTGAATTTTATGATAACCTCTTATCCCATTCTTTGGTAATCCAGCACACAATTTGTCATATAGAACATATTTTATAACTACTGGCGGCGGTGAAATGGGGAAGATAGGGGGGCAGTATCCCACACCCCATCGATTAAAATATATTATACAGGGGTGACGGCAATACTACTTTGCACAAGGTTGGCGACGGATCGGTAGTTAGGATCAATAAAAGCACGTCAAATTGCATTGGCCTAGGATAAACTAGTAAGTTGGCGGCGGGGTGGTCTTTGGGATCAATAAAATTACGCCAAATTGAATTGACCTAGGATAAAGTAGTTCGGACCAATGAATAGCAGGCTAAACTAGTTTATCCTATAAGCGTTAGGCCAATCTAGTTTGGCCTAGGAAAAACTAGTTTATCCTGTGGGCGTTAGGATAAACTAGTTTGGCCTAGGAAAAACTAGTTTATCCTAAGGGGCGTTAGGATAAACTAGTTTGGCTTAGGAAAAACTAGTTTATCCTATGCGCGTTGGGATAAACTAGTTTGGCCTAAAATCGGGTTTGGCCGGTAACATATATAAGTTTCACTATTTTAAAATAGTGCAGCGTAATTAAAATACCCTGCGAAGACAGTCTGTGGTACAGGGTTTCCCCCTGTAGACTGTACACCATTATATTACCGAATTTTTTTGTCCAACCATGTAAGTGAATGATACATGCTTTTGCACCCTATATTGTACAATGTACAGAAAGCATGTTATAGTGCAACTCAGAAATTCGTATGAATTTAATTTTGTTTGTAATAGAATAACATAAATATAATTAACTGCAAAAAAATTTTCTTCATAGACCATTAGTACAACGGAATAATTTTTTGTACGCGTACTGTTAGTGCTACCGGTTACATATTCCATAGTAAGCATCTTCTAATGCACTTCAACAATTTATATAAATTTCATTATGCTTAAAATTGTGTAACACTATTAAAATACACCGCAAATATTATAGACCACAATGTAATGGAATATTTTTGAGTGGCCCTGTAAGTGAACTATGAAAGCTACATACTTCATTTTCAATACCGAACATGCTAATGGCAAACCCCAACATCATATATCAATTACATGTCAATCCGAGTATATTTACGCAAGTTAGAGCACGGACGGACAGACAAACCGAAGTCCTAAACACTTTTCAACTAAATTAAAAAGTGTTAAAAATTGGTATCAGAGATTTGGGAGCCTACCACAATAAATATTGGGTAGGACCAAAAACAGTTTTGAGATCATATTTTGGACACTGAATTCAGATTTACAACAATTTCAGTTTTTTTTTTTTCTTTGAAAGTTTTCCGACAATACTTCCCCTTAGTTCTTTGAAAACATGAACTGTAGTTATGGAATAGATAAAAGAAAGAAAAACTGCAAATGTATTTAAATACACTTTTATAGTCTATACGCTTAGAATGCAAAATTATACTGTAACCCTTTTCAGTATAGTTTATGCACAGGGTGTTATAAAGTGGACTGACGATTTTTAGCAACAAATAAAAAGTAAAACGTGACAGCTATTGAAATTATTCCTGTAGGAGATTAACGTGTGGTCAAGAATTTCTGTACTAAATGTTCTTGTTTTAGTTTTACTCATAGATGGCACTTCACTGAAAGAAAGGTAAAAACTGAGAGTGACTTTGATCCTTATTAACCATTTGGAAAAATGGTTATTGTTCTCGTCAGGATAGGAAATGAAAAGCATATCTGAAGGTTTTTATTGGTTTAATCATCATTTTATTCGTTTTCTGATTGGCCTATACAGTAATTTGTATTTCCATTTACTTTCAACAGAGTGTTGCCACTATGACAAAAAAGTAATAAAAACTACAAAAAATATTAATAACTCAGAAACAAATTGAGATACAGCTTTCAAACAAATTGCATTTAAAAGTACATTTTTTTCTCTATACGACGGTGTAAAAAGTAATATTGTCGGATGTTTAGAAGTTTAAGAAATAAATTTCATTTAAAATTGGCCGTCAGATTTCTGGGAAATCTGACGATGGAAAAGCCTTTTCCCGAACAGCCAATAAAATGCTTGGATAATACGTAAGATTCAGGTGGATAATATGTACGAATAGCATGCGATTTCTGTCGCTTGCAATTTTTACGTGTAATAACACTATTAATGTTTAATTCATGGCGTACGTAATGACGTACGAAAAAAATCATTTTCCAAATGCTCGTTGTAATTTGTCAGATTGCATTTTTTTTTTCTTTTTTACACATTGGTGTGAGCAGTATCAAAATTTTAATAAATTAATACATCAAATATTTATCAATCAGATCTAATAATAAGCCCAAAACCGCTGCGGTCGTGCGATAGTTTCAGGGCCCCGAGCCGAACACTTCCTGCTTTTCGATGTCTTTAATTTGAGGAATTTCCCTTTAAAATTTGTCTGGTTTGAAATTTTCAATTTTTTTTTCTTTTCTTCCTGGCTTCCGCTAGAGAGTCTCGGCAAAAAGGACATACTAGGTAGGAACCCTCTGACGGACACACCAGAAGGTAATATCGCCGCAGCATTCGCGGATCGCGGCGTTCCGCGTGTCCGTCCGAGGTACTTACCTACGTCCTTTTGAAACGAGACTCTAGCGCAAGGGTCGGCAAGAAATTTTTATTGGGGTCCGAATACTTTTGAAAAATTTCATCGAGGTCCAGAGGAAAAAACGCATAAGTAAGTACTTATTATTTTTAAATTGCAATTTTCACATGCACATGCATATAATAGAAAAGTCAGGCACTGTAATTTCTGGCGTATAATCCGCGGATCAAACAATTCTGTTTTTACCCAGAAATTTTACTTAGTTATTGAATCCAAATATTTGCCGCGATTTAAAAAGTTACATTTTACTTTTTAAAATTTCTGGGTCGAAAAATGATTGTTTGTTCCGCGGATTATACGCCGGAAATTAAGGTATTTGTTTTGAAAAATTAGTACTTACACAGGTATACTTTCTGAAAAATTTTACACACACATAATAAAGTAGTAAAGGCGGGTATTCGTTGAAACATTAATGCGAAAAATTACACTTGCAGTCTTGAGCCAGTTTTCTATAGTTCGGTTCAAGTGGTGAACGGCTAATGCGAAGAGTGTCTTCAAGGTGGGCGTCCGTTAATCTCGTATGATATTTGCTCTTCAAAAAATTAATTTTGGAGAACCTTCTTTCACATATATATGTTACGGCCAAGTTCGCGAATTGGCCGGCCAATTCGGGAACTGGCCGAGATTCCTGGCCAAAACCCGAAGTACATGAAATGAACACCGTATTTCGGGTTTTGGCCGGCCAATTCGCGAACTGGCGGGAAGCCTTGGCCAATATACGAAGTGGAGATTCAAGGCTGCCTAGGTGACACTGACACCCCGGTAGGTCGTCACGTTCACACGTGATAGGAAAGAAAGTTCCATGCTCTGACGATTATATGTTCTGATATGGTGGATAATTTCCCGCCTGTTTGATATATTTCGATAAATTGAGTTTATTGTGAATATTATATTCTAATCTGCCGGAGATTTCCGTCCTCTGTGACTAATATGGATGCATCGAATTCATTGCCCAATCCAATAAACAAATTATCTGAGTAACTGTGTAAATAAACGACAAATTCTACCTAGCCAATAAACTATTAAAAAAATGTAGAGCATATTAGTAATGTATAACAGTTTCATTTTGTTTGAAGTAGTGTAAGATCATTAAAATACCATATAAACGATTTTTTTACATATATCAGAATTCTTTATCAGAATTCTTTTGGGCGTTTTTATAAACGAACTATAATGACTACTTAACCAATACTCTATTAAAAAAAAAACATTGCTCACCACATGAGTGAGGCATGGGAATTTTATTATGTTTGAAATAGTGTAACATCATTTAAGGGCACTACTTTCACCATTCACTGCAATGTAACGAAATACTTTTGAGTGTCTCTGTAAACAAACTATAATTGCTACTTATTTCATTGCACATTAGATAACAGTTTGTCGTCCATCTTAATGATGCATTCTAATTTTATTATAATTGAGATAATTTAACAACATTAAAATGCACTGTAAAAACTTTACCCATTGATGATATTGTAATGAAATGCCTTTGTGTGTCCCTGTAAATTAACCAAAAATAGTACAACTTCACTTGCAATACCGAAATGTATTTATATACCTAAATAATATAACAATTAACAAGTCAATCCGAGCCTTTACTCAAATTAGAGCACGGGCAGGCAGACGGCCAGACAAATTGAATTTATAAACACTTTCAACTATGTTAGAAAGGGATAAAAAGTAAAAATTGGTTTCTATATACCAATTTTGCGAACTGGCCGATAGCGTATGGCCACTTCGCGAACTGGACGATCGCATCTTGCCAGTTCGGGTTTTGGCCGGCCAATCCCCGAATTGGCCAATCAGTTTAAAACGTTGTTGGCCAGTTCGCGAATTGGACGGCCAGTTTTGGAATTGGCCAATTTCGGGTTTTGGCCGTAACATATATATGCGGAGCCAAAAATAGTAGCCAGGTTAATAGTTAGGTTTTTTTTTTTTTTTTTTTTTTTTTTTTTTTTTTTTTTTTTTCAAATTTTCTTACTTTTTTGGAGACATGTTTACTCCAAAATTCTTCAGGGGACACAGTTTTATACATTTGCAAGGAAATATCTTCTTGCAAGTCAAATATCTCCATTTGAAGTAAAGGTTTTTCAAGACTGAACAATTTCGCAGCCACAGCAGTCCATTGTGCAGTTGGAACAACTTCATAAGGCAATTTAAAGAATTGATACAACTTACCTATCTCTGCAAAGTCTTGGAATCATGCTTCAAATTCCTTCACAAGATCTGACATAAAAAATTAAGAACACTGCAGTGTGTATTTCAGAATTCTTTTTATATTCAAGAATTGTTGGGAAATGAATAAATTCTTCATTTGAAATATCTTTTTATGCAGTCCATCCTTCGACCTTCTGCGGACCGCCGCGCGCCGGTTGCCGACCGCGGTTCTAGCAGAAACCAGGAAGAAGAAAAAAACTGAAAATTTGAAACCGGGCAAATTTTAAAGTAAAATTTCTCAAATTAAAGACATCGAAAAACGAGAAGGGTCAGGGTTGGGGGTTCTAAGCTGATGTTTCTTATTTCTTATTTTAAATATTTTTTACCCCTGAAATAAAAATCTCATTTTGAAACGGAATACAGTCGAGCCTCGTTATCCCGACACTCTAATGACCAGAAAAAAAGTGTCGTCATAAACGGAGTGTCGCGGTGACCGGAGTTGGAGAAAAATATGTTTATAAAGAGCTGTATTTTTAATTAATTTAAGACCATTTTAAATTCATAACTGTTCTTGCAGTTTTAAGCAATAAGACATTATTATTAAACAAAATAAACGCAAAAATACAAAACTGAAAAGAATAAAAATCAGATCAATGATGATATGTGCTTCCTACAATTCTTTTTTCAATATTATATAATGAATTGTAATCAATATTCGTTGTTTCAGAAATGTATGTTACATAATTTCTTATCCTTTCAATGCAGTGCAATGTTTCGGTTTAAGTCGGATGAAAAACGCCGTGTAACCAGCGCCGCCTGACCAGAATAAAAAGACCTTGAGTAGACTAATACGTCTATCTGGAGCTTAAGTGGGTCATTCAAAATGTGTCGGTTTATTTATTCAGATAAAGGATTGAATTAAAATTTCTCATTTATCTCAATGGGTATTTTAAACACTTCTGTGAAAAGTTTGGTTAAGACATTTCTTACCACTTAATTTCCGTGTTTATAAGATGGATTTGAAAAATGGACACTTTTCCTAAACCGTCGGGATATCCGGAGTTGATTTACATTAAAATCATATACAGAAAATTGGGACTTTGAAAAACTGACGCGATAAGCGGAGTGACGTGAAAACCGGATATCGGGATAATGAGGTCCGACTGTATATGACATACGAGTGTATACAGTGTTACTATTGATATCCAATTACAGTAATATAAACGAAATCTCATTTCACATATACAACGAAAGTAACTCATAACATTGCAATGCATTTAAAAAAGCTAATAAAGTTGCTGGAAATTCTACTGGCTTTAAATGCGTCAATTATATTAACACAGCTTATCGTCCTTCACTTCACAGAAAGAGATTTAAAAAAACTACATAGATATCAACACCAGGAAGAAACAAATACAAAAATTGCTTCCTATTCCGAGAACAAACCGACATTCGATGCTTAAGCTTTCGAGGCTTGAGTAAAAATAACGATGTTTCGTCTCTTTATAATTTTTATTTTCTTGAGAACTTTTTCTGTCTAATCATGGACATAGATCCCTATCTTTTATATAAAGCACATTTGATATGTCCTCTAATCAGTAACGTTGAAGTTTTGGTGTTACGTATGACGTCATGGTCTTAAAGGCGTAAGATACTTGGATTAGGAGAGGGCGAAGAAAATTTATTTAAATATTTGATGAAGGATATAACATTAATAAAATGATTCTTCTCGATTGTCTGAAATACGTATAAATATAAATGACTTTGCAGATTACCAGTGGCTTATAAATACATTTAGCAGCACCATGCAGCCGGCTGCAATGAAAAAAAAGGGTATTCCGATTACGGATGTTACCTCGACTACAGTGACAGTCATCCGTAATCGGGAATATATTCATTTTGTTTGCAGTAGGCTCTACGAAGTTGCCAAATGTACTTTTAAACCGCTGGCAGCCTGCCAGGTCATCTATACCTATTTCGGGGGGGGGGGGGGGGGGGTTAACCCCTTTGGGACCAGCGTTTCATACACGAACTTAATTCGGTTAACACCACATTTTTTTTAAGTAGTTACCTTTACTCGTTTAATCGCGAAAATGCCCTAACTGAAAAAGATAAATAAAATATAATTTTCCTTTTTTACTGATACGAAAACTACTGGTACTTTATGCACCTTTTGAAGATCCCCTCATGATCCCGTAGGGTTTAATGTTTCTAGCTCCCAGTTGATAACAGCCCTTTGCGGTGTATACGTGCATGCATTAGAATAGACATAACATGCGCACGTACACAAATACACATACGCTCTCTCACACATAGCCAAACTGTCATCAAGTTTCGTGATAGCAATATACCGCTAAATTTAGCGCAAAAATGTAATTCGGAAAAAAAAGGACAACTTCGTGGAAATAGGCACATTTGACGCATTTCGAGTGTAATACATCTAAATTTTAAAGTAATACTTCTGCGATTTGTTATCCAAGCTTGTTGAAAACATCTTCTCCATAACTATGTTGGAAAAAATAAATTTCAGAATTAAACTTTTTCAACAACAATGTATATGTCTTTTCAACTAGAAACATTCCCATTTGAAGTTAGCTTTTGTATTCTAAATATGTTTTATACATTAACTTTTTTTTTCTCTTATGTCCGTTAGTTTCGTATAATAGTTGATATGAAAAGAATATTTAAAAGAAATATCTCTCTGTAAGTTTTTTTTTTTATTTATTTATTTTTCTTTCAAATTTTATTCGTATGGGATGATTATGTGGACCTACTTACACCTGTTTTCCCTCACACATCGTTATGTGGTATTTATTATTGATAATAAATTTAGGAAATGCAATCATTTCTACCTGTCTTTTTATAAGGGAAAAAATGTTCAATATTGATTTTGGTTTGCATGTTTTAATGCCACGTGTTGAAGTGGTGACGTGTTACGACGGAAAATATCTTTTTTGTTGTGTATTTTCCGATAACGGTTTATTTGTTTTCAAGACATTTTTTCACTTCAGTTTATTAAGATTTTTTCTGTCAATATTTATTTATTTATTTATTTCGTCTATAAAAAGCTGTTCCACAAAATGTAAACAAAGACAAAAACTGTACTGACGTATTTGACTATGTACCTAATAAATTCCATTACAAAAATGTTTTATAGAGCCCTGCAGGATCCTTTACACATAAAACTTTTTCACTAAAAGTCTCCAGATCCTCAATATTATTTTAGAAACATTTTGTATAGAAACCTATATAGATTGCTATAGAAAAATTGGAAGAATGGGATTTCCCATACAGCATTCTGAACTATTGAGCCTTACAGAAAAAAGAGTCATAATTCTATAGGGTTCTATAGTATGAATTCCATAAGGTTTTTGTTTACAGAATTCAATAAAAAAAAATCTAAATGTTGATAATCGATATATACACTGCTGGCCACACAAAATGCAACACCCTGAAGGAAGCATGGAACTCATGTGAAATTTACATCATGCGTTTGCGACGAGGAAATATGCAAATCATTAGCATCGCAGCGCAGACGCACATCACGGGCGACCGTAGCGCCACTCGCAAGCGCTATATTAGGGGAGAACAGATTGGCGATTTCAAGTACGGTAATTGTTTTTTCGTGCGGTTTTTTTGCGTAAGCTGTTTACCTATGCCTCGTGGAAGACATCGGGCGTCTTTTGACCAAGTTTCGGAATTCGACCGAGGAAGAATAGTAGCCTATAGGGATTGCGGATTATCCTTCAGAGAAATCGGTCAACGTGTTGGACGAAACCAAGCAACTGTGATGCGGATCTGTAATCGCTGGATGCAGGAGGGAACGGCGGACCGACGGGGCCAATCGCACCCATCTTGTTGCACCACTGCCCGTAATGACAGGCGGAATGTGCGCATGGCACTGATGGATCGCTCAGCCACATCACGAACCATAGCACAACGGATTCAGTCTGCTACGCATCATTCGGTGTCCGGTCGTACCATTCAACTCCATTTGCAGCAGAGTGGGATGTCCGCAATGCGTCCATTGCCTCGTTTACCCCTGACTGGAAACCACAGGCGATTGCGCCCGAATGGTGCGAGGAACGGCGGACATGGACAACGGAATGGAATGACATTGTGTTTACTGACGAATTCCGCTTCTGCCTGATACATCACGATGATCGGATTCGAGTTTGGAGGCACCGTGGTGAGAGGCTGCTGAACTGTTGCGTCATGCATCGCCACACTGACCCTTCACCCGGTATCACGGTTTGGGGTGGTATCGGATTTCACTGCCGCACCCTACTAGTACGCATTGCCGGTACACTCAACAGCCAGCGCTACATCTCTGAGGTGTTGGATCCCGTGGTCCACCCATACATTCAGCGCTTGGCATCAGCCATATTCCAACAGGATAATGCGCGACCACACGTGGCACGCAATGTTCAAGAGTTCTTCTTTACACATCAGATTGAATTGCTTCCTTGGCCTGCTTGTTCTCCCGATCTATCGCCAATCGAAAACGTGTGGTCCATGCTTGCACAACGACTGGCCCGAGATACACCACCCGCTGCTACACCAGATCAACTTTGGCAATATGTGGAAGCCGCATGGACTGCTGTACCCCAAGGAGGCATCCAAATCCTCTTTGATTCTATGCCGAGGCGTGTGCCCGCGGTTATAGCCAACAATGTCGGCTACTCTAACTACTGATTTTGTCATCATCCACGCGTCACAAGAGGCTGTAATTTTAATCGTTTGATCTTTGTACAGCATGTTATCTGCCAAATAAATTTCGCTCTGATATCTCTGTTCCTTCTTGGTGTTGCATTTTGTGTGGCCAGCAGTGTAGTTAGTATTCAAAATAACATAAATGCCATTTATCGCTCATCTACTGAAATAAGACACACATTATTACATATAGATGATACATAAAGATGCGTACTAATGTGTAAGTATTTTAATCCAAAACTAATACAAAGTTTAGTGATATGGAAAATATCCCTTTCTCCGAAACGTTAATCATTTGTAATGCTAATTTATGTTTTTTTTTTTTTAAATATCCATCTATCAGTGTGTCTAAGCCATTTATTTTGATTTTGTATGTAATTGACTCACTTCATTTAGAAACCTTATCGTTACACTATTAACACCTGAATGCCGCAAGAAAAGAATGAGGAAACAAAACACTAGGAAACACAAGCATTCTTTTCTCAATGCCAAGGCTAGTTTTACGTGTTGACAAGGCCGTTTGCGTGTTTTGTTGGATTTGGGAAGATTATTTTTCTTTATGGTATACTGCAAATTCAGAACTGTCTCTAGTTTTCTTTTCAATACTTTCTAACAGAACAGTTGAGAATGTTTATGACTTACTATTTTGTAAGTTGCAAATGGTATTTATTTTATCTTGCAATTAAAATGACTTTCAAGCCCTTAATTTTTTTATCTCAAATTTTAAGGGGTTGTGTTGGTATATTTCTTATTACAAAATGACTGTAAACTCGTTCAATATCGCGAGTTATTCAATGAATGTGTACTTGTACACACACAGATGTATATATAACTGGGACCATTAAATGTTAAAACCAAAACGAACTAAATAAAATACAAAATATAATAAAGCACACATAAATTAACCTCTGAATGTATTTATTTAATTATTAAAGTTACATATATATATTAAGACAGACTTGAACACAATTAATACAATAACCCAACAGGAGTGAAAAATTAACCGGGGCCAGGATTCGAATCTGAGTCCACAGCGTACCGTGGTGTTGTTTTACCACTAAGCTATCCTGGTTGGCATCGTAGTCCGGCAATTTCACATTAATAAACTATGTTGGGGAACGTCATGGGCCGGCAACCGCACGTCATACGGTAACGGAAAATACGATGAATAATTTAATATTCCATCGATCACCATATGTATAACAAAGCACACATAAATTACGTCTGAATGTATTTATATAATTATTAAAGGTACATATATATATTAAGACAGACTTGAACACAATTAATACAATAACCTAACAGGAGTGAAAAAATAACCGGGGCCAGGTTTCGAATCTGAGTCCACAGCGTACCGTGGTGTTGCTTTACACTAAGCTACCCAGGTCGGCATCGTAGTCCAACAATTTAACACTAATAAACTATGTTGGGGAACGTCACCGGCCGGCAACCGCACGGCATACGATAACGGGAAATACGATGAATAATTTAATATTCCATCGATCACCATATGTATAACAAAGCACACATAAATTGCGCCTGAATGTATTTATTTAATTATTAAAGTTACATATATATATTAAGACAGACTTGAACACAATTAATACAATAACCCAACAGGAGTGAAAAATTAACCGGGGCCAGGATTCGAATCTGAGTCCACAGCGTACCGTGGTGTTGTTTTACCACTAAGCTATCCTGGTTGGCATCGTAGTCCGGCAATTTCACATTAATAAACTATGTTGGGGAACGTCATGGGCCGGCAACCGCACGTCATACGGTAACGGAAAATACGATGAATAATTTAATATTCCATCGATCACCATATGTATAACAAAGCACACATAAATTACGTCTGAATGTATTTATATAATTATTAAAGGTACATATATATATTAAGACAGACTTGAACACAATTAATACAATAACCTAACAGGAGTGAAAAAATAACCGGGGCCAGGTTTCGAATCTGAGTCCACAGCGTACCGTGGTGTTGCTTTACACTAAGCTACCCAGGTCGGCATCGTAGTCCAACAATTTAACACTAATAAACTATGTTGGGGAACGTCACCGGCCGGCAACCGCACGGCATACGATAACGGGAAATACGATGAATAATTTAATATTCCATCGATCACCATATGTATAACAAAGCACACATAAATTGCGCCTGAATGTATTTATATAATTATTAAAGGTACATATATATATTAAGACAGACTTGAACACAATTAATACAATAACCTAACAGGAGTGAAAAAATAACCGGGGCCAGGTTTCGAATCTGAGTCCACAGCGTACCGTGGTGTTGCTTTACACTAAGCTACCCAGGTCGGCATCGTAGTCCAACAATTTAACACTAATAAACTATGTTGGGGAACGTCACCGGCCGGCAACCGCACGGCATACGATAACGGGAAATACGATGAATAATTTAATATTCCATCGATCACCATATGTATAACAAAGCACACATAAATTGCGCCTGAATGTATTTATATAATTATTAAAGGTACATATATATATTAAGACAGACTTGAACACAATTAATATAATAACCTAACAGGAGTGAAAAAATAACCGGGGCCAGGTTTCGAATCTGAGTCCACAGCGTACCGTGGTGTTGCTTTACACTAAGCTACCCAGGTCGGCATCGTAGTCCAACAATTTAACACTAATAAACTATGTTGGGGAACGTCACCGGCCGGCAACCGCACGGCATACGATAACGGGAAATACGATGAATAATTTAATATTCCATCGATCACCATATGTATAACAAAGCACACATAAATTGCGCCTGAATGTATTTATATAATTATTAAAGGTACATATATATATTAAGACAGACTTGAACACAATTAATACAATAACCTAACAGGAGTGAAAAAATAACCGGGGCCAGGTTTCGAATCTGAGTCCACAGCGTACCGTGGTGTTGCTTTACACTAAGCTACCCAGGTCGGCATCGTAGTCCAACAATTTAACACTAATAAACTATGTTGGGGAACGTCACCGGCCGGCAACCGCACGGCATACGATAACGGGAAATACGATGAATAAATTAATATTCCATCGATCACCATATGTATAACAAAGCACACATAAATTGCGCCTGAATGTATTTATATAATTATTAAAGGTACATATATATATTAAGACAGACTTGAACACAATTAATACAATAACCTAACAGGAGTGAAAAAATAACCGGGGCCAGGTTTCGAATCTGAGTCCACAGCGTACCGTGGTGTTGCTTTACACTAAGCTACCCAGGTCGGCATCGTAGTCCAACAATTTAACACTAATAAACTATGTTGGGGAACGTCACCGGCCGGCAACCGCACGGCATACGATAACGGGAAATACGATGAATAATTTAATATTCCATCGATCACCATATGTATAACAAAGCACACATAAATTGCGCCTGAATGTATTTATATAATTATTAAAGGTACATATATATATTAAGACAGACTTGAACACAATTAATACAATAACCTAACAGGAGTGAAAAAATAACCGGGGCCAGGTTTCGAATCTGAGTCCACAGCGTACCGTGGTGTTGCTTTACACTAATGTACCCAGGTCGGCATCGTAGTCCAACAATTTAACACTAATAAACTATGTTGGGGAACGTCACCGGCCGGCAACCGCACGGCATACGATAACGGGAAATACGATGAATAATTTAATATTCCATCGATCACCATATGTATAACAAAGCACACATAAATTGCGCCTGAATGTATTTATATAATTATTAAAGGTACATATATATATTAAGACAGACTTGAACACAATTAATACAATAACCTAACAGGAGTGAAAAAATAACCGGGGCCAGGTTTCGAATCTGAGTCCACAGCGTACCGTGGTGTTGCTTTACACTAAGCTACCCAGGTCGGCATCGTAGTCCAACAATTTAACACTAATAAACTATGTTGGGGAACGTCACCGGCCGGCAACCGCACGGCATACGATAACGGGAAATACGATGAATAATTTAATATTCCATCGATCACCATATGTATAACAAAGCACACATAAATTGCGCCTGAATGTATTTATATAATTATTAAAGGTACATATATATATTAAGACAGACTTGAACACAATTAATACAATAACCTAACAGGAGTGAAAAAATAACCGGGGCCAGGTTTCGAATCTGAGTCCACAGCGTACCGTGGTGTTGCTTTACACTAAGCTACCCAGGTCGGCATCGTAGTCCAACAATTTAACACTAATAAACTATGTTGGGGAACGTCACCGGCCGGCAACCGCACGGCATACGATAACGGGAAATACGATGAATAATTTAATATTCCATCGATCACCATATGTATAACAAAGCACACATAAATTGCGCCTGAATGTATTTATATAATTATTAAAGGTACATATATATATTAAGACAGACTTGAACACAATTAATACAATAACCTAACAGGAGTGAAAAAATAACCGGGGCCAGGTTTCGAATTTGAGTCCACAGCGTACCGTGGTGTTGCTTTACACTAAGCTACCCAGGTCGGCATCGTAGTCCAACAATTTAACACTAATAAACTATGTTGGGGAACGTCACCGGCCGGCAACCGCACGGCATACGATAACGGGAAATACGATGAATAATTTAATATTCCATCGATCACCATATGTATAACAAAGCACACATAAATTGCGCCTGAATGTATTTATATAATTATTAAAGGTACATATATATATTAAGACAGACTTGAACACAATTAATACAATAACCTAACAGGAGTGAAAAAATAACCGGGGCCAGGTTTCGAATGTGAGTCCACAGCGTACCGTGGTGTTGCTTTACACTAAGCTACCCAGGTCGGCATCGTAGTCCAACAATTTAACACTAATAAACTATGTTGGGGAACGTCACCGGCCGGCAACCGCACGGCATACGATAACGGGAAATACGATGAATAATTTAATATTCCATCGATCACCATATGTATAACAAAGCACACATAAATTGCGCCTGAATGTATTTATATAATTATTAAAGGTACATATATATATTAAGACAGACTTGAACACAATTAATACAATAACCTAACAGGAGTGAAAAAATAACCGGGGCCAGGTTTCGAATCTGAGTCCACAGCGTACCGTGGTGTTGCTTTACACTAAGCTACCCAGGTCGGCATCGTAGTCCAACAATTTAACACTAATAAACTATGTTGGGGAACGTCACCGGCCGGCAACCGCACGGCATACGATAACGGGAAATACGATGAATAATTTAATATTCCATCGATCACCATATGTATAACAAAGCACACATAAATTGCGCCTGAATGTATTTATATAATTATTAAAGGTACATATATATATTAAGACAGACTTGAACACAATTAATACAATAACCCAACAGGAATGAAAAATTAGCCGGAGCCAGGATTCGAACCTGGGTCCACAACGTCTGTCTGAAACACAATAATGGGTACAAAGAATGTGAAGAAATTGTTGAAAAGTTGGTTGTTAGAAAATATCAAGGTATTTCGGTCGCTCCTTTATTGACCCTAAAAAGTACTATGTTACACATTCATTCATTAGTATAGTATTGTTCTCTCATGAAGTGAATAAAAATGATTTCTGAAACAATTTTTTAAAATTAGCTTCTAATTTTTCTTTTTAGGTTTAATATTTTCAGCTTCCTATTTTTGAGATATAGATTCTAATTTGACGGAAAATTAAAAAATATATATACACTATATAGCCATTAATCACCGGACACTTGCAATTTTAACACATTTCGTCTTGTATTTAAAAATATGCTCGTCAAATTTTTCTGGAACTTCAGAATTATAAACAGTGTTGTAGACGTAAAAAAAAAAAAAAAAAAAAAAAAAAAAAACAGAGGGTACACACTAGAGGCAGAGGGTATACGCTAAAGTCATTAACGTCATGCCTCGGGTATACGCTATAGCTTTATTTGATAAACAGAGAGTATACGAGCTTCTTAAAAAAAACCAGAAGGCATGCGTTGTATACCTCCGTATACCCTCCACTACATCCCTGATTATAAAGAATATGTTTGACTTGATATTTGTCAACGTCGATTTGATAAGGAGGACAGTTAAGGGGCGAACAAAAAATCAAAGAAAAATAGTAATATTTGGGATCACCTAGTAAATTAAAATGCAAGAAATGATCTACCGCTGCAGAATATAAATATGTGCATACTGTACAACATGTTTACTGATTTGTGTAAGAATAATACGTCAATATAGCGATTTTATTAAAAAGTTAAAAAAAATTCTTGCATGTTTTTACCTTATATCATATAGGATTTTCAACCAAATTTAACACCAATTTCAGAAAAATTAGCAAAATGTAGTAGAAAAAGGAAGTGCAATTAGAATATAAATATATTAAATATTTTATGAAATATGAGCAGTTGTATGAAATAATTTTTATTTGCGCATGCGCGAACGATAACATAGATATAGATATAGATATTTTTTACATATTTAATAGTCAACTCTATGGAGCAACTCATAAAAAAATCCAGTCAAATATCCTGAAAATTCAAAAAGATATCAGCGATAGAGTGAGCTGACTTTTAGTATAAAAATTTTAAAAGCGTAACTTTCTGAAAATTAATAATAGATGATTTCATTAGCATAATCTTATTTTCTACTTTATTTTGAATACTTTTGGAATTTACACTTTTTACTTGTTTCCAACATTTCAAAAATAAAAATCCGTTGCAGTGTACTATGGATAAATAAAAATGCGTTGCAGTGTACTGGGCATACACTGTAGATCTATACACACAAGAGATATATACACACAGATGTATCACATAGGATAATGAAATTATCCTATGGAAAAAGTAAATTTTCGAACAAAGCACACACATGGAAATAGTAATAGCTATTACTAATGTGAAAGAAGGGTTATAAGAAACACATTTAAGAATGACTTTGTTAGAAAAATTGAGATTAAAAAAACAGTTCGATTATGAGGATTCAAACTTGTTTTAATTTTAGCTTCAAGCCATTCTCTACTCAAAGTTTAATAAAACGAAGTCTTTTCACAATGTTATTTATCTGTATCTTTTTACCCGACTGCCAAGAAGGGTTATGTGTTTGACGCGTATCTGGGTATGTGGATTTCTTTATCAGAAGCTCTGTTTAAATATTACACAACCTGGAAGTTGTGTAGGTAGGATCTCTAGCTTTACTGCAACTCTAACCTTCATAGACATCTATAGACCTCATCAAAACAATGTTTATAGATAGGAACTAACAATTAAACACAACTTAAAAGTCATCAAAGTAAAAAAAAAAAAAAAAGTAATGTAAAAAATAGTTTCACATTGGTGAGAAATAATTAATTAGTTTGCTTTTTACGCACCCGGGTTTTTTGATTTTTTAAATTTAATTTACTATATAATTAGCGACAGTAGAAATGGACGCCCTAAGAAGATCATGCAGGATGTCAAGAATAGAAAAAAATAAGAAATGACAGAATCAAGGAAATGATGAAAATAAAGGGAACCATATTACATGATATTCAAAAAAAAGCAATTAATCTGGTATGGTCATGTCAAAAGAATGAATGAGGAAAGACTACCCAAAATAACATTCAATTATGAAATAAACAAAAAAAGGAAAGGGGGAAAACCACGAAAGAACTGGATGGATGATATTTCAAAGGCAATGAGGGATAGAGGTTCTGAAGAGGAATGGACCCTTGACCGGAAGAAATGGAAAAAGACTCTTGTAGATTCTTCGGATAGCGGCACCTGACGCCATAAATCGAGTTTATATATATATATATATATACATATATAAAATTCTAACATATTGCTTTAACTATATTAATTCAGAAGCTAAAGTTAATTATACATTTTTTTATGATATGACCATTCGCTCCTTGACCCTTAGTTTGGGAACAACTGGACTAAATTATTCTGAATACGGACAGCCCGGCCGTACGTATACTAGATGGTTAAAACCCGCTGTTTGTTAATAATTTTCGTTTGCCTGTCCCGCATAGATCCTTTGTTGGAGACAATGTTGATTTCAGGGGGTGGCCGGGGGGACATTCCCCCCTCCCCCCGGAGCAATGGAATGTCCCCCCCCCCCGAAAGATTTGAGATTTTGTGTTTTCAATGGTCAAAAAGTGCAGTCCCCCCTCCCCGGAACTGTATAATGTCTCCCCCCGGAGCCCCAGAAATCCCTCCCGGACAAAAGTATCTGAATTCAACACTGGTTGGAGATGTTCTAAGCGGTATATCATTACTTCTACATAAGAGAAGGGTGAAAGTTTGAACCTTGTAGGAAAAAAGTGGTGATTGAGATTTATAATTTAATAAGGTTACAAAGCAAAGTTTTTGCAAGACACCGTGCAAAGTTTATAAAAGTAAAGCATCGAACAATCTGCTTTGTTCGATTTTGAAGTTCCAGAACTTCCCTATCAACCTTATATCGTATTCATAATTCATACTAGGTTGGTTGGTTGGTTGATTTTTTGACGGCCGATTATCTACACGAGGGATATAGGCCCAGGGGAAGTGCCCTCCGTGGGGGTCTTTCTAAGGGAACCTAATCCGTATTTACACATGGAAAATCCACGACTCGAAGAAAACCACGAAAACTCCGAACGATTAGGCCGACGGGCGCGATTGGGATCGAACCCAGCACTTCCCGCCTACCAGTTTCGAGGGCAGAACCTCTCGCCCACTGGTGGGGCCTTAATTCATACTAGGAGAGTTACGAATGTAAGCTTAAGTTATTGAAGTAACCGACCCGGAATTATTCTCGACTCTATCCATTTAAAATTGTTATGAGAACTTTCTTAACTCGAAAATCTCAAGTCAGAATGTTTATATTACACTCTTTCAGCTTCAATTAAAGTTGAGTACCTTAGCCCTGTGAAAAGTGGTAGTATATTGTTCTACCACTTAATTTTAATCAAAATGCGTACCAGAATTTAAAAATAAAATTGTGCTATTAAAATTTGAGTGGGAAAAGTATTAAATTGCATGCATTTATTTTCAAATAAAATTGTATGTAAATTTTAATGAGTTTTCAACATTAAAACAATGAAAATTCCTGCTCCTGAAAGGTTTACATATTGTAGTCTGAACAGGATGTTATTCGCCTGTTCTGTCCTTGCACTTTCATCTTTTCTCTGCTGTAAAAAATTCATTTCCAAGGATGTCACATTATCTCGGATTATGATGTTATTATCGAAGTCGATAGCTGGTGTGAGGGGCCCCCGTGGCCGAGTGGTTAAGACACCACGCTGCTAATCGCTTTAGAGCGTAGGAGGCTTGTCGGGTTCGATTCCCGCTGGCTCCATTACACACTCTTTGTGTAGCTCCCGGATGTAAAAATTCTCTGTGTTGTACATTTCATTGTACTATCTCGTCCCTGTACATCGACGATGACTTATAAGCGGGCCTTGTTGTCAAGCACACAAGTCTGATGTATGTGTCCAATAATTTATTTGTTTTACACATACATCTGACTTGTGTGCTTGACATCTAGGTCCGCTTATAAGTCATCGTCAATATACAGGGACGAGATAGCACAATGAAATTTACAACACAGAGAAATTACATCCGGGAGCTCCACAAAGAGTGTGCAATGGAGCTAGCGAGAGTCGAACTCGCAGACCTCTGCCGCTCTCAATGCTTGGCGGCTGGCAGCGCAGTGTCCTAACCGCTCGATCACCGAGGCCCCTCCAATAAAACAAACAAACAAACAAAGCTGGTGTGAAGCTATAGCGACTAGAATACACAGTGTGGAAATCGGCTATCCCTGTAATACTTAAAAAAAACGCTAAAATATTGTATCCCTTAAATGTGGAATGATTCTGCTGCAATATGCAGATCGCAGCGACATCTGCAGGATATTTTCTACAACTGCAAGAAATTGCCAGTCTATACAATGTAATACTAGTATTACGAAATTCCCGCAGATGTCGCTGGGATCGACACTTGGGATTTTAGCAGTATCGTCGCGCATTTAAGGGATACAAATATTTAGCACTGTTTGGATAGCATATTTCCACTCTAGGTATTCTAGACGCTGTAGTGAAGCCCAGAACAAATCATTTCTATGTATCGGATGGCTTTAAAAAAAATGGCAGCATCAATCATAATTATTGCTGACATAGATAGGGTGTTTGTATAAGAGAGTAGCGACATACGCACAGAACCCATGCCCAGACTGAAGGTTTTGTCCAAACTAACATGACGTATTCTTACATTCCAAAACGTGGCGATACTCCTCTAATGCTCGTATTCACCGTTTACCTCAACCTAGAAAACCTCGGTCGAACACTGAAATGGTATTCATCATTAATCTGATTGGACTTCGGTTGCGATCACGTCCAATCAAGTTAATCTTAAATTTCATTTTAGCATTCGACCGAGGTTTCCTAGATTGGGGTATAGCATCTAGAGTAAATAGTGTAGAAATCGTTTATCCTAGTAATACTATAGCGTCTCGAATATATAGTGTGGAAATCGGCATTCCCAGTAGTACTTAAAAAGTGCTAAAATATTGTATCCCTTAAATGTCAAACGATGCTGAAATCCAAGGAGTCGATCGCAGCAACATCGGCGGAATATTTTCTAAAACACCAAGACAATTTGGTGCAGAATTTGCTAAAATACAATGTGTGCATTGAAATTTGAAAATATGTAGATATCGCTGCGATCGGCTCATTGGCTTTCAGCATCATTGCACATTTAAGGGGTACAATTTTTTAGCTCTGTTTGAATAGCAGATTTGCACACTATTTATTCTAGGCGCTGTAATAATACTTCACTGTTAAAAATATCGTGAAAAACTACCTCTGTTTTTAAATGCTATCTATTTTCTGACCAATGATAACGCTTCATAAGCGTTTATGTAGGGTTCTCATTGGTCAGAAAATAGATAGCCTTTAAAAACAGAGGTAATCTTTCACGATATTTTTAACAGTGTGCTAAAATATCGAATCCCTTAAACGCCCAACGATGCTGAAATCCTAAGAGTCGATCTCAATGACATCTGCAAGATATTTTCTAAAACTGTAAGACGATTACGCTGTAATATTACTATGGTCGGGATCCAGATACATTTTGCGCTGTTAGTGAAACGAAACTGCCCAATCAGAAAATTTGCTTACTTAAAACAGAGAAAAGTTCGCAAAAGTGCAGGCTTCTAATTGATCCATCCCGTTTCGCTAACAGCGAAAAATCTATCTGCATCCCGGCCATAATGTTACATTGAAATTTGAAAGTATCCCGCAGATGTCGCTGCGATCGGCTCTTCGGATTTCAGCATCTTGTACATTTAAGGGATTCAAATTTTTAGCACTGTTTGGATTATAGCGCCTAGAATATATAGTGTGGAAATCGGCTATCCCTGTAATACTTAAAAAAGCGCTAAAATATTGTATCCCTTAAATGTGCAATGATACTGCTGCAATATGCAGCTCGCAGCGACATCTGCAGGATATTTTCTACAACTGCAAGAAATTGCTAGTCTATACAATGTAATACTAGTAATACGAAAATCCCGCAGATGTCGCTGCAATCGACACTTGAAATTTTAGCAATATCGTCGCACATTTAAGGGATACAAATTTTTAGCACTGTTTGGATAGCATATTTCCACACTAGGTATTCTAGGCGCTGTAGTTGGATAGCACATATCCGCACTATTTATTTCAGGGGCTGTATTCTAATCGTCCAAAGGGAGACTAACACTAACCTTAGCGCGATAGCCTGTTTTTTGTTAATCTTGATAAAAAAAAATCTCCCTGTTGAATGATTAGGAGCACTGTCTTTTTTAACTGTTGCCATAACCTTTAGTTATGTTATTGACAGTTTTTAAGAGTTTTGCTGCAATTGTTTAGTTACATTATTTTACTGGCATTTTTTAAGTGTGTAGTGTTGATGTAACTTTTTATAAAAATAAATAGAGAATTTTTTTAATTTATTTAACAGTTTTAATCAAAGATTTTAGTCTTCTCTTGCTTTTAAATATTTGATTTCATATTAAAATGGGCAATAAAACTAGTGATCAAAAGGACACAAATGAAGTAAATGGCGAAACGATTGAGATAAACAATAATCCGAATCAAGTAAACGAAGAAAATAATGTAGAGGTATGGCTTTTGTCCTTTGTTATTTATTCTTTTTTAACATAAACATTCAGGTCTCAAAGCAACACCACTCCGAAGTCAAAAGTACAAGAATGTTTTATATGCTTTTTAAACTAAGAACTGATTAATTCATATACAATACTGTATGTTATATTAATTAAATTGAGAGTTATAATCAATCTTAACTTTTTATTTTATTTTATTTGTGATAATTCAACGTGCGGAATAATGATTACACTTCAAAAGTAAAATTTAAAAAGAACAAAATAAGGACTATGATCGTTGCATGTCACTGTGAATTATGGTTTAGGTACTTGGTGACCAGTGGCGTGGCGTCCGGTCATCGCTGGATGCGGCGATGACCAAGCAATATTTTAAAACTCTTAATAAGCTTTTAAAACTCTACGATCCAGTTTTAGCAGAATATTTGGAGTTCATGTATAAGTGAAGGTAAGATTTAAAGTTTCTTTTTTGAACATTCAACCATTGAATTTTAGAGTTAATAATTTTTCCCCACAAACTTAAATAATTGCGATGACCACCGAAAATTTTCACGCCACGCCACTGTTGGTGACATTTGATTCAGCCTATTTCTAGCCCAGAGTGTTGCAACACACAACATAGCATTGTTGTTTTTCTCGACTGTTTGAATGCATGTTTTGCATTTCGTTTTTTTTTAGTTTTTTTTTAATAAAAATGCTTTTTTATTAAGTTGTAATGCAATCTAAATAATATATATATAAAATCTATTGGATTTTTAAATAAAACTGTTTTCACTTATTTTCTGTATACAAGGCAGTATTTTCTCTAAACCACGTATCCTCTTCTACCTTTTAAATCATATATTAAAATTTGAGGTACTGGCCAATTCCGTGCAGAGAGTCACACACGTAACGCAGTCTTTAATTTTCATTTATTCAATTGGTTATTAAATTTTAATTGTGATTTTAGGTGGTATGATAAATAAATTATTACCATATTTTTTAATTTAAATGTGTGGAAATAAAACTCACAGAAATATATCATTTATATAATTTATTACTCAAATTTGCTTTTTTACTAAATCACACACGTAACGTTTTTAAAAAGCTATTTAAAAAATAACTATTATATCAAAATGATAGGTATTTGCATAAAAGAATACGGCAAAGTGTATATTTTTTAAAGAACTTTTGTTTTGGATTTTTAAATAAGAAATATATTGAAAAATCCTTTATTAATTAGAAATTTTTTTTGTTCAAAATGTCACACACGTAACATGGAATGGCCCTACTGCTACTTTTATGTTAGCTAGGCTGAAATCTTGCTGATAACTTTTTTTTTTTTTTTTTACTGCTATTTATTTAGTTTTGCATTTTATATAAAATGAAAGCCTCATTAAAACAATTTAAGATATATATTTTAAATATATGTGTTTCAAATGAAAGGTTTGTATATATATATATATATATATATATATATATATATATATATAAAGCAATGCGAATGATAGCTATGGAAACAATATGTAATGATATATCTCCTGCTTCACCTAATATTAAAAGTATCAAAGCTCTTTATTAATCTTAGCCACTCTGATGCGTAAAAAAAAATATGCCAGTAAGCCTTTGTTTGGGCGGGGGTACATCAATAGTTCTAAATTTAATCTTTGTTTATTTAAATTTTATTTCGGTCGTGTGCATTGATAAAAGCTAATAAATTTTTTTTAGGCACTAAACTTCATTTCTGGATTAGTGCCAAACAAATTATTTTTGCATTGCAAATTTTCTGTCTTCATTCAAGAAAAATAATCAATGAAATGAAATAACACAATGACTTCGACGAACAGACGTATATATCCATTAAGAATGTTTTGCTTGAAACATCTTTCTTTCATCTCTTTTGTCCGACTCTAATCAGATTACTTACAATCATTTTCTCCGACGAAATGACGTTGCGTTGAATAGAGTATATTTTTATTTTCAAATTTATTTTTACTGTAATAGTGTTCTGTTTAACATCTCCCCCGCCCTTTAGAAACTCTGATCTGAATAACATGATCCCTTTCTGATGTTATTTAAAAAACTGCAGGGTCAATAAAATCGAAATTTCTTCAGATTTCTTAAATTTTCTGAATCCTTTTTCATGCTTTACAAAAGCAATTAAATTATTTGCAAATTGTGTGAAAGCACGTTAAGTATGCTGGTTGAAAAATATATTATAAATTATTATGTGTGACCAATCACAAACCTTTCTTAGAAACCATTCCAATACGTTAATTTAAATAGCATAGTTAATGCAAATTTCTTTCAATATAGCACGGATTACTGAATTAAAAAATTTAATTGCACAACGCCTCTTATTGTATGGGCATTCAAATTTAGAAACTAATCTACGTATATATATATTTTTAATTAATAACCTAAATATAAAGTTTGATACATTTCTACTCAATAGAAAGTGAGATTTCGCTTTAATGTTTATCGCAGAAGGAGTAGCATAGCTACCTAGCTATCTGTTTACTGATTATAGCCAAAATTTAATTAGTGTAATTTTTCATAAACATTTCCCATGCATTTTTTAATGCAATTTCAAAAATGAATCATGCCCACCGATACTGAGATATTGCATAAAGAAAATCATGAAAACATTGCGTAGAACTAACTACCTCTTGAGCTATTTGTACCAAAATCTAATCGGTACAAAATTATATCAAATCCTAATTAAATAGGGTGCTTCATGGAAATTAGTTTCATGCACTAGTTCTTAAGATTAAAATTGCATTTCATTGCAAGAAATAACTGAAATACAATAATAAAGTAGCTTCAACACACAAGCCTTTATAAATAGCTAATGTATTGCGTTTCTTCTCATAATAGAACAAATGTTTAATGTAGAAATCCGATGAATATTGTAGAAATGTGGATATTTGAAAATCCTTTAATGTGACGAATTTCCTGTACGCATTTGTGTCAGCGCTAAAATCGTGTGTGAAGGAACTAACGTCAGCGACTTTCGTTATCTTGACCATTCAATTTCATTGTATTTCCGCTGAAATAAAGTTGCACACTTTGATTCATTCTTGAACGGATATTCTATTTTTATGTTGCGTATTGCACTCATTTATGTTACATCTTAAGGAAAAGCAAATTAATTAGATAACGCATTTGGTTATTATCATTTGGAGTCAATTAAACATTTTTTTTTTTTTTTTTTTTTTTCGTTTGTTCTACTTATATATCCTAGGAAATTACGAAACTTGTAGTCTGATAAGAAATTTTCTCCCTTTCGTCTCTTTATTTATACTAGGGATTACAGTCTATTGGGTCGATCGGAAAGTCGTGTCATGTTGGGAAAATCAATTCGTACCGGAAAATTCTATCATTTAATTATTAGACATTGATTCCGATGTCTAATAATTACCGGGCAGAATTTTACGGTACGAATTGATTTTCTCAACACGACATGACTTTCCAATCGACCCAATGAGAAATCAAACTGAAATTCATCTTTTAATTTTTGAAAACTTTCCATCATTCTGTTGAAATTCTGATATTTTGAAAATCCGAACATTCTACTATATTTTCTGGAACTGATATAAATTATTACAGAATATATATAAATAATAATTTTTAAAAGTAATGAGAAGGATGAATGGTTCTTTTAAACGTCTGTTCAATATTAGTCCAGATCCGGGTAACAGAAAATGCGTGAGGAGTTACGTAAATCAGTTTTTTTTATTCAGTCTAGAAATTTTAAGAATTCGATTTTTAGCAGATTTCTAAAACAAAATAATTTTTCTAAGAGATATTTGGAAAAGTACCATTTTAAACAAAAAAAAAAAAAAATAGAACGAAAGTATGTTCATCTATTCCGAATTTGCCCGTTAACGTAAATAATTGGCTTGAATGAAGTTTTTCTTTTCCTTTCTTAAAATCTTAATTGTTGTTAATGGTCTCGCAGACCGTTGCTTTTTTTCATTTTTCTCAGTTTAACTTGTAATTTCCAGATTAACTATAGATGCTAGCGAAATTTTCTTTCGTTTGCAGCCCTAGTACTACCATGGGATACTTTTGAATTTGAAAAGTGGACTTTTAACTATACAGTCTAACAAAAAAGTGACCGTATATGATAAGGAGCCACTGTAGTGCCACCAGTCTAATATTTTTTCATCATTATTCCGTGCTCGCCTACGCTTATTACCCAGAATGTTTTTAAAGGTTTTTACAGTAAATTATTTTTGTGTTCCGTAAAAAATATTCTACTTTGAATTCAAACCAACTGCAAAGCATTATATTTATTCAGTTATTTACTTGTTTTTGAATGGTGTCGCTATAAGTATATATTGAAAAAGAAATTTTCTGGAGAGGAGTTTTGAGTTGGCTGATGTCTTTAGAACCGTTGACTTGCAGTTTCATGGGTAGCACATAACGTAGGCGCTTTTTTCCCCATCTCATTTAAAATATTCTTAGTTTCCAACTTTATTATCACAACTTGTTAAGTGTAATAATTATGCTTCGATTTTTTATTCGTAAGGGATTTGTCGCATGCTCAAAATACAAATTCTATGTTGAAATGATTGAATAACACCAGAATTCACTACGAAATTACTTGAAACAAGTAAAAGCTCTATTTCACTTATATTATAAGAGCAAAATTTTATTCCAAAATACTGGTGCGATTTTAGCATTTAAGGATTAAACTTTAAGTGTTATAAATAATATCCCGCCGCCCTTCAAAAGTAAAACTGCATTGTTGCCAACATCGCTTATGTTTTCAACATTTGACGTGTCTCTAGGGGAAAAAAAAAGTGTAAAATAACTATTTTATACATATCTGAAACTGATTTTATTGCATCGTAGAAAATTACAATTTGTTAATTGCTGTACTGCTTTATTGTCGTTTAGATCGCGTTGATAAATTAAAATCTGATAATAAACAGGGACTTATTATTTAAATATCTTCCCAAAGATGTAAATATATTTCGGGGAGATGTGGTAAAAAAGAATGGCGGAAAAAGCACACCCTGCCTAAACAGATATTTAAATTTGTAAAGCATTTGCTGAAATATAGTTTTTACCTTTTAAATTGTTATTATCCATTCAATAAGAAAGTTGTCATGAATGTTATTGTCTTTGAAAAATACCTACATTTTAACCTATTCATAATAATTCAACACTTTTCACAATAAAATTTTATAGTATAAAATCTGTGAAAATTTTTGATATAACTGCTGTATCTGATTTTGACTAATAAGATATTCATGTTCTGCTATGTAGATTGTAGAGAAAATAAAGAAATTTTATATACTTTTTTTTTAGCAATGTCTCCGATAACTCCATTTGTTCTGAATAACAAAACATAGCAGTCTCTTCGTTAATTTAACACAATTGTTCTAATTGGTAAATAAATCATACTTGTAATTTTCTAGCTAAGTGAAAAACTGTCCAGGCTAGTAACCCGGGACCTTTGGTTTAAGCTGCCAACGCTCTACCAACCGAGCTATTTCCCGACAAATCTGGCAGTCATAATTCTCCCAGACAACCTTTTGAACATGCTATCTGGCCAAACACGTAATTACTTTTCATTAATTTAATTTTCCAATTCCTTTCAATTTCCTTTCACTAATTTCCCACCTGACCAGGGGAGATTCCGATGTCGGGGAAATAGAATGCAGTGAACGTTTGCGTATCGATAGAGTATAGTTAGTATATAAATATATGAAAGCTATAAAGCGCAATACCCAGGGTGTCTTCAGAAAATAAGTATCAAAGTTTACGTTACAGTTTATAATTGGATAAATTTCTTCATTCGGCAAGCGGCTCGGTAACGCGGTTGGCAGCGTGCTGAATTTGAGTAATTGATCGTTTTTGAGTTCGAATCCCTGTCAAACTTATTTTTCTCATCGAAAATTTTTATGAATTATTTTCGAACTCTAATTGAAAAAATAAGTATAATAATTGAAATTTACGAAAAATATAAATTAAATATATATTTTGTAGCACAGAAGTACATTTTTAACTATGAAATTTTGCATGTTTAAACGTTTTAAAAAAGTAAAAGTTTAAAAAAAAGTAACAATTTATATTCTATTTACCAGAAATTTTTACTGTTATTTAAAATTATTTCAATGAATAAACTACTATTTTTCACAGAGAAATAAATTTAAATACGTAATATAAATATGAGAATAAATACATTATTTAAATTTTGTTTCATTATAAAATTATTTCGAATATTTGATTTTTTAAAATTATTCTTTCACATTCTTAATGATTGTTTTCCCCGGATTTTTGGTTTTGTACTTTTTGCTTACGTAATAACTATTTTTAGCAATTCAATATTTTTTAACTTATTTTTAAATCAAAGATTTAAGAAATTCAAAAGTTAAAAAGCTAGTTGCTAAAAAAAAAGATACATTTTGAAATATTATCATAATAGAAAAATTAAAATTTAAAATAATTAAAGAAGCGTGTTATAATTTTATATCACGTATTTTAATTTATTTCATTGTGAATAATAGTAGCTTATTTAGTAAATAAATTTTAAAACCAACAAAATTTTGTGTTCTATTAAAGTACCAATTGCCTATTAGATTGCTAAAAATATTTATTAAGTAAGCAACGACTACAAAACCAAAAATCTGAAAAAAAAAAAAAAAGGCCATGTTAAAAATTTAAAAGAATATTTAAAAAAAAAATCATCATATTCGAAATATTTTCATAATACAAAATAATAATACATGTATTCATGTAATGTATTTATATCACGTATGTAGATTACCTTAATTGCATTGTTAAAACTATTAATTTTAATTAATCGAATCATCGCATGCATGATAGATTATGTACCTTTTTATTTAACTAAATTTTATTGCAATGAAATCTATAAATTGGAAATAATCTTAAAGTAATTATTTAATTTTTTATAATTATCTATATAGTAGTTTTGATAAATCTTTCAATATGGGTTTAAGGCTCTTGTTGATAGTTATATTTTAAATATTTTCCAACATTCAATCGTGATACCATTCGAAATCTTCTTTTACAATAATTTCCTCATCGTCAGTTGATTAAATTCCATTTTGAATTTTTTAATGGAACGACGGTTTTTATAACTTTTTATTTTTACCTACTTTTAAGACTTTATTCATCAATCTGAAAATAATTTTCCAAGCCTTTTTGTAGTATGTCTTTGACTGAAAAAGGTCGTTATATATTATACATTAAAATTTTATATCATTCCTTGTGTTTTCTGTTGGATTTTTCACTTCCTGAAAAAAAAAAAAAAAAAAAAAAAAAATGCAGCAAATAAAGTTTCCTTAACTTATTTTAAATATGTTTTTACCAAAGTGGATTATTTCGGCTGAAAATTCTGTTAATGGTCCAGTGCCCTTGCTTAGAGGTTGTTATATATTGTTAAACGTTGTTGTGTATTGTTCACAAAATTTAGATATGCCAGCTTTTGTCTGTGCATTGTATTTAAAATGATTTACGAGTAAGAAGTTTGCGAAGCCGGAATAAAGCAAATCATTTCAAAAGTATTTATGGGGTTTTTTAAAAATATTTTAAAAGTAATTTGTCGTCAGAGTTCGTATGTATCGTAATATTTTCGAAAATATAAAAAATATCCGGTATTTTTTTTTTTTTATATATATATTTGATATTTTGAAAATATTCAATTTACTGCTGATTGTAAATATTTTCAGGCTCAATATAAGTTTGACAGTAAAACATATTAGCATGACTTATTAGCATCTTAACATAACACTACACTTAATAAAACAATATTCTAAATGCCTTTTTCTTTCTTTACTTAACAAAATTAAAGATCAACTTATTGAAAACACAATTTGCTTTTTACACTCATCAAAAAACAAACTATAGTATTCAATATTCAAGAAAATTTTATGTTTAATACAACAAAAGTTTAAACACCCAATATTTTTTTAATTGAAAAATTGTAACATTTGTCTGTATTTTCATTATTTAACCTGTTGTGTATGTTATGCAATTTAAACTGAAGTAAATTAAAACCACGAAAGACTTTTTTCTAATGAAGCTGCAGATAACGGATTATCTGAATTAATTTATCTTCCATTTTCCACTTTTGAAAAATTCATTTACACTTGTTTTGATTGAAAATATCAAAAATGTCATACACTATGATATTTTGAAAATAAATATAACATATAAAAATAAAACATGATATTTTGAAAATAAATATCGGATGTATTTCCATTGATATTATATCTCCGAACCTTGTTTATCTGTCACGTAATTGTAACTTAACAACTTAATTTCGTAATTGTTACTAAATAAATAAATAGAAATGCTTAATTCATCTTTAAAAAGTTAAACTTACAGTATGTGCAAAACTACTTAAAAGAAGAGACAATATTCAAAAAGATGTTAAATTATTTTAATACCTTGGTACTTTCAACTATAAAAACATAGTCTTCGTCAGAGAAATATAAGAAATACAATTGTTATTAACGTCTAATTTTCAAAATTCACGTAGATGGTGATAAAAGGAGTGAAAGTGGAAGTCAATTTTTAGATCCGGAAAACATTGGGAAAATAAAACATGGATATAGGGAAGTGGAATATTACTCGTTTTATGATTCTTTAAGCAAACTGAGCCAAATTCTGGGTATGTTGTAGGATAAAACGTCATTGCAAACAGTATTTTCTTTAGTAATAATTTCTATTGATTCGCAGATGATTAAATCATGATAATACTTTGAGGGATATATAATTTTTGCGTCTTCGAAATTAACTTGTATATTCAGCTTCTGGTTAAGTCTTGACAGGGCTGTTGTAGGTCGGTTATACTTTAAATCTCTCAAGTGCTCTTTAATACGGACTTTAAGTTTACGTGAAGTCATTCCTATGTATTCGAGATAAATATTTTCTGTTTTCAGTGGAATTATATATACTCTCAGATGAAGTTTCTGGAGTATATATAATTCCACTGAAAACAGAAAATATTTATCTGGAATACATAGGACTGACTTCACGTAAACTTAAAGTCCGTATTGAAAAATACTTGAGAGATTTAAAGTATAACCGACCTACAACAGCCCTGTCAAGGCTTAACCTGAAGCAGAATATACAAGTTAATTTCGAAGACGCAAAAAATATATATCCATCAAATATTATCATGATTTAATCATCCGCGAATCAGTAGAAATTATTACTAAAGAAAATACTGTTTGCAATGACGTTTTATCCTACAACATACCCAGAATTTGGCTCAGTTTGCTTAAAGAATCATAAAACGAGTAATATTCCACTTCCCTATATCCATGTTTTATTTTCCCAATGTTTTCCGGATCTAAAAATTGACTTCCACTTTCACTCCTTTTGTCACCATCTACGTGAATTTTGATAATTAGACGTTAATAACAATTGTATTTTTTATTTCTTTGACGAAGACTGTTTTTATAGTTGAAAGTACTAAGGTATTACAATAATTTAACATCTTTTTGAATATTGTCTCATCTTTTAAGTAGTTTTGCACATAGTGTAAGTTTAAGTTCGCAATTGTTTTTTGTTTCTTTTTAGTCATTTTTTGATTTTTAACTCTTTCCAACAAAGTTGAAAAGTGTTTATGCATTCGGTTTGTCTGGCCGTCTGTCCACGCTCTGACTCCCGTAAATATACTCGGGTTTTCATGAAATTGATAAAGGCTATTTAGGGTCACCAGAGCATGTTTGGTATTGTATATGAAGTATGTAGGATTAATCGTTCATTTATAGGGGCACTCAAAAGTATTCCATTACATTATGGTATATGGGGGGAAATCGTTTGCAGTGTATTTTAATGACGTCACACTATTTCAAATGTATTGAAACTGATATAAATCACCGAATTTCACTACCATCACGTCAGAACAGGGCATTCATAGCATTTTTTATTCACTTATAGGGACACACAAAAGAAATTGTCACAGTACAGTACTGTCTTTGAGTAGTAATTGCTCGAGTGTACGGTTTAAAATTCGGTATGCACTTTTAAATTTAATTAATTTTTCATCTTACTCGTTATATATAAGTTCTATACCTCAAATACAGGGCTGCACAAAAGTATTCGCATACCGTTCTCCTTATTAGAGGAAATTGCTGAAGGTAAATTTTCAACTGAAGTATATGTATCTCTTAAGTGAACTAAATTTTGGCATGCATGTAGTTAATAGATTCATATCTATATATCCTATACAGGGCTGCTGAAAAAATTCGGATAATTTTCCGATTGTGGATGCGAACAGCTGAGATTGAGTTTTGAAATGTGTTATGCGTTTCCATATGGTTGAATTAGACGTAATATTTTAATTTTTTAAACGGTGCAGTTTTATTACAATATTCTGAATGTGTTGGAGTTTCATATTCTACGCTTGACGCATGATTTTTTTCTCCGTTGTTTAGATTTGAAATTTGGATATCTTAGGCTCAGTTGTTTCTCTTTCATTGCTATAGTACAAAACGCATTTTAAAAATAAGGCATTAGTAGACATGCCTCTGTTTTTAGTAAAGACATATAATTGATAATGACTGACTCAAAATATTTGTTTAGTTAAGGGGACCTTCTACATTAGGAGACAAAAAAAGCACTTTTTATGATTTTTTTTGTAAGAAAACTGCATGATGGATCTTTTTGAAATTAACAGTTTATTGTACATATCTTAAGGTATACACAAGAATTTTTTTATTAGATTTTGTTGCTTCTACTGTGCTATAAAGAAATATGTTCAACCACATTTTTTGACACGGTGGGCAAGATTTAAAAAAAAAAAAAAAAAAACTACTGTATGGATCATCTTGATTTTTTTTTAAATTAAAGCTTATTTAATTGCCTTCGATATGAATTAAAGCTTTTACTAAAATTATTTTTAAAAAAAGTTATTAACAAATAAAAACGAATTTTTTAAACTTTTTAATCAGCCATCACATAACTTTTTTAAAAATAAATTTATGGGTTCCTTTAATTTAACTAAAAGCTATACTCACGAAGTTTACGAAAAAAAATTTTTTTTGTGTTTCAGATAATTCTACAAAGCACTATCATGCCCACCGTCCAGACGAAATTTTCCAAAGCAGTTGAACATATTTGTTTATAACTTAAAGTAGAAGCAACAAAATCTAATAAAAAAAATTCTTGTGTATACCTTAAGATATGTACAATAAACTGTTAAATTTTCAAAAAGATACATCATGCAGTTTTCTTACAAAAAAAAAAAAAAAAAAAAAATCAAGTGCTTTTTTTTTTTCTCCTAATGTAGAAGGTCCCCTTAAATAAGAGATTTTTTTTAAATTTCAATTTTGGAGTGAAATTTTCTTATATTCTTTTTTGATCACTTAAAACATGAATTTATCTCTATTGAATTTTTATCTTCCCCTTTAACTATTTAACGTATTACAAAAAATCAAACGCAAGTGTCACAACTATTTTGCAGAGTTATGATATAAACATATTAATTAAACTCTTTAAAATATTTTTTCAACTTTAGTATAACTAATGTAAGATTATTAGCGTTACTGTCATTTTTATCTGTCTTTATTTTGCATTTTATAAAAAAAATAACACATTTTCATGTATAATGCAACATTTATCGATGTCACTTTATCATATATATACAGTAGAGCGCCGATTATCCGAACAAGTCGGGACCGACCCTAGTTCGGATAAGCAAAATTTCGGATAAATGGACAGACAATTTAAGGGATGTTCCTGACTATACTAAAACCTTCACATTTTATCCAGGCTTAGGACTGGCAGCACCAGTCAGTACTAGCGTGTTTAAAAACTGTTGTTGTTGTTACTTTTTTATCATTAAAATTTTTTTTTTCTCTTTTTATCCTTTTCATTCGTGTTTAAAAACTTTTTTTTTTTTTACTTTTTTATCATTTAAAATTTTCTTTTTTCTATTTTTATCATTTTCTGAACTTCAGATATTATAATTTAAGTAAAAAAGCATTCGAAAGAAGACGTTCTTTCCAATGCTGCCATATCTCGAATTCTTCTTAAATACGTTAGTTGAATAGGATCAGAGTTCTTCTCCTGTCCGAGCCATTTCATAGTTGTTTCCAAACATTCAATGGCTTCGTTATGTGATGGACCTGGGTCATTTTCAGAGCATTCGTTTTCATTTCTTTTTCATCTTAAATCTCATCCACAATCTCATCATTAAAAAAAATTTGAGAGAAATAGGCTGCTTGGATAAATGGAAGTTCGGTAAAAAAAATTTTTTTGAGAGAAATAGGCTGTTCGGATAATTGAAAGTTCGGTTAATTGGAATTCCGATAATCGGCGCTCTACTGTATTTGTGATCCAAGTTAATTTTTAAAATGATCTATATATTTAAAAATACAAGGCTGTTTTCTTAGTCATCTGGCCTAAGCTTTCTACTGAATCGATTTTGAAAATTATTTTTTTAAGTGAAAGCTGTTCATTTGTAGATGTGCCCGCACTAGCTATTTTTAAAAATATTTAATTTTTATATTCTTAATTTAATTTAAAAAGCTCTTTATGAAACTTCTTCTTCAAAATGATGGCAGTCGGATTATTTTTAATGTTGGAGAGAGAAAAGAGAAACTAGAAAACAGGAATTCTGCTTTTTCAGAATTTAGTGTCGCCCCCGATGAAATATATATATGTATATATATATATATATATATAAATAGTTCAAAACATATTTCAATTTTAAGACTTAAAGCACACTTTTTTATTTTATGTAAAATGACGTCATTCGCATCCGCTTAAGAATTCCACATTTACGATCCACTCTTAAACAGTACAGTAAAACTACAGTAAAGAATCCATAGGATGGCACTATCGCAAAATAATACACAAATGCAGCAAAAAGATGCCGTCAATTAAAGAAACTGGAGAAAAAAACGGCTATCTAATGATTCATAGGTATTCATTTGTTTGTAACATTAATATAGACGATTTCAGTCGTGACGTCAGTCATTACGTTTTGGTTGGAAACTGACTCCAAACAAACGGTTGCTATGTTGTATTTTCTATTTTGTTTGTGTGTTGCAGCTATATCTTATATCTATATCTCACATCTAAGTGTTTTAATACTTGATATGTACTGGTAACATTTTCCACAATTTATATTTAAAAAGAAATGACGCATAGCAACCGTTTGTTTGGAGTCAGTTTCCAACCAAAACGTCATGACTGAGGTCACACTGAAAGCGTCTACAGATACTTAAAATTAAATATAATTTATAATAGCTCCATGTTTTAACGTAATTATTCGTTTATATTTTTCCAAAATAGCACGTATTTTAATTATTTTCTTTCGTTTGTTATGAGAAAATGACAACAAAAAGATATAATTGCTATTTTTCAACTATTTTCCTTTTACTTTCTATATAAATGGAGTACTTGAGTTGCCAAAATTAAACAAATGGTGCTAAAAACTACAAAAAATTTAATTTTTCAAAAATAAATAGAGATACAGTTTTCAAACAAATTGCATTTAAAAGTACTTTTTTTTCCCAATACGACGGTATAAAAATTAAAAATGTGCGATGCTTAGAAATTAAAAAAATTGGTATAGAGCATTTAATCGCACAATGATACATCTGCTTTGTTTATTGCTGCCTTCTGTAAGCTAACGTTATTTTTTGGAGACAAAATAAGCTGGGAGAAAGAAATAGCATACCGTCCCGGGTGCTAATAATGCTACTCTGTGAAATAATGCGGTTTATTAATCTTTATTCTTTATATCCTTATTGATGCCATTTTCTCATTAGAACTAAAAATAGCTTTTAAAAAAATGAACAGAAAATGATGTCAAGTTTTAAAAATTACCCATTTTCTCTCATAAAGCTGTTACATTTCAATATTTTTCATTCCGCTGTTGCCGAGTTTGAGACACTAAACGAAATGCTTCAGTGAGTAAAAGTTACGTCATATTTAAAAGGAAAGGGTAATTTTATTTTATAAAACTAGATATTTTACCTTTTCACATGTTAAAGTTTTAGTTGACAAACGGGAGTTAAAGTTTGGAAATATATTTATTAATAATATGATGCATGTTAAACTATTTTTAAAATGGTGTTGTGTCAAAGGGAAATCAGTTGTGATGATTTTCTCTCCGCAATACCAAGCATAAGAACCTCGATTGATGACTTCATCATTTTAATTTTCCTATAATTAGACCAATTTAAGTTTATGGAAATAGTATCGTGATAGCTTTGGGTTAAAATAATATTTGTTTTAAGAGTTAGACTAATCAATGTAAGGTGAACTTTTTATTGTAATTAATTTTGTAGGTTTATTACGAATCAATGAAACAGTTCCTTTTAACCCTTACAGGCGCGGTGTACTTAAAAAAGGACACCTAATTTTAATTCCAAAACTGACAAACGGCACCAAGAATATTTAACTAAAATTTTCCTATTATAATGTACATGAAAATAAGCAATTTCGTATTTTCTAATAAATTCGTTTATAAATTGCGGTGTCAGACCATTATTTCATCAATTTATAAACAGAATTACTCTGCGCCGATAAAGGTTGTCATTTTCTTCCGTCGAGATTCGACGAGTTTCACCTCGTAGTTCAGGGATGGCGAACCTTTTCACATGCGCGTGGCAAAAATTTTTAAACAAAATCTATCAACATTGCAATGTGCCTAACTTTTACACAAAGAAAATATTGCTACATATGCCGTTCATAAGGAACACTGGTTAATAGAATCAGTCACTTTCATGCATTAAATAAATAAAAGCAAAAATCAAAATGCGATTATTCTGTATATTGGAATTAGCCATTAATTTTATGAAATTTTGACTCAAAAAGGTTCATATATAGAGCGTAAGGAAAGAAATTTTGGAAATTTTTATTTCAGTAATTTTTAATTTATCATTAATGCAACATCTAACGTGTAATAATTTTAGTTGCATTAAAAAGGTAGTAATAATTTATTAACGAGGTTTCTGCTGCTGCACATTTGATAGGAAATGCTTTATACCTGATTCCTGTATTGTTATTTTAGTAATATATAGTGCAAAATTGGCTCCATTTGTCATTTTATTGCAGTGACTGTTTTATAAAAGTCATTTCATGAAGTAAAGCCTTTAAATAAATTTACAGAAAGGACAAGTAGTTACTTGTCGAAAATGCTATATAGAATCACAGAAAAAGAAAATTTTCTAATGTGTTATTTCATGAAAAATGATTATACTATATGTGCAGTCTGTACATGTTAAGCAATATTTTGTTTGTTATAACAAAGCAAAAATGAATTTTATCTAAAAAATAATTGTGAAATTTAAATTTTTCGCGTGCCAGAGAAATTGTACGTGCCATCTCGGGCACGCGTGCCGTAGGTTCGCCAACCCTGTCGCAGATTATAACAGGTTTAAAAAAAAAAAAAAAAATTGCACAAAATTATAGAACACAATGGCAGTAAGCAACAACGCATGAAACGAAACTTTTTGTTGTTGTTGTTGTTGTTTATATTGAAAAATACTAATGACACCTAGGAAATGGTCCTTTGGCAGCCATAGTCCGCAATTTTATTCCGACTGAGTGAATAAACTCTTTGAACTCTTTTTATGTAACTTTTTTTTTTTTTCAAATATTTGTGCATCCTTCTTTCAAGTTGTCTAACATATGTTGCTTTCCTGTTTTTTGAGGAAGTGGGGGAGAGGGTTGCAGACCTTTTTTACTCAATATTTAAAAGAAAACTATATTCGCAAACACTAAGACAAATTTTTTAGATTTTTGTCTTTACGTACAAAACGTATCTTTTATGAATTCAAATACTTTTCTTTTTTCTTTCTTTCTCTCTGCATAGTATTTTTTTTTCTCTCTCTCTGCATAGGGGCCAGGGTCCGCTGATGTACACTATATGGCCATTAATGATTGGACACTTTCAATTTTAGAAATTTTGTCGAATATTTAAAGATATATTTGTAGGATTTTTCTGGAACTTCAGGATTATAAGACTATGTTCTACTTCATATTTTTCAACGGCGGTTTAATCAGAAGGACAATTAGGGGCCTACAAAAAATCAAAGAAAAAGAATGTTTGATATCACCCTGTAAAATAAAAGACACGAAATGATCTATTGCTGTAGCTTACGAATATATGGATGTTGTACAATATACGTATTAATTTGTGGAAGAATAGGACGTATATTCATGTAGATAAATCGATTTTTTTTTTAAGTTTAAAAAAAATTGCATGTTTTTTGTTTGTATCATGCAGGGTTTTTTTACCAAATTTAACGCCAGTTTCAGAAAATTTGACAAAATGTAGTAGAAATAATAGGGTCTAATGGGAATGTAAATATATTAAATATTTGATGAAATATGAGCAGTTGAATGAAATATTTTTTATCTGCGCATGCGCGCACAATAAAAAAATTTTTTGCCAGTCAAATATTGTGAAAATTTAGAAAGATATTGGCAACAGACTGAGCTGATTTTTAGTTTTTCTCTAAGTACAACTAAATGATAACGGGTTTTCCAAAAATTGACGTTTTTAATTTTTACTTTTTTTTAAATTGTCATTTCTTATGGATACTTTAGATCTTCGTGAAAAATCACCAGAACGAGTTTATTCAAAAAAAAAAAAAGTATCAAAATCTAAGCATTTCTCCTAAGTCTACTCGTTGGCATTCATTAAGTACAAACTCCTTTGCTGAAAGCCAGTTAATAAAAAATGACAATTTGTAGAAAATTCCCTATCATTCACCAGCTTTTAGAGAGCAACTAAAAATTCGCTCACTATATTGTCGATATCTTTTTGAATTTTCACGATATTTGACTGGCTTTTTTTTTTTTTTTTTAGTTGTTCCATAGAGTTGACTATCAAATCACGAAAAAAGATATTTCATTCAATTGCTCATATTTCATTAAATGCGTAATATATTTACATTTCAATTACACCATATTATTTCTACTACATTTTGACAAATTTTCTGAAACTGGCTTTAAATTTGGTAAAAAAAAAACACTGCATGATATAAACACACACACACACCAAAAAATAAAAAAAAAATTGTAACTTAAAAAAAATCTATATTAACATGAATATAAGTTCTATTCTTTCACAAATGAATACATATATTTTACAATATCCATATATTCGTAACTTATAACGATAGATCATTTCGTGCATTTTATTTTACAGGGTGATCCCAAACTTTATTATTTTTCTTTGATTTTTCGTTGACTCCCTAATAGTCCTTCTGATCAAATCGTCATTTCTAAATATCAAGTCGAACATATTCTTCATAATCCTGAAGTTCCAGAATAATCCGACAAATATATCTTTAAATACTGGACAAAATGTCTAAAATTTAAAGTGTCCGATCATCAATGGCCATATAGTTGTACATCAGTGGATATATAGATCCGATACTTATTTTAAAATTATCAAGATGATTTGTATTTTCGATATTTCCATACATTTGATATTTATTTTCAAAATATCAGGATGTTTCAAATTTTCTGTGTTTGATATTTATTTTCAAAACCTCTCTGTCCAAGATATTTTTCATATTTTCAGTCAAAACAAGTGTAAATGAAATTTTCGACTGTTACTGAATGTTTCATTCTGTAGATAAAGAACTTTTGTCTCTGGCAGTGACATCTTTTTCAAACTTTGTTTTGAAGCTTTTGTTTTTAAATGTAGAACTAATAATTTATGTGGGACATAATTAATTCAGAACATTCATTGAAAGATACACTGTCTAATTTAGATAATTATTTACAGCTTCACCACAAAAGAATCTTTTCTGGTTTTGGTTTAGTTGAGCTTAAACTGAATAACATGTTAGGAAATAAAAAGAGAAGACAAGCGTACATTTATGTTAAAATTTTTCAATTAAAAAAACTATTTTGTATTATAAAACATAACATTTTCTTGATACTGAATCCTTTAAAGTTTTTGAATATTATATAAAGCATATTGTTTCCGTTTTCAATTAGTTAATCTTCTATTTTGTTCTAACTAGGAAAAAAAAGAAAGGAAAAGTAAAATACATTTTTAGAATATTATTTAGTTTCCATGTTAAGTGCAGTATGTTTCTATTTCTAATTTATATTAGGCTTGAAAATATTTGTTATCAGCTGTATGTTGTCTATTTGGGAAATATCGGATATATATCGAAAATATCAGATATATATATTAAATATCGTATATTTTTATGTTATCTTAAATATCATGATATTTACGAACCTTGATAAAGGCCCACTCATACTATTGGTTAGAATTCTGGCCACAAATTGAGGATTTTGGGTCAATGTTCGCAGGTTCGAAACTAGCGTGGTCTTAGCGGCGTGATTGTAGGACGTTGTTAGGGTTTTCTTTGCACGAAACGGTAATTCGGATCACTTTTCCGTCAAAAATCCTCCCCGGATGCAGCCCTCCTATTGCAACATACATAATCCTGGCCTATGATTAAGGGATAACACTATTCACGACGCTTGGAAAATTAAAATGGTGGTACTAGAGTTGTGGCAACGCGATGATGCCAACAAAGTTCGCCCTCCGCTACTTGCAACCATGGAAGGAAAGAGATAGATGAAGATGCAGTAAGGTGGCTGGGGGTGACGCCAAGAAAGTAACCCTAAAATCCGCTACAGTAGGCCCAAACATAAGCACGTTCTTTCACGAAAAAAAGAAGAAAACTTTTAGTAATGCAGTTTTTAATTCATAATACAATAGAATGCTGCTTTAGAATGCTTAAAAATAAGCAGATCACTTTCGTTTAGAGAAAAAAATGCACGGGTGATGTCAAAGAATTCGGTCCCTGTTCCATGTGCTTATTTTGTTTGGGCCTACTGTGGACATTTAAATTTGAGCGATAAATGGTTTCATATTGCAAACCTTTTTTACGGCATAGTGCATCTCCATCTATCTCTTTCCTCCATGACTTGCAACACAAGTGAACCTGTAACATTCTTTCCCCCTGTTATCTACATCAAATTTGCAAGAGAAATATACAGGATCAATAAAAAATATCGATATTTTTTTAAATAGCAAACATGAAAAAAAAAAATGAATACTATTTTTCGTATAAAAGTTTTATTTTGTACATTGTTAAAAAAATAAAAATATTTGTTGATAATATCCCTAACAAACACCAACCAACCAACCTGTTGATATCTTAAACCTCTTCAGACCTGAAGGTGAAAATAACACTACAAATCCCCATTCATTGCTTTTGCACCAAAATGACACCCTAGATGACAGAAGAATCCCTTTTTCTGAAATTGGTACTTTTAAAGGACGGGTCATTTAGGTTCACAAAAAGAAATCTAAAATGACTAGCCTCCTTAAAATATCAATTTAATGGTCAATAACCCAAATTCACGCAATAAAAATTTAAGGACTTTAAGAAAGTGAATGATCTGCAAATCCTCATTTTTTTTTTTTTTTTTTTTTTAACTGTAAAGCGTTTAAGTTAAATAATTGTGATTTTTTTTTTTTTTTTTTTTTTTTTTTTTTTACTTTATTGGCCGCATTCTCTTGAAGGCATTTTGCAAACTCAGATAAAAATAACATTCATTTTATGAGGAAATAAGCATCAATGCTGCCATTGATTGGATTTGTCCCAAAGCCGAAAACATTCAGTTACTTAAAAGTAAAGCCAAAATGTCAAAATCAAACAGTTTAGTTTTTATGAGGAAAAGAATAGAGGTGCACATGTGTGTACCTCGGGTCTGAAGAGGTTGAATCAAAATCTGCAGACGATTTTTGGTTGATATGTGTTTAAAGGGCAAATATAATACAATAAACTGATGAATTGAATGGTAGATATTTTTCAAATTGCATTATAATCTATGTGCAGATTTTCAGATGTAATTATATATTCTGACCACATACATTTTAGCAAACAAAAATATTTTATTTAGAGGTTAAATGAATTTTAGTAGGTTCAAGCATAAAAACCTTTTGTAGACATTCTAAGCTGCGGTTTAATATCTTTTTAAGTAATATTTTTAATTTTTAGTAATTAGATAATTGAAGATAGCGTTGTTTTTTAATATTGTTTTTCTTTATCGTATTTGTATTTAATTCTTTCGACAATTTTTTTTCGATATTTCTCACATTTGTTTTTATTTTTTAGGTAAGTGGTTTGGATTTTACTTTATGGAAAAACTTTGATTCCTGTGCTGTAATTTAAAAAAAAATGTGAGTGTGCTAATGTGGATATAATAATGTGGAACCCTATACTAGACTTTTGGAATTAAACTTATTTTGGTTTAATAAAAGCAGGTATGTTACTTTACATTAAAAAACTTTATATATTTTAAATCATCCATTTAAAAGATTGAATTATTGAGGAGTAATTATAGGAACTAATTGAATTCCTCGGACGTGAATTTAATAAGTTATTTTCTGTCATAACGCATATTTATTATTATAGCCACTTTTTTTTCTTTATTTGCGCATTGCTAAGAACACAAATGTTAGACTTTTTTGACAATCCTTCAGTAAGGATTTTCCTTACATTATATACAGGGTGGCTACTAAATACTGTTACACTCCAAAAAATACGAATTAATTTTAATCGTTTGGGAAAACAATTTATTTCTCTATTTTAGGGTTTGGCAAGCTTCTATTAGTGCAGACGAATTTCGTTATAAAGCGAATATTTAAAATTATTTTAAAGAGGGAAGCCAAAAGAATGATGATTAAACAGCTTTTTGATAGCAGGTTTTCCTCAGGTAAAACCTTTAAGCAATTAAAATGCCCTGGTTTTTATGGAACATTTATATATAAAACTATAAATTGATTATTGGATACTAATAGCTATGCAAATATCGATCTAGGTCTGGTCGTCCACGCTCAGTTCTCACAATAGAGCGCATCAAAAGAATTCGCGAAAAGGTGTGAAGAAATCCACAACGTTCTGCAAATAAAATGGCTGCAGAAGAGAACGTGAGTTACAGAACTATGCAAGTTATTATAAATGAAGATCTGGGTTATTGCCCTTATCGCAAAAGAAAAATTCAAGGATTGACTGCTGCACAAAGTATAAAAAAATTACAAAGGAAGAAATTGATGAAGCGGCACGGTAGGAAAAGTGTTGACAGAATAATATTTTCTGATGGGAAGCTATTTTGCACCAGTGTTATAATGTTAAAAATGATATCGTATATTTAGCAACCCTCGAGGATATACCTGAAACCTTTCGAATTGTTAAATTCTTTCAGAACAAGAATTCTGTTATGGCTGCAGTGTCAAACAATGGAAAATTGCCTTTGAAGTTCATCGATAAAGGGATAAAAATCAATGCGAATATTACAAACAGGACATATTGGCTACACATTTATTACCACATGCTGACAGGTTATATCCCAAAAAGAATTGGATATTTCTGCAAGATTTTACATCTTCGCACCGAGATAAATCAACACAGGCTTGGCTCCCTGTCACCTGTCCGAACTTTATCATGCAAGAAGATTGGCCACCTTCTTCACCAGATCTAAATCCTTTAGATTATTGCGTCTGTGGGTTTTAGAGGCTAAAGTAAATAGCAACAAACACAGAAGTTTGGACTCTCTCAAAGCTTCCGTATTGCGTGAATGGTACAGACTACCTCTTAAAATGATTCGTGCCGCACTGTATCAGATTGCATATATATTTTTTAAATCATCCTTGGGGAGGGGGGGGGGGCTTTTTTAATGTAAATATAATATGGGTGTTGAATCTTGCATTATAAACGTCATTATTGATTGCATGAATCAAAGTGCTAGGGAACCATTTGGATTTGGAGAAATGATCCGGATGGCAAAACATGTGAAAATCTTTGCGCGTAAAAATTTTGCCAATTGGAAAGTTAGAAAATATATGATGTTAATTAAGAAAATATTACATTGAAATGAAACCTGTGACATTAATAATTTAATATATGCATAAAAACATTCAGTATATACACATTTTACTATTAGTCGAACATCAATAAGAAGTAGAAAAATATTATGATAAAAATTTTCTTTTAGTTAAAATATTAAATTGAAAATAACCAGGAAATAATAAAGAAATTGACAGAAACTCATAAAATGCATACTATGAAATTTTGTTATTCAAGATGCATAAAGGTTGTAAAATATTTAATAGTCGTCAAATGCTTCTGGATCAGGAGTCAGTTATCTTTAGAATTTAACATTTTATTAGTCATTATCAATTTTGTAGCAGTTTGTAATCCAAGCATATTTCTAAGTTTGTTTTGAATCGTGCTGAAATTGGAAAAATACGTTCAAATGCTTGCTGATGTTGCTACGCAATGAAAAGGATGACATGTAAAATTTGAAATATTATCTAAGTCACTGTATCTTTTCTGTGATTCCCAACATTGTGCTGGTGATAGATTATTTATGATTGCATCAGAAAAATATGTATCAGGAAATGGAGATACCTTATTGGAAAATTTAACATTTCTTCAATCAATGACAAAAAATATTTAACAATATCATTCGCCCATTTCCTTGTTATTTCTTCTTGGTCATTAGTAAGTCCCTCAACCATGTATTTTGGATGTAGTATGATAAAATGTAAGCTGATGTATGCCAACATTTAATTAACATTTTCTTTGTGGATTTATTAGATTATGATTAATATGCTGTCATTCTATTTTAATTAAATGATTAATTGAAAAGTGTATTTTATTATTAATAAATAATATAGGAATATAATTCTATTATATCATAGCAATATTTTTATATGTCGAACATATGGAAAATCAGAGGATTTCCATTTTGTCCAATTTCTTCCGGCGTCCCGGACTTTTTACAAAGGGGTGGACAAAATAACAACCTTAACTAGAGTCCTCCATCAAGTCCGGTAACCAGATTTTACACTAACCCTACGCGATCCGCGGTTCAGTTCGGATCGGGCTAGCGCTAATTTTTCTCTTTCCGGGTCAATTAATTTTAAATATTTCGGGTTCGGGTTGATTTCGATTTCTCAAAAGAAAGTGCTGAAAATTTTAAGGAAAACCACTTCATATTTGAGAATGCGAGTTTAAAAACTCGCCTTATCCAAAATTTAGAAAACCTTGTTTTCTCTATCAATCTATTTTATTGGTAAACTTTGATATCCTGGATAAGACGAGTTTTGAAATTCTCTTCCTCATTTGTATATTAGTGATTTGTATAAGTGTTCACAAAAAAAAGGTAAAATTAATACTATTACAGATGTAAGTGTGGGCTATTTCTTAATAATTGTTCTAAAATATGGAATAATTTTCTTTTACTTCGCATTCGGGACGAAGTGTATCTGGTTCTTCTCTGGTTTCGGGTTCACTTAAAGCAGAAAATTCGGGTTTGGGTTTTATCCGACCCGTGCAGGACTCTTTAACTCCTACTCATTCTTCTGCAAATAATCGTATAAAAAATATATATACAGTGAGCAAAAAAAGTATTTGCACACCAGGTAAATTTGTTGTAGCATATGTATAAATAAATAAAAAGCAACTAAGAATTAAAAATACCAACACTTTTACAAAACAAATAAACATATTTAATATCTGACTTAATAATTATATTTAAAATATGAAAACATATAAAAGTAGCATTTGTGCTGCCAAAAGAATATTTGCACACTAGCAATAAAAATAGAACTAGAGGAATTATTTATAAGTTAAAAACAGTGCTAATATGCATGCCCTTTGCTTCAATTACAGCTTGTAATCGTCTGGGCATTGATTCTATTAATTTGTGACATGTTTCACTACTGATTTGTAGCCATTCTTCCCTAAGAGCTTGCTTAAGTTCTGATTTGTTAGAAATTTTCTTTTTCCTTATTTTCACATCCAAAATATGCCATAAATTTTCAATCGGATTGAGGTCTGGTGATTGTGATGGCGTTTTCAATTGATTTTTTGCATTATAAAGCAACCATAACTTCGTAATATATTCAGTGTGTTTCGGATCGTTATCCTGTTGGAAATAATATGAATTAGTAATTCCTAATTTCAGAGCACTATTAGATAAATGATCTCTCAAAATATTAATATATTGTTTAGCATTCATATTGCCTTCAATAAAGGTCATTTCGCCAACTCCGTTAAAAGACATGCATTCCCAAATCATTACATGACCACCGCCATGTTTTACAGTTGGTTTCAAGTTTTTAATTTGAAGAGAAGTATTTGGCTTTCACCATACAGTTTTCTTACCATCTGAGCCAAAAATATTGAACTTGCTTTCATCGGAAAAAATGAGTTTTCCAAAACTCAAGTGCAGTGGTTCCCAACCATTTTTCGGCCACTCCCCACCAAAGCCTCTATAAAGTCACTATGTTCCCCCTCTCCCGTACTGTAAATTACGTCTCTTATTATTTAAAAAATGAACTCTATTCACACGGTGAGAGTGTAATAGTGGCTTAACAATAACTATTCATTTCACATTTCTTAACTTGTCAAAGAGGTGAATCTTTTACCACAAATGCGTTTTTACATAATTTTAAAAATGCAAAGAGATTAGAGATCCTTATATGCCAAAACGAGATTTGTTGTGCTTTTTCAACTTAACTCAATGTTAAAGAAAAGTGTTATACTGTCTGTATTTTTATCTTCACAAAATATTTTAAAATACACTTACATTATATTTAAAACTGTTAAATTCATACATTTTACAGTAGCGCTCAAAAGTATTTTTACAACCTTATAGTATCTCTTATTTTATTTAATATAAAAAATGTAAAAGAAAATATATTCCCTATAATTGAGAACACTATGACTGCAGTTATTCAAATGTATCAAGTTTCAACTTGACATACTACATTCGGCGCTACCGAAGAAATGTGACTCCTCCTTAGCTCGAAAGTATTTTGACAATTAGTTTGCATTTAATTGTTGAAGGTGTCAGTGTCGCTATAGCTTCGATTAGTGTTTATATCGACTTATTGTGATTATTTTTAAATGCCGAAATGTAAAAAATATTGAAGTGATTCTAGAAAAGCCGCTGTAAATGCACTTAAGAAAGGTAGACTGCAAGCAGAATTAGCTCGTTCTTTTAACGGGTCTACGCAACTTATTATTGCATGGAATAAAAGTTTTTAATAACAGAAATACATCGAAAATAAGCCTCAAAGTGGCCATCCGGAAAAAACAACTTGCAATGTTGACTGTATTATAAAAATGATATCTACAAGTGATTGTCGTAAGTCCGCTGTAATAATAAAAAATGAATCCAAAGAAAATTACGGCATAGAAATACACGTTTCATCAGTCAAACGATACCTAAACCTCTATGGTTTACATGGCAGAACACCAGCAAAAACACGTTTGTTATCTACTAAGAATAGGAAGATTAGAGTTACATTTGTAAAACGGCATAATCCTTTCAGGGGCAAAACAGTTCCATTGCTAAAGTGTTGAATTTAATGATTGACACCGGAATTTGAAAACAAATTTATTTGTAAATAAGAAAAAGCTATATTTCACAGACATAATAAACCAAATTTTTTTTAACCAAAATTCCGGTGTCAATCATTAATTTCAACACTTTAGCAGTGGAATTGCTTTGATCCTGAAAGGGTTATGCCGTTTTACAAATGCAACTCTAGCCTTCCTATTCTTAGTAGATAACAAACGTGTTTTTGCTGGTCTTCCGCCATGTAAACCATAGAGGTTTAGGCGTCGTTTGACTGATGAAACGTGTATTTCCATGCCGTAATTTTCTTTCAATTCATTTTTTATTATTACAGCGGACTTACGACAGACAATGACTTGTAGATATCATTTTTATAATACAGTCAACATTGCAAGTTGTTTTTTTTTTTTTTTTCGGATGGTCACTTTGAGGCTTATTTTCGATGTATTTCTGTTTATTAAAAACTTTATTCCATGTAATAACAAGTTGCCTAGACCCGTTAAAAGAACGAGCTAATTCTGCTTGCCATCTACCTTTCTTAAGTGCATTTACAGCGGCTTTTCTAGAATCACTTCAATATTTTTTACATTTTGGCATTTAAAAATAATCACAATAAGTCGATATAAACGCTAATCGAAGCTATAGCGCCACTGACACCTTCAACAATTAAATGCAAACTAATTGTCAAAATACTTTTGAGCTAAGGAGGAGTCATATTCCTTCGGTGGCGCCGAATGTAAACAAACAAGTTGAAACTTGATACATTTGAATAACTGCAGTCAGTGTTCTCAATTATAGGGAATATATTTTCTTTTACATTTTTATATTAAATAAAATAAGAGAGAATATAAGGTTGTCAAAATACTTTTGAGCGCTACTGTATAATGCATTCTTGTAACTTGTTAAGAGTTGGTGTAAAATCTTTGGATACTGACTTTTCCTTCTATGGATAACACAATATACAAGAAGTATTTCAAGATTGTCATCTTTATCAAATTTTAAGTAGCCATTATTCCGCATAACACATTCTCTCTATTTTCCCTTTCCCAATGTCGTTAATTGTCTTCGCGAATAGAAGTCAGAAAACTCATTCAATAAATAATGGAAAATGTTACGAAAAATTTAAAAAATCACCACAAGAAAAATTATAGATAGTTTTAAAATTTTTTATAGATTTCAAAATATTTTCAAAGATTACTCGAATAATTATTCTGGTGTCTAATCTATCTAAAAATTTTGATAGAGAATATTTTAAAAATTCAATAAAAAAAACTGCTTTCTTAAATTTTGCTTGTATTCCATTTATTTTTAATCTACAATATTACTTTCCCCCAAAAAGAAATTGATAGCGAATGAGTGAGTAAAGAATTTGGAATTGCCCCCCCCCCTAGAAGATCAAATTGCCCCCGGTGGGGCGCACTCCCCGCGTTGGGAACCACTGCTCTAGTGGTTTGCTGACATAAGCTTTTGCAAATTCAAGTCTTTTCACCCTATTTGTTTCACTAATAAATGCGGTTTTTTTCGAGGGGCTCCTTCCTCGAATATTTGCATCATGAAGAATATTTCTGATTGATTGTGGTGTAACTATTGTTTCCGACGTTGAAGCGACATCAACAGCCAATTCTCGAGCACTTAGAAAAGGGTTATTTGAAGATTCTTTTATGATGGCTCTCCTTTGCCTGGTATTTAGTTTTCTTGGACGCCCAGTTCGCAGCTTATTTATTGTCGAACCAGTTTCTTTTTTCTTAATTACATAACGAACACTATAAAAGTTTAGATTTAATTTTTTACCCATTCCTCAGTAACTTAATCCAGAATTGTGAAGAAATATAATCTTCTCACGGATAGCAACACAGTTCACACGTTTTCGGCGCCATTAGAACAAAAACGCCCCAGAATCCCTGCTCCAGTTAATATATTATGTGGCTTTAAAGTGCGGGGCTAATGTACTGCGGGACTGATATGCTAAACATTTGCATAATGTTCACATTTAATGCCTTTTTTAACAGTCAATGCTTCTTGCGCACATACTTTTTAGGTATGAGAAAATATTAATTTTTTAAAATGTGTAATATTACTGTTTAAGGAAAATGGGTAGTTATTTTTATTTTCTTCTTATTTAAATAAATGAATAATTAAGATAATAGTATCAAATTTGCTTTCTATGATTACTTATGCAAAAAATCGTCTGCGTGCAAATAGTTTTTTTGCTCACTGTAGGCAACACATGTCGAAGAATATTGACCAATATTAAATGCTGTGAATAAATTTTCTTTGGGGGGTTGTTTACATATTAAAAACGTATCAACTTTCATTTTCTCAAATAGTAACACCCACATTGATATTCTGAGCTCCTTGGATTAAAAAACCCCGAAAAATATTTTATGCACTTTATCTTAAATCTTCGTAGAGTTAAAGGATGGTCAAATTTGAGTTTGCTGGAGTTGAATGCATATGGAGAAACTTTAATTCGTATGTCCTCAAAAAATTATCCGATTGAAATGTCTATTTATAATGAGATACACAGAGTGGGGCCCCATCATATCCTAGGCATTTTTTCAAATTCAGAAACATTTTTATCATTAAAACAAAATCCATATTTAAAAGAATTATAAATTATGAATTCAATTAATTTTTACTTAAAACGAATCATCAAAAACATGATTGTGTGCTTTTATAGTTTATTCTAGCATTATTTTCGAGAGTTGGAGAAAATTTACTTTTCGATGATCTAAATCTACATTTCGACATCTTCCTTTATCATTTGAATCCATCTCGGAAATTTAGCATTTTCTTATACTTTTTCCGGTTATTAATTTAATGTCTCTCGTTCTTCTCCGTGTAAGATCTGTATTATTTTTCTAAATTTATGAATTAATCCTTAACACATTTTCTTTTATGAGTTTAATATATATTTAAAATTTTTAAATATTTTTTTTTTCTAATATGTCGTAGCCTAATTGTGAAATCCGGCTTTTTCCAAAGAGCGGGGCTAATTGAAAAAGCTTAATATTTTTTTCAGAATTTATGAACACATTTTTTTTTTTATAACTCTAAGGGCAGATTTAAGAAAAACTCCATAAGCTATATACCTTTCCGGGCTTACTTAATCCAACAATGTCAAAAGTGGGTATTGCTATATGAAAGTTCGTGCTATTTGTAAGCAGGTTTTATTGTATTTAGGGAAGGTAGGGGTAATTGGGATCAGGGACACCTCAGGGGCAATCTGTAACCGATAAAAATATTGACCCTGCTAATTATGAAGTCTGACTAATTTTCTACATGTGTAATTTCTTTGGAGTGAAAATGTATGTTCCTATAGAAGTAATCACTGTTTTCCCAGAACACAAACAAAAACGTTGTCCGTCAAAGTGAGAATCTATTAGTTAAAAAGGTCGTGTGTAAAAAATTGTAGGAATATTGAAATATAGCTATGGATTTAAATTTAGAAAATAGTTGTTTTTAAGAGGAAATGGTTACGTTTTGCAACAGACGAAGCATAATGTTAATAATCTGCGTGATTCTAATTATCCCAGAAATAGAATTTTCGGGGTAAATAGATCATAGTTTTTCGGTTAGGGGTAAATGGGTTCGCATATTTCATTTTCTATTTAAATCGAATTATGGTTTAGAATGCATTTTTTAATCCTTCAGTTTTCAGATCCTGGGAAATACCCCTAGTTTGGTTTGTTTACTGGACATTTTGTGTTAGCAAAACAATTATGTTTTTTGCATTTATTCCAAATTTTAACCTTGACTGCATGCTTTAGGCCTAATTAGGCCTCAACACTTTCAATGTAAATGAAATTTTCCTCCTTCACAACATATGAGCTTTGACTGATCCTTTTTACCCCGTTGCTTGCATTTCATGTCATTTTGAAAAAAAAAAATGTTTGTTTGTTTTTTACTTTAAACATTAGTTCTTCAGTAATACAACAAGGCTATTAACTTCCAACAAAAAATTTTGCATTTGATTTTGTTTTGTAGGCAGAATTTAAAATATATTAATGTTGAAAATTCCTTAAAAAACGTTTTTTTCCCCCAGCGTACTTATCTTTCGAATACTGTATCTCTGAGAATAATTGTAGTTGTAAAACTAAAAATATCTTGCTGCTGCTACCCACACCGAGATCTTTTTATCCCATTTACGGATGATTGTGTATCTTATAAGGCATGAGAGAAAATCCATACTAATGTTATGTATAATTTTACTCACTGTCAGTAGGGGTAATTGAGATCAAAGAGGTGTTTTCTGAAAAAATACACTTGTAACATGGTATACATTGAAAATAATTCTGTATACATTTTAAGAGACGACTACATACTGAATAAAATTATATATAACACTAGTGTGTAGTCCACTTCATTCTCTGGCAATTAATTGTCAAAGTTCAAATTGTCAAAAAGTTATACTAATTACCCTTACCTCCCCTACTATTTTTATAGCTAAAAAATAATTATAAAAACATTTTTTTAAAAATATGTATTTATTCCCTCAGATTGAAAAGAAAGTTCTTTATGCGATATTCGTCCTGAAGAGAAGTGACAAAAATATTCAAATCCTCTAATCTCTTTCACGAAGTTTATTGAAAGTGGACTAATTTTCCTTTCTTCCAAACAGCCGTCTTTTTTCTTTCTTTTGTTCCTCTTTTAGATTTTATTTGTCATTCATAATCTTTTATTCATTCTTTTTGGGAAATCCTTGGAAGATGAATGGTTGCTTTTGGCTCTTTTCAATTGCGGCTCTTACGCGCATATTTGTTTTGATGCTCTTCCGCCAAACAATGTGTAATGTTCTGTCGATTTTGTAACATCTCTCGGCTGATAATTTGATGCATTTGTTAAAAATTCCCACCTTTGCATTCAAAGCATGAATCATTATCTAATGAAATAATTTAAATTCGCTTTGATAAAGCATTTCTAAAACATTTTGTTGGTTAATTAAATGCTACAAACACATTGGAAATCAGCATGAGCACCCACAAAATCACAACCCCTACCCCTACCCCTTTTTTTTTCAAAATCGTGAGAGAAAAAGAAAATTTAATTGATTAAATTTGAAAATCCTGGAAGTTGCAAATTGCCCTTCTGGTCGCTCATGAAAATTAAGATATCTTTATTTATTTATTTTTATCCTCTAAACAAGTTTTTATGCATAAGCTTCGATGTTTTTTTCTTCCCATCCTCCCACAAAAACAAGATTTATCATATTAAGTTTTTTGCAATGTCATATTGCTTTCTGTAATTTCGAGCATAGCGAGAAGGAAATTATCAGCATTGTTCTTTGAACATTAACATATCTTTATCATATTAATTATCAATTTTCCTATTCTTTTGCTTTTTTGTATTAACGCTATGTTAAAAGGGAAAAAAAGTAGAATTCTGAATTTATTAGCATAGCTTCATGTGTTGCAACTGGTGAAATGAAAATTTTTTAACTTTTATATGCTAATAAATTAATGCTTTTCATAGTGGGGGAAATTGATTTATGAAAACACGGTTTTTAAACAAAAACTTCTATAACATTCATTAAAAATGAATGACATTCCATACAGTATACATGCTATGTATAACAAATGATTTACAAAAATAAAATTTCATACATAATAATAATAAACAAACATACTGCGGGTAAAATTTCATACATAATAATAAGCATACTGCGGGTAAACGAAAGGTGTTTTCTGAGGACGAAAGAGCAAATATTGATGCATATCTAGAATGTGGAAAATCTGTTCCGGAAATTAGTAAATTAATTAAAATATCAATTGGTGTAATACATGACTACAGAAAAGATTTGGCAAATTATGGCAAAAGTGTTTAACTAAAGAGGTAATCCACGTTTAACAAAGAGGAAAAAAAGGAGGATTCTTCAGCTTCGTCAAAAACCGGCCAAAGTTCAAAGCAGATTTGTGGGGATCTATGCCTTCCTGTTACTTCTAGAAGAGTTAGCCAAATTTTACATTTTTCATGGAGCTTGAGATTGTCGAAAATGAAGTCTGGTCTAAAGTTACTTCTGCATCACAAGCAGATGCGTTTGCAGTATTGCAAGAAGTACATCGCAACGGGCGACATTCGGAATAAAGTAATTATTTCCGATGAAAAATAATTTAATTTGGATGGCCCCGATGGTTTGAAGTATTGTAGGGATCTCCGAAAAGAACCAAAATCTACATTGAGCAAAAATCTTGGTGGCGGATGTTTGATGATTTGGGAAGCGATTGCTTATTGTGGCAGAAGTGAAATTGTATTTTTAAATGGTCGCCAGAATTCATTTGATTATAGCGTAGTTTTAGAAAATTCCCTTTTTCCATTTGCATGGCGATATTATAGTTTAGATTACATCTTCATGCAAGACAATGCAGTATTCACATTTCAAATGCAAAGAAAGAGTGGTTTGACGAACAGAATATAGTTCTTTTAGATTATCCACCTGATTTGAGCCACATCGAAATCGTTTCGGACAGCTTGTTCTAATGGTTTATGTAGATGGGATGCAGTACGCTTCAGATGTAGAGTTGAAAACTTCAATCTGTCAAATTTGTAAATTAATTGATCAGAAGTACATTCAAAATCTTCTTTTATCAGTGCCATCTAGAATAAAAGAAATTTTGATGAAGAAAGGCGGCTTTACTAACTATTAATTTCAATGAAATGTAATATTTCATTAATCAATTTAAATGCTTGTATGTTAGAGAATCTAATTTTTGACCTTATGTTTTTGTTTATTATTATGTATGAAATTTTATTTTTGTAGATCATTTGTTATACATAGCATACTGTATGAAATTTTATTATTCATTTGTAAGGTATATTATAGGATTTTTGTCAAAAACCGTGTTTTCATAAATCAATTTCCACCACTGTATTTTTAAAGCGTATAGGTCCCCTTAGTTCGTATTTTGTATTTCATCAGAAAAGAAAAAAATCATGCGTCATGCATAGATTTACACTTAAAGAATACTGTAACGAAACTTAATTATTTAATAAGGTCAGTGGCGCCAACTTATATGGGCACATGGGGCGCGAGCCCTTCCAATAATTTGATCTCTCCTCCCACCCAATTTCAATTGATTTAATTCGTAATTTATAAAATAAATAATGTGAACATTAAAAAAAAAGGTCCACAATCTTACTTAAAAGGCGACTAATGTAATGAAAAAGATGTTACATGTTTAAAATATACATTTTATTTGAAATTTATTAGTACTTTCAAGCCTTCCAGGCTCATCATCAGAGAATATCTTAATAACTAAATGTTGTTTATTTATACAAATACGTCACTTTGTTTTGAAAATGAGAGAGCCAATAATTATTAGAGTTGAAAGTAGAAGTAGCGATTTCTTTTTCAAAATTTTTATTTTCAATTTTCAAAACAAAGTGACGTATTTGTATAAATAAACAACATTTAGTTATTAAGATATTCTCTGATGATGAGCCTGGAAGGCAAAGTACTAAGAAGTTTTAAATAAAATGTATACTTTAAACTTGTAACATCTTTTTTATTACATTAGTCGCCTTTTAAGTAAGATTGTGGACCTTTTTAATGTTCACGTTATTTTATGTTGAATCAAGGTGAAAAATTGCGTTTCGACTTATGATATTATTCGTAATTTATTTATTTAATCGCTGAAATGAAATTTGGTTTTATTGTCGTTCTCAAAATAATTTTGTTTGAAAATAAGTAAGGACATCCATTAGACTTCCAGGAGCACTGAAAACCCCCTTCAGCGGATGTATAGTTACATTTCTCACGAAAACAAATTTACTGCCTATTTAGCCGTCTGTTTTGATGTCTTGAATTGATAAAGCCCGTAGGTGACTAAAATGTATGCTTTTCTTGACATTTAGTTTTTTGTACGCTGAATAGTTAGCAATTCCAATGTTATTTAAAATAAATATTAATGTATTAAAATAGCAATTAAAGCCTTTGTGCAGGAATATTGAAATGTAGTAAACCAACGTTTAAAATGCACAAATAATGCGTGAAAAAGCAGCAAACAGCTGTTTCGAATCTACAGCGAGATTCTTCTTCAGTGCAAGAGAGGGAAAAAAGGAACAGCGTGCTAGAAAAAGCAAGGCTGAGCAAAATGATAAACAGAGACGCGCTGCCTTATATACCCTATGCGGGTAGCGAAAGCGCCAGAAACAACCAATGAGAGAGAAGCAGTGGAAACGACTGGGTGGAACGCTGTTCCTTTTTTCCCTCTCTTGCACTGAAGAAGAATCTCGCTGTAGATTCGAAACAGCTGTTTGCTGCTTTTTCATGCATTATTTGTGCATTTTAAACGTTGGTTTACTACATTTCAAATATTAATGTATTTATAAGAACTTATAAGAATATAATTTAATAAAATTATTTATAAAATTACAATTAAATTATAATAATTTAAAAATTTGCTTAGACAAAACATAATTTAATTTCAAATTATCATCTCTACTCATTCGCTCCTCCCCCCCTCTCTCTCCGCACACATACACACTAAGGGAGAAAAATTATGTGTTTTTTTGCGCAAAAATTTTTGAGCCCTCCCAATATAGTATTTGAAAAGTTGGCGCTACTGAATAAGGTGAAAGAAGATATCTAAATAAACAATTTAGAAAACGCAGTAAAACACCCAATTTTAGTAATTAGCGCCCAAAATAGATACATTTGAATTCTTTTGAGCAGACCTGCTTATTTTCTATGGATGTATAGGCACTCAACATGGTTTGCTAAAATTCATGATGAAAATCAAAATTTCAAATGAGTTTTGCATTTTATAGCGCTATAAAACGCAAAACTCATTTGAGATTTTTTTTTTTTTTTTCATTTATACTGTCCATATGTAATGATTTAAAATATTTTATATGGCCCTGCATATGATCTACAAATTTTTATACATACCGCATATTAAACTAAAATTTAATTCAGGTAGGAAACGCGTAACGTATCTAAAATCTCACTTCCAACAACTACCATCCATAGAAAATATATATTCCCTGTATATGAATTTATTTATATCCAAACATATCTTGGCATACTATACTTAAATGTAGTTTAGCTGGAAACTTCATAATGCAATTTAAAAACACATACAAGCAATTAGCGCCCAGAGACAGCAATGCTTACTATTTTGTTTACTTTTGCGCATCCCTGTATATGAGCTATAGAATTTATACACACCACGTCATGTACTAAAATTTGGTTAAGCTTTAAAATGCATACCGGACCTGAAAAAGTACTTCCAGCTACACAAGCATAGGCAATATTGTAAACGAATTATTTTTATATCCCTCTCTAAATGAATAAATAAATGCTGTTATCCATATTCTATCAGTAAACATCTTGCAGTGCACCTCAAAAATACACTCCAGTTTCATTATGTTTGAAATAGTATAACATTTTAAAATGAGTTTTCCCTATAGCCCGTATAATGTAACGAAATTATTTGTGTTTCCTTGTTGTAAATGAATGATAAATGCTATGCTCTCCATTTTCTACCAGAAAATTTTTTTTATATTTCAGTTAAATAATGTGCATCTTCAGTTTGATATAGCCTAACTTTATTAAAACAACACTTAAATTCCTCCCCGAGAAAAATGTCAGAGTTCAACACTGATTTTAAATATATTTAAGATTTTTATCCCGAGCCCGAGGTCAGCTAGTTTTATACATAAAATTCAATATCTTTCTGATTGTATATTCTTAATTCCTCAGAATCTCTGATCTTCTCATCTTATTTGGATACTATCCAATTTTATTTCGATTTCTCCATTGTGAAAGCCGTTCTTGCTTTTTATTTAGAGCTTCTGTTGTTTTTTGTTTTTGTTTTTCTCTGTTGGCAAAAACATTAGAAATCTATTTTGATTTTCTTAATGTACACATACTGACGCGCAATTCATTAAAAGCTTTATTTGAAACTTTATTTCAAAATGTTAAGTTCACACACACAAAGATAACGAGGGCAATAGTTTGTTGTGCATACGACTGTTGTCAACCAATAGTTCTGTCACGGTTTCGTTAACTTTGTGTGTTTGTAGTTTGTACTTAATATAACTCATAGTTTAATAATTGTAGAGCATAATAAGCTTTTGCTTTGCTACTTTTAAGGCCTTCATGGGGTAAGAAATTCAAACATATCTAATTTTCCTCTCGGATTATATATATTTTAGGAAAATATCCTGATACTGTTAAAGACAAAAAAGAAATGCAATGCTTATCAAACTTTAGCGTCTTGAAGGCTTAAAATTCAGTCAGAATATATTTCGATTGATAATGAACGGAGGTATCTAAATAAGCAATTAAAAAAAAAAAAACCTGAAAAAGTATTTTTTCAATACTTACTGATCCTATCCAGTAATGTGTGCAAATTTTTTCATGGAGCCATGTCTCTGATCTATAGAATTTATACATAGTACGCAATACACTAAAAATTAGATAAGTTTATAGTACCATGTTAGAAAACGCACTTGCAGCAATTTTCCATCATAATCAGCCCTGTAACCGAATTTTTTTGTGTTTCTGTCCACGCACTCCATAGTCTGTAGAAAACATAATCTAGTGCAACTCAGTAATCCATTTTAATTTCATTATCTTTGACATGTCATAACATTATTCAAATGCACCACAAACGATATTTCCCCTTAGATCATAATGTATTGGAATTATTTTGTGCATCCCTGTAAGCGAACTGCAAATCCAACTTATTTTATTTACTTGATAAATATAGGACAAAATTAGCACCCTCCAATCGACGAATAATACTGAAAATTTGGCGATTAACTTTATTTCCACCATTGACCAAACTTAATAGTTGCCAATCGCGATGATTGAATGGAAAATCTACGAAAGGTGTGTATATGTGGGAGGGAGAGGGGTAAATTTGTTTGGAAAAATTTGGAGTTTGGAGTAGTTCAAAAAGCACTTTAAAGGACAAAATTTTGTAAATGAAGGAAGACATATTACATAATCGCCTAATTGTCAGTCTAAAGTTAAATTACAGTAGAACCTCGATTATCCAAAGTAATTAGGATCGGCCATCTTTCGGAAAATCGAAATTTTCGGATAATCGAGAATGCTTCAATTTTAAGATTAAGGAGAAAGATATGTAATATTTCTTATTATGGTAACAAGTGTTTAATAAAAATAAAGCAACAGCAAAATAGAAACAAGAATAAATTACCTGAATTTATTGAAATTAAGTACACATACATCACAAGGGTTTGAAAAAATGTTTTGTTTGTCGCAGTTTCGATTATCTTTGCTTTGAAGCTATATCACGGTGTTTTTTTTAATATTATTAGTTCACCAGTATGAGTCTTTCTGCTGCTCCAGCCGTTCCAAACCTTTTGAAAAACATTCAAAAGCTTCAGAATTGCTAATTTGTTCGTTTTCTTCGTTCCACTCCGCAGCTTACGGGTGCTCAAGTTAAATTCAAAGGAACTCTAAGAAAGGAGATCGAAAATATTTATATGTACCCGTAGTTTGGAAAGGACGGCTTGCACACAAGGAATATGATAGTTAAAGCTTTAAAAATGGATTTTGCACACAAGAAATGTGATAGTAAGGAAAAAAAGCTTTAAAAATGGATTTCGGTTAACCGAGAGTTTCGGTTAAAAGTTTCGGATAAAAGAGGTTCTACTGTAAATGAATTTAATCTTACTGCTGCTATAAAATTACGGTGGGGGAACTCATTTAGGGTACGGAGACATAATATAAATGATATACTTTAGTGCCAAGAAAAAAAATGATTTTGTTATTACCCTTATATTTTATATACTAGAGGGCTCTGCACCCTACGAGTTACGCTCGTCAACTCCCGTTCAGACACTGCAGACTCTGAAAACACGCTAATCTGATTAAGTTTTAAAAAGATTACGGAAGATTCAATTATATTTTTTAAAAAACCAGTAGCGATTTCCCTGAACGGGTTTCCATTCATTCCCCTTTGATTGGGGAATTTTAAGGCCGGATCAGTTGCTGTTAAGAGATCCAATGTCTGTTTCCGTCTTTGATTACATAAGATCAAAAAGCAGAAACCAACGTTTAAAAATACACAAATAATACGTGAAAAGCAGCAAATAGGGTCAATTTTGCTTTTTCTAGCACGCTGTGTCTTGCTCTATCTTGCACTGAAGAAGAATCTCGCTAGTAGATTCGAAACAACTGTTTGCTGCTTTTCATGTATTATTTGTGCATTTTTAAACGTTGGTTTTCTGCTTTTTAATATTCATGCACAAATGCTTTAATTGCTATTTTAATACATAAGATCAGTTAAACATTTAAAAATAAGCTAATATAAAATGAATTAAGTAAACAGTCTTTGTCTCCAGGTATCTTTTAACAACGCTATAAGAAACTTATTTTAAATAAAACATTTTAAATATATCGTTTTAAATCTGACTTAATTTTCACCAAAGTTTTCTTTCTCTATTTAATATTTACGGAAAAATAGTTTTGTTGTTAGAAAGGAAATATTATTTGCGCCGGCTTAGAACTCACAACAATAGTTTTAAAAAAATCATCTCAAAATATGAAATAAATGTCTCGTGTAAATATATTTTTACATTTAATCTGTTCAGCAATATCATTATACGGTCATTTTAAATATGACGTAATTTCCTCAATTTACGGCTTTTACCGCATATCAATGCATTTATTATTCGAAAATTTTATTTCTTTTAAAATTCACGTGTAAATACTTTTGTTTTTAGAAAGTAACTATTTTTATTTGCGCTGCCGTCAACAATAGTTTAAACGGTCATCTAGAAATGCGAAATAAATGTGTCGTGTAAATATATTTTTTTATTTAAAGTGTTTGGCAATATTATTATTTGGCCATTTTAAATATGATGATGTAATTACCATTTACGGCTTTTAATGCATGTTAAAGTTAATGTATTTATTATTTAAAAATTTTCTTTTAATATTCACGTGTAAATAGTATAGTTTTTATGACGTAATTTTCAATATTAGTACGTAATCATTTAATTCTAATTTGAAATTTTTTTTCTGTTTATAATAGTCACGTGTAAATATATTTTTAATTTGAAGGAAATATTATTCTTTACGTTGTTTTTACAATTGGCAACTATTTAAAGTAAGGACCTTTTCTAAAATATGTAAAAAATATCTCTCGAAATGCTGAAAATTTTAATTTAAAATGGTAATAAACCCTCAAAAAATGAGTCAAATTAAAAAAAATAAATGGAGTCTGCACTAGAGATCTGCACGGGCCTGTTTTCATTCACGGTACTCGGGCCGGGCCGAGCCGGGCCTAGTCACTACTCTTTATGGGCCGGGCCGGGCCTAACCTATTTTTTCTGTACAGACCCGGATACAGGTTTCATTCCTAATCTTCACGGCCCAAAATTTTCATTCCTAGTTTTGACCCAGCCCGTATGAAAATCATTGTCTGGGCGTGGCCTGGTCCGTTCAAAGGTCAGTAAAATTAGGCCTGGCGCAAATTTTTTTTCAAAAAATGCATACATTTTTAAATCGCCATTATTCTAAAACTAAACATTCAAATTCATTCTTTTTAAAGGATAGTAGATTTCTACACTTATTAAAATATAGTTAAATTAAAATATAGTAAAACGTGTGAAAAAGAACCTGTCTATGACGGACTCTCGTTTTAAACTGAAAAACGTGTTGATCCATGCAAAATTAATATACTCCTACGTAAGAAAAGAATATATAATACATTTACACTTGCTAAGAAGGGAACTTGTCTAGAACGCATTTTTTTTCTTCTTTTCTATACAATTCAGTCTTAAATTTTACTGTATAGCATTTTTCAGATTTTTAACACTTTAAATACATGGAATATGGATTAACAATATTAATGATAACTGAAACATTTACATACAAGAAATAGATATTCATTAAAAATAATAAATATCGCACCCTGCGGCACTTCTATAAAAATGAAGATTATAAACATGAAAAGAAAAGTTAAGATAAATATTTTTGGCTTGAACTCCTCGTACGAGACAAACTTTTAACCAAATCAACGTAAAAATCAATGTTTTGTAGAAATTCACTCGGGCCGAGATTTTAACTTTTTTTCGGGCCGGGCTCGGGCCGAACTTTTAACTTTTTTACCGGGCCGAATTTTTCTTTCTCTGAGCCGGCCCGGGCCTAGAAATGTTGACCCGTGCAGACCTGTAGTCTGCACACCGGGAGCTTCTAATGTATTATCCTCAGAAAAAATTATTAAAATCCTATGAATCATTTTTGCTCCTGTAAAACTTTTTTAATGAGGCGATTTTAACCAATTTTAATATTTAATATAGCTTTAAATAATTATTCGATTAAAAAAAAAAAAACTCTGGATCATCGTGTTTATCAAATATTTCTCTATAATACTAGCCATTTTCATGTTTTTGTATGCAGTAGTTTTCTTAATATTAACGAAGAAGGATCCTCCCCGGTCACAAAAAAATTCATTGACAGCGGCGCGGCGGTGACATGCGATAGTTACTTTTTTTTTTTTTTTTTTTTTTTAAGACTAGGGGGCACGACCCCCTACGAGCTACGCTCGCCAACCCCCGTCCAGACACCGCAGACTCTAAATGCACGCTAATTTGATCGGCTTTAAAAAGATTTCGAAAGATTGAATTATAATTTAAAAAACAGTGGCGATCTCCCTATAAACGAATTCTTATTCATTTCTCTTTGATTGGGGAATTTTAACGCCAAATCCGCTGCGGTACTACTTGATTATCCTGTCGACCAATTTCGCCAAATTATATAAATCGCCAAACCACTCGCCAAATTATACAAATTGATATAATTTTTATTTTAAATAACGAAAGAACAAATAAATTCGTACAACATTAATAAAAACACAAATAAAACGTCGAAATAAAAATAACTGGATGACGTAGACACGTGTAACAACATTTCAAAATAAGCTAATATAAAAGGAATTAAGTAAAGAGAGTCTTCGTCTCCTGGTATTTTTTAACAAAGCGAAAAGAAAGTTCTTTTAAATGAGACATTTTAAATTAATTCTCAAAATATCAAATAAATGTCTAGCGCAATTTCTAAATTTAAACTTTTTTGCAATATTATTTTGTGTTCATTTTATGTAATAACTATAATGTGACGTAAATGTGACGTAATTTCTCCTAAGACTTCTAACGCATGTGAATGAATTTATTATTTTACAATATCCTTTCTCTTTTAAAATTCACGTGTATACTTTTTATGACTTAATTTTTAATAAGTTCCTGCTTTTTATACGTAATTATTTAATTCTAATTTGAAAGTTTTTTTCCTGTTTATAATAGTCACGTGTAAATAAATTTTTAATTTGAAGCAAACATTATTGCTTGCGCTTTTTATACAGTTGGCAACAGTTTAAATTAGTACAATTTTCTGAAATCTGTAAAAAATATCTCTAGAAATGCTGAAAATTTGAATTTAAAATACAAATAAAACCTGAAAAAATGAGTCAAAATAAAAAAATTAATGCAATCTGCACTCCGGCAAAGTCTAACGCATAATAAAATGATCTAAAAATGATTACACTGCCATGTATAGTTTTTGCTGCTATAAAACTTTTTTAGTGGAACGATTTTGTCCAACTTTAGCATTAAATAACTCTTAAAATAATTCTTCGATTTGAAAACTGTCTGCATCAGCGTGTTTATCAAACATTTCTGTATAAAACCACCGATTTTCATATTTTTGTATGCATTATTTTTGTTAATATTAACGAAGAAAGGCCTCCGGTCACAAAAAAATCAAAACCGGCGGCGGTGACAACGGTAGTTACTTTTTTTTTAGAATAGAGAGAATAGAGAGATACGTCGAGATTTGGCACTACATTATTGCAATTGTTAACAGATCCTATTAAGTTTTAAGTAAAAATAAAATATCCAAGATATGGAATTCTTTTTTAAATTAAAATATATTTTAATTTCAAAAGTCCATTTTTCTCATCTGTTTTATACAATGCATCAACGTATCTTTAAATATAGTTTATCACTTATAATTGGACTGCAGTAATTACTTGTTTATATTTCTCTATTCAATGGAATGCCAGTTTTTTCCATCGAATGTAATCTTATCAAAAGGTAAATAACGGTTGGATTGGGTTGGGTTGAGTTGATTTTTGATGGCCGTTTATCTACTCGAGAATATAGGCCCGGGGGGGGGGGGGGGGTCTTTGTAAGGGAACATAATCCGTATTTACGCATGGAAATCCAAAGTTCGAAGAAAACCACGAAAACTCCGAACGATTAGACCGACGGACGTAATTGGGTTCGGACCCAGCACCTCTCGTCTACCAGCTTCGAGAGGGTAAATAAAAGATATTAGTAAATTATGATGTTAATAGTTAGCACATTTTTTTTATCAAGTCTTTGTAAATTTATTACTGGCCAGTACTTAAAAAAAATTGACCATTGAAAAAAAAAAAAAAATCCATGTGCTGGCCAGGGAGTAAAAAAGTTAATTTTGACCTATACTAAGAAAGCGCGTTGTAGTTCACCTCAGTGATGCATATTAATCTCATTATGTTTGAAATATCATAACATTAATAAAATGCGCCGCAAACATTTTTTTTCCCGCAGAAATCCAAATTTTTTGCAAAACGTAATGGCGTTCGTTCTTTTGTGTGTCCTTGTAAATGAACTATAAATGCTACACACTTTATTTTCAATTCCGAAACTTCAACATATAAAAATTACATGACAATCCACGTATATTTACGAGAGCTGGAGCACAGACAAACCGAATTCATAAACACTTTTCAACTACTATGTTGAAAGTCTTAATACTGTTTTAATAAAAATAAGGAAAAGAAAAAGTATCAATGTGTATAATGTCATTTGACTTTTTGCAAATCTCTAGCTTGATGATCATCTTCCATCTGCTCTGCAGTAATTGTGAACAGAGAAAGCGCTTCCGGAATAGGTTGCCAGATGTTGGCTTGTTATCGCCAAATGTTTTTTCCCCTCCTGTTTGAATGACAGATTAATTGCTTAAATGATAAGAAGCTGGTATAAAAAAAATGTCTTGAATTATTCAGTGTATTAATATATATATCCTCTTGAGTCGTAGTGTTAAGAGTACAGATTTTCTTTGTTCAAAAGTTGTAGTGCAAGTGTGTGTTAAATCATTATAACTTTATTTGGTGTCGCATTGTATATTTTTTAAATTGTCTTTTTTTAATTAATTTTTATCGAAGGGATTAAAACATTTCGCCACTTTTTAACGAATGTGCCAAGGACAAAATATTAATTAAAAAATAAAAATTTTAAACAAGTAATAATTTTGATAAACAATATAATATTTGGTCAGCTGCAGTGTAATCTGTTATTTAACAACCCTTGAGGGGCGGTGGGATATATTATATCCCACCTAATTTTAATCGTGATTTGCATCAGAAATTTTTAATTAATTTTACCTTTTTAACGTTGGTGGAAAAAATGTAAAAAATTGCTATTCCTTATTTTGAATTTTTTTTTTCTTCAAAATTTCCAGTGTGAATTAAACATTACAGAAACACAATTGCTTGCCCCTGAAAGTGTTAAGAGGTACAGAGATGAAAGTTTTTCCATCTTTTATTTTTTAGAAATCCTCTCTTTCCGCGCCTCTTTTTTTTTGGGGGGGAGGGGGGGAATGGGGGCGGACAACTTTTTACGGTCTTTTTCTCTAGCATTTTTTGTAGCAACTTTCACCAGTGAAATGGAATAGCACAAACCGATGCCAACTTTATCGATTTCGACCGGAGACTCGAGATTTTCTGCCTACATGTTTTACTATGTATTTTTTCCGATTTTTTCTTATCATTCCTATAGAAATTTAATATTTCCCTCGGGGCTCTTTTATGCAGCCCTGTATGTAATCTACAGAATTTATAGACACTAAGTTATATGCAAAAAATTAGTTAGATTAAAAAAAGTATACCGCAACTGAAAACCCACTTCTAGCAATTATCGCTCATAGACAGCTCGCTGTAACCCAATTCTTTTGTATGGCCCTGTAAAGAAACTATAAATGCTAGGCACACCTTATTCTATGGTAAGCGTCTTGTAGTGGGTGTCATTGACGTATATAAATTTCAATAAGTTTGAAATAGTGTAACATCATTAAAATACATTATAAAATTATATTTTACCTTAGATCATAATGTAACGGAATTCTTTTTAGTGTCTCTGTAAACGGACTACTACTCTGTAAACACACGCTACACACTTTATTTTCAATACTGAACATGCCATAGTAAACCTCAATAACATATATGAATTATATGGCAATCCGAGTATATTTACGTGAGTTAGAGAGCGAACGGACAGACATTCGACCAGTCAAATCGAATTCATAAACACTTTTCATCTATTAAAGGTATATATAAATATTATACAGACACACAATAAATTGTTGTTTGTCTGTATAATATTTATATATACCTTTTAACTGTTGAATGAAGGCGTTATTTATATGTGTATGTGTGTTTTAATATATATTGTAGTATGAGTGTTTTATTATACTTTTCATCTATGTTGGAAAGTGTTAAGGAAAAAATGCTATCTGACCAATTTAATTACATTAGACGCTGGCTGGATTTTTGTCTGGAAATGAATCCCATGCCCGGCCCGAATCTGCAGAAGAAAATAAGGCCCGGGCCAACCATAATGAGTCTAATGAAAAAAACCTCTCGAGCCTGACCCGCGGTCTGGATCCGTGCAGACCACCTAATATCCTTATTATTTTCATTTACCTTGTGTACTCTTCTTCTGCAGCGTATCTTTTGATTGAAAAATATTTAGCAATTTCATTCTAAAAATTTTATTAATAACATGCAAATGAAATCGGTTTCACAGCACACTGAAATGTCTCATCTTCCTGGTAGTTGCTCCTTTGGCTGGATAGATTTTAAACAACTGGGGATGTTGATTCCACGTATTTTGAGCGAAAACCGGTCTTAGCTGCTTGTTTCATTTTCTACATAATTATGTTTCACAAGCTTTGCGTGTTGTCTTAGTATCTTATTCTTTTTCCTTTGCAATTGTCTGTATGTGATGGATGTTGAACAAGAAGGAAGTAGTTAATATGTGATGTGCTATGAAGAAGAGTGAAAATGAAGTAATGAGAGAGATCATTATTTTCATAACACATCTTCTGGGAACTGTTTAATAAACATAAATGAAAAGATAATTGTTATATTTAAAATAGCTTGAAGCCATTTTTTAACACATTCTAACACATTTAAAATGTGATAATGTCTGTATTGTCTGTTTTATTCGTTTGTCAGACTGCTCTTTCAAAAAAATATAGAGTTAGCGGAGTAAAAATTGAAATTTTGTTGCATAATGCAAGTGCATCATTGTTAGATATTTTAACATGGTAGTAAGTTGCGCTCCCAAGGTACAAATCCTGTCCCCTTTATTCTCCACCTGCCTTAATTGTGTCTTTCTCTTTTACACGCTGGAGTAGGCTTGGCTTTCTCATTATTGTCGAAGAAATTTAGAAAAGAAAATCGCGAATGTTTGAAACTCTTTGCACCATTATTTTTTATCGGTAAAGTATAGGTGCAGATTCACGGTCGCCAGTTGCCACATGGTGACTAATTTTTTGCTGTAGCCAGTAACTTTTGGTGTCCATGTGTTTTATAGATAATTTTTTTATAGAAAAACAAATGATTGTACTTTGATTTATTATAGTTCAAAATAGTCTCACATTCACATTTTTTTTATATGTATTTTTGTATGACAAAATCAAAATAAGAAATATTATGTTCCTAATATTCCACACTATCATGATTGCTTAGATTATACATATTTCTTATTTTTATTTTTTTGTGTATATTGCCCAACTTTATGTTCTGATTATACATAGTTTAAGATTAATATAATATTTAATTAACATTCGAATTTCAGTTCGAATTTATGATTAAATTAAATGTACACATTTGATGTAATTAGTTTGTTTTATTGTGCTTGTGTATAATTAAATAAATTATTTTTCACTTTGAATTCCTGCATTTTTTTGTTTAGTTTTTCTGAAAACTAAAAACTATTAATTGTTTTTATGCGTTTGTTTTTTGGGTTTAGGAGCCACAGGCTCCCTCCAGATTTTGGTAATGTGCACCTATACTGTAAAGAAAAGAAAAGAAGACAGAGTAGATATGAATTTTCGATAAGATTTATACGGAAAAATCCTTAAACATTTTTTACAATAAGACATTAAAGTAAATGAAAACGTGAATGATTTACTTTTTAAAAGTGTAATTATACTAGATATTACCAGCCAAATCTTGACGATAAACAAATTAAAGGTTCCACAGAAAAAGTTTCAAAACATCATGAACATGTCAGAATTTTTTACAGAACATTTGTTAGCAATGGTTAAAAGAAATAAATCTTTTATAACCAAGCTCAAGTTTTTATAACCGGCTGCATATTATGTCTTTACACGGATACAGACAACAGAACATTTTCCAGATAATTCAATTTTCATATCCAACAAGTAAAAATTAAATTTAAAAAATCAAAAAACTCGACTGCGTAAAAAGCGAACTAATTAATAATTTCTCATCAGTGTGAAACTATTTTTTATATTACTTACCTATTTTTTTATTTACTTGTATTGATGACTTTTAAGTTGTGTTTAAATGTTAATTCCTATCTATAAACACTGTTTTGATGAGGCCGTCTATGAAGATTAAAGTTACAGTTAAACTAGAGATCTTACCTACTCAACTTTCAGGCTGTGTAATATCTTCTGACTGTAAAATAGCGTATGAAACATAGTCTTCATTTTGAAATTTTCATCCTATCCAATGATATGCCACTCAATAGGGTGCGTAAAAATAAAAATTTCGTCTCTGCCGCCATTTTGAATTTATGAATACAAAACATAGCCTGTAACCATCGGACGGTTGAGACAAATCGATTGAGACCTCCTCATTCATTAAAATCCATCCAGCCGTTGGGATGTTTCGAGAGTATAAAGAAATCCACATACCCAAATACGCGTCAAACACACAACACTTCTTGGCAGTCGGGTAAAAAGGAGCAACCTCGTTTTTTTTTTCCGCTTTCAAAAATTTCTTTATTTGTAAATGTTTTAAGTTAAAATTTTTAGTTTTCTTTAATATAAACATTACAATACCATGCAATTGCATACAAATGTGCTAACATTAACAATAGACGACAACGCAATTTTTTATATAAATATCTTTCTTTCCTTTTTTTTGTTTTGTTTTACGGAAAATAATTACTTACTTTTCTTAGTATAGTATATGCCTTATTGATCAATAATTGTAGTAAAAAAATATACCAAAAATTGTAGATCATTTCAATTTATTTAATCGATAATTACATGCCAAAGCTTTTAATTTAAAATTTTAAATACGAAATCATTAGTTAAAAAGATATTAGGGATGATAAATTTGCCTTAATAATAATGAATAAAAAAACAAATTCTATAACTTTTCTTCCTGATATAAAATATAATTTACATTATTAACCTGAGTATCAGAACACTAACAATATTTAAGAAACATCTTATGCCAGGAACATGGCTCGAACCCACACTTCCTTTACATAACAAGAATTTCTACTTTCTGGCCCCTTAGACCATCCGGCCATCTCGACTTCGCTAAATATCCCCGTGACACTTCATTTAGCGACAGAAAAGCACCCTAAAGTGCTCATTCGCATGCAGTCGTCCAAAATCGGTCTTAACTCATTAACGCCGGTTGGTACGAAAATCTGCCATTTAAGAAATACGAAAATTTTAAATATGAAAACCAGTATTTCTGTACGGAAATTTTCATATTACTTAATCTCAAAATTTTGAGAGATTAAATAAATTAAAAATTACAATATGGGAAAATTGGTGTCAACTGGTACCGAGGCATTAAAAATATGTAAAATAAACTCGGCATTAATGGGTTCCGCTTTGCGTTTTAAATATATAGATGTATCTTTTTTACATACAGTATCTTTCTAAATGCTTTTAAAAATTAATCAACGATTTGACAGACATCTTGTGATTTTACGCGTTAATTGCAATCTTTAAATTAAAATCCAAAATGTTTATTAATTTTTAAAGATATGTTTGGAAAAATATTTTGTTATAGCATCTATAAATTTAATGAGAAAACTAAAACTCTAAAATCGTTTAAGAGCAACTTAAAATATTACAGATGTGATGAGCAGGTAATCAATAATCGTGAAGCTTTACATGAAAGTTAGTATCTCGACACGTCTAACCATTTGATACACTAATTCGTAAAAAATGCATGACTTTTTAGAGGACAGACGGTGGAAATATTAAAAATTGACATCATAATCGTATAATTTATCTCAAACTTGAATACAAATTTTACTTAAACAACATATCCTGCTATCTTATTACAAAAGTCGTCAGTTTCATCCATTTGTGGACATTTTAGTAGAAACTCTCTTCACATCCTGGCATTTGAGCAATCTGGAAAGTATATGCGATAATATTTCACCCTATTACTACAGCAGTCATGACTTCATTATTCATGATGTCCTCAATATGTGACGAAGGGATGTCCCGGCGATTTCCTCTGGTTGATTGACTGCAAAGGAAGTTCATAGTTTCATGCCGTAATAGTTGGTCTGGTCTTGAACCGATCCTAACCGGGTGCACTTAGGAAACAGGTGTTAAAAATTTTCAATTTTCCTTTTTGTATATTCCTTCCCATTGAAGTATTACCAACACTTTTCATAGATTTGTTAGTCTTTGGATGTTTGCTAAGAATGAACATCATCTTGTAGTTGTTAGTCATCAGTATTATAGAAATTTTTCTGTACCGTGCATGATCATAATAAAGTTGGATATTGTATATCTTTGGTAAGTAGTTTTTTCATCTTTCATTACTATAATACTACAGGTTTACAATTCAATGCTTTTATGAATGATGCATGCAGTATTCACATTCACATGCTATCCGTGCTTCAGATGCTATAATAATTAAAGTTCATGATCCTGTGCGTGCGTACGCGCCTGTGTGTGTTTTTTCAGTGACTTACTAATGCGGGGGCAGCTTCCACGCTCCTAGGGGGGGGGGGAGGGAATTAGTCACGATTTTCTTTAAGGTAGTGCTAAATAGTTAAATTTCCAAAAAGATTACCAATAAATTTTCAAAGATTTAGGAAGGGAACGTGGTCCCCCCTTCCCCTCTCTTTTTCCCGTCCCCCCCCCCTAAGAAAAAAAAAGCTATGTCATCACAAAACTAATGATTAAAATTGGACAACTTCAACAGTCCATTGTTTTCAAGAGAAACTCATTATTGACATTTTCCTCTTAACGAGGCAAGTTAAAAACCATTCATGCTGACCAATTGGGGGCCATTTTTCTTTTAGACGTCTTATTAAATACGAAAACAAACATAAGGAAAATTTGCAAACAAATACTCCCGTCAACCAATCTGTCATATTTTCTGCTTGTTTCCTACTAGTATTTTAATTAAAGTTGTAAAGTTGTGACTTACTTTCTTATGATTCCTTGCAAATAGTGGGCCCCCACCAGTGGCTGAGAGGTTCTGCTCTCGAAACTGGTAGACGGGAAGTGCTGGGTTCGATCCCAATCGCGCCCGTCGGCCTAATCGTTCGGAGTTTTCGTGGTTTTCTTCGAACCATGGATTTCCATGCGTTAATACGGGTTAGGTTCCCTTAGAAAGACCCCCACGAAGGGCACTCCCCCTCGGGCCTATATCCCTAGTGTAGATAATCGGCCGTCACAAAATCAACCAACCAACCTTGCAAATAGTGTGAATAGTACCTGGTAAAAAAATTATGTGAATAAACAATAGATATGTCGTTTAATACTCGTCCTGATATACGAACAATTTCTATGGATATAGAGAACCCCTTTCCCCGCCCCCCAAGAATGATGCTTGCCTCTGTCCCTTAATTAGTCTAAGTCGGATCCTGTGTGTTATCTAAAGAGACCGCTCTGCACAGAGCTATAAGATTTGACAGGAAGGTATGTCTGAAAATATGCATCTCGAAGCCACTTCTAGCTCACAGGCTATCAAATCTTGAGAGCTAATGTGCCTGCAGGTTCTGTGTATACATATATATGTACGTAACGTGATAATAACTCTTGATAGAAATATCCGATTTGCTTCAAATTTTATAGATTCATTCTGATAAGGCGCTTCCCTGATTAGTTTTGGGGTTCATAGGTTAAGTATAAAGGGGGGGAGGGACGGGGCTAATCACCCTTAAATTATTTTTTTTAAGTTCATTATAATAAAAAAAATTAATGTCTTCCCCTTTATTTTTTTGTTTCTTAATTTAAATAAATGGGTTTTTAATGCAGAATTATCCGATTTGCTTCAAATTTGCTATACCGGTTTATTTTGATAAGACGCTTCCTTGATTAGATTTGAAGGTTCATTGGTGAAGTATAAAGGGGGGGGGCTAATCCCCCTCTCAATTTAGCTAAATGGGTTTTTTTGTCGATTTCTTTATTTTCCGAGCAGCATTATTCTTTGAAATAAGGGTATAATGTACAATTAGTGCAGAGCCGAAACTAGCCTTTTTTGCACCCGGGGGCGCCCCCCCCCCTCCTCCGCAAAGTATAATTACAAAGAGAATTTTACTAATTTTCTAATAGCCAAAATATGTAATACACAACTACAAAATCTGCTTTGTCAAATATTGATTCATTAAAACCGTGGAAACGGAATCTGAAAGGATTCCACTTTATATAGTATCCTTGCGCCATATCATCCTAGATTCTTCTATGCTTTTGCATTTGCAGAAATACGCTACTATCACTGCATTGGTCGACTCGTGACATTTCTACTCGGGCAGGTGCGCCAAAATAAGAGAATGTTTCCATACATACCACTTCCCTATAGGTTTGTTTCGTGTTTGTAAACATTCTGTTAATTTGGCGTACTGCGCATCCTTCTCGCATAATAATATCAAGAATTGTCAAACAAAATGGTAACATTTGCCTACGATGATTTTCACGTAGAAGAAAGCTATGGGGCTGAATAGTGTACACATATAACGTGGGGGGAGGGGTCTGGCACTTGACATCGTAAGATATCTGTAGGGGAAGGGGGGTTATCATTTGATATCGTTATCTTTTTTGATCAAAACAAAATTTACTTTTTTGGTATCTTTTTCTTTGGCCGTTATCTTAATTTTTTTGTCTGTTTTCTTCTTTTTGTGAAAATACAAAGTTATAATTAAAACCATTGAATCATTATAAAACATTTCATTCCAAAATAGGGAATAACCCAACGTTCGCCATTAATATTCTCCTGCCATATGCGTATATAATTCGTTGTTAGAGAAACCAGATTCGAAATTATACTTCTTATTTTTGCTAGTAAAAGATAGGGAAGAATGTTGTCCACCTGTTTTATTTCGAAGTTCTGTTTAGCCCCGTGCAAGGGCGAAGTACAAGAAGACAGTATTACTTTTCAATGCATTATGTAATAAAGAGTTATTATTAAAAACTTTTAAATAATATTTATTTAAAATGTTATTTGGTATAAAGTTATTTATTATATAACAGTGATGTATTATGAATTTCTTCTGTTTATTTAAATAAGTAAAATATGCAAATAAAAAATGTACAACCATAACTGTGTATCATTCAGACCTGCCAACTGCTACGAAAAAATCGTAGTTGCTACGATTTGGACCTATAAACTACGATGCTACGAAAATCTGTCTTAAACTACGATTTGTTTGCAAAAAACACAAACGCATTTTTTTTTTTCTAGTTGTGATTTTTATCCCGCGCAGCCTATTTTTCAGGAGTGATTCTGTTCCAAAATTTCAAAGTATTAATTTTCGAAACTTTTAAAAAATTGGCCATTAGTCCGAAAATTTGAACATTAAAAAATGCTCATGGGGGAAAAAAAATCTGTGCTGCAAAACAAACTTCTTAACATAAAACACTCTTTATGTATATTAGCCATAAGTGAATTGTGTTTCTGAAAATATTTATAAAGGAATTCTCTTAGAAACAAGGGTGCCTTTTTTAAGAATTTCTGGCGAGGGGGGTGGGGGTCTTTAAGGATAAGGTTTGAAATAGTGTGCAAAATCGCACGTTTTGCGATAAACTATCGCGAATTTCGACAAATAACCATGTAAAAAAATCAATTTCGTCGATTGGTTGCTGAAGAAAATAAATTTCGTCAAAGGATCGTGGTAAAAACGTGAATTTTGTCAAAATATCGCAGAGAGAAAACGCAAATTTCGTCAAATGATCAGTAAGAAAATGCAAATTTCATTGAAAGATTAGTTAGAAAACGCAAATTTCACCGAAATATCGCAGAAAGAAAACACCAATTTCGTCAAAGGATCGTGGTAAAAAACGCAAAATTCGACAAAGGATGGCGGTTAAAAATGTGAAATTAGTCAAAAGTTCGTTGTAAAAAGTACGGATTTCAATATAGAATCGTGATAGAAAAATGTGAATTACGATTGTGGGAAAAAAAAATTGTGACTATCCTGAAAGATGGCTGTGAAACCCGAAAAGTCCAACCAACCAACCTCCAGATTCATTTAAATTTTGTGCGCTACGATTTCTCATTTTCAAAGGTTGGCAGGTCTGATCATTGCAAACGTATAAAAAGGAAAACAATTGTAAAAATAAAAAGAATTTTTAAACACTGATAACAGTATTATTAGGGGGAGGGGGATTCGAGGATTGATGATAACGTATGATATCGGAAGTTAGGGAGGGGGGTCCGAATTACCAAAAAGTTGATAACCTTATATATTTACAACCCCTATAGCTTCACCTGCACAATGGACTACACCATCGACTTGATATTATTATGAGAGAAGTATGCGCAATACGCCGAAATAACAGAATGTTTACAAACCCGAAACAAACCTATAGGGAAGTGGTATGTATGGAAACATTATCTTATTTTGGCGCATTGCGCATCCTGCCTGAGTTTAAATATCACGAATCGACCAATGAATTGATAGTAGCGTATTTCTGCAAATGCAAACAGGGAAAGTTACGAATATTTTAGCAAGTTAGCATTATTTTTTTTTATAACTCAAAAAGCGCATCTTCGATTTTAACGAAATTATTTTTCTTAAAAGTACATACTTTGAGCCTTATTCTGTAATTTTCTGATTGGTGTAAATATAAAATTACTACATTAATATATTTTTTAAAAAATATTTTTGTTTATTTTTGTATGTTAAAATTTTTGTAAAAATGGGAAAAAATATATATAATGTGAACTGATATATTCTTCAATAATTAGCGTTGGTTTCATTTTTTTTAAACTTTTGTTCTTTTTGAGAAAAAGTATTTGAAAAATAGTAGCGCCGGCGCATGCGAAATTTGACTTTCCATAAGACTTTTAGCATTAGTGCGAAATCCTGCAATTTCATTGGCTATCGCTTCACCGATAGCCAATGAAATTGAACGGAACTTCTTTCTCTGAAAGGACAAGTATAAGAGTAAAATACTGTGTAAAGCGGGCACATGGTATTTTGGTATGTCAAAGCGTTGAACGATCTAGCCCAGTGGTCAAGACTAGGACTGGTTAAGATTTTGCATTTGTAATCCTAAAGTTGCGTGTTCTGTCCTTTCGCTGGCGTTTTCACTTTTTTAGAGTTTTGTTTTGATTTTTATTAAGTCAGTTAGTTAAAATCAGTCGATCTTTATTACCAGTTCTTTTGTAATTTTTTTTTAATCAAATTAGATTTTCAAAAATAAATTAAATAATTAAATTAAAAAAATCATTTAATCTATTTTTAATAATTAAAGTAAAAATTTATTAAAATGCAATAATAAATTTCCTAGGCTTAAAAGTATTAAAAGTATTTTCATGTTAGATTTTTATAAAGTTCTGATCATTTTAAATTTATCTGTTATTTAGATTACTATTTTTTTCAAATTGTAAATGTTATACAGATAATTGAATAAAATTTTTAAATTCATATGACTTATAGGGTATTTTTCTAATAAATAAATTTCTTTAATAATTAAAGAGTAATAATAATATTTTCTTAAGTCAGTTAGTTAAAATCAGTTGATCTTTATTACCAGTTCCGTTGTAATATATATTTTTTTTTTTGTCAATTAGATTTTTTCTAATAAATTTAAATAATTAAATTAAAAAATTCATTTAACCTATTTTTTAATAATTAAAATAAAAATTTATTAAAATGCAATAATAAATCTCCTAGGCTTACATTAAAAGTATTTTCATGTTAGATTTTTATAAAGTTCTGATCATTTTAAATTTATCTGTTATTTAGATTACTATTTTTTTTTTGTAAATGTTATACAGATAATTGAATTAAATTTTAAAATTTATATGACTTATAGGGTATTTTTGTAATAAATAAATTTGTTTAATAATTAAAGCGTAATAATAATATTTTCTTAAGGCTGTTCTTAACTGCTCTGTTCAACAAGCGCAAAACGTTTTGACACATTTACAAATTCATTTTTAAACTGAAAGGTATAAAATTGGAAAGCCCGGCCATGGCAGCGATTTGGAATTGAACTGTTTTGCCCATTTTTTGATCAATCCATTACCTATTGAGTTATAAGCGATTTTGATCACGCAACAAACATATTTTTCGCCCGCTCTTCAGTGCTCTTTCTTCTTTCGTGCGGAAATTCGGTTCAAAACGCCCACTTTGACACTATTTTCTGAAAGATCTATTGCGTTTGCAAAAAAATGAAAAAAAAAAAAACAGCTCAGTTACATAGTTTCTGAACAACAACACAGCTAGTTTCATGCATTTTCGATCAAAAATAAATTAAAACTTATGTCAGAAAGTTGCCCTTTTGGATTTGAGAACACCCTTAAGTCAGTTAGTTAAAATCAGTTGATCTTTATCACCAGTTCCTTTGAAAAAAAAAAATTGTCAATTGGATTTTTTTAAATAAATTTAAATAATTAAATTAAAAAAATCCATTTAATCTATTTTTTAATAATAATGTAATAATAATATATTCTTACCTTACATTAAAAATATTTTTTGTTGGAACTTTAGTAAGTTATATAAATATATATATATATAATTTATTAAAGTGTTCATTTCTCAAAATTAAGTATTATCTTTCATATACAAAAATATTTATCAATTTATCAGCTGCTTTCTAATTTTTTTATTGTATATTCAATACTACTAAATTCTTATATATAAACTGTATGTTTAAAATGAATATTTATTAAAATTTAATTTTAATATCTTCTAAACTTTCATGAAAAGTACTTTTATGCTAGAACTCCAGTAACATATAAATAGTAATTAACAGAATTAAATTATTCATCTTTAAAAATTAATTATTTATCCTTTATATATAAATTACATTAATAATATATATTTCAATGATAATTTAACCATTGAAGACAGTAAATTGCTATGCTTTAAATAATTGAATGTATGATAAAAATGTAACAAAAATAAATATATATATATCTGTGATTTAATAATTATTCACAAAAAATTCTATTATATATATATGTTGCAATAAAAATGTAATATATATCAAACATGAACAATGAAAAATATTTTGCTATTAGTTGCAATATATATATTTAAAATAACGATTATTATTATTATGGTGATTTTTGTTTTTATCTTTATTTATTAATTTATTATCAGTAGCTTTACCATTTTTATTCGAAATATAATATTGTGATTAAATTTTACTACATAATACCACTTAGGAGCTAATGTTATATAATTAAAATAAAATATCTACTTAAATGCAATAATAGTATCTTTTAAACTGACATAGAAAAATATTTTTATATATCTAGATGGAACTTTAATTACTTATTTTTAGTTAAGCTGCTAGAACTTTAATACTGATTGCAAACATCTGAGTAAAAAAAAAAAAAAAGTTCTAAGCAGCTTATTATAACAATCACATTATTTTATCATAATTTAACTAAGTCAATGAGGTTTTAGAATTTTTGATAATTTTCTTATAGAAAATTAAATCAAATTTAATAATTAATTATATATTATGTTATTAACTTTATATCAATTGATTTTGTGTTCAGTTTGAGAAATATATGCGCTTTTTTTTAATGCATCAAGTTATTGTTATCATCAAGAAATACAATTTATGAAATGAGTAACAGCGCTGTTACTTGTAAAATGGATTTTTTCCTTTCCGGGAAAGAAGTTCGGTTCACCGTTAGCCAATGAAATTGCCGGATTTCGCACTAATGCTAAAAGTCTTATGGAAAGTCAAATTTCGCCCGGCGCATACTTCCCCGATTATCTCAAGGACAGTTCAAGGTCAGAAGCTAAAAACACACTATATTGTATTCTCATGGTGAGCCTTATTATCACACATGTTATTTCAAACATCGGCCGTGGGGGGGCCGGCTAGACCCTTTCATACGGATAGGTTAATTTTTGAATGAGTTATCGCTCTTTTTGTGATTTTTCCTTAATTTTTGGAAACCAGGGTAGACATTTTGTATAAACATGTTTTTTTTTTTTTTTTTTGGTATCTCTGACCCCTAAAACGTATAAATCCGTCGAAAACCGGAAGTCGAAAAAATTTAGATTACAATACTTTCTTCTATAGAAGAAAGAAGAAAGTAATAACCTAATGCTTACAAAATTGGAATGTGTTGTTCAAATATAACACAGTATATATCCATTTAAAATGGGCATCTTCTAAAAACCCCTATCCTTTTTACTTTCATCTATCTTTACAAGAAGAAAGTATTAGACTCGTGAAAATTTTCGACTTCCGGTTTTCGACGGATTTACACATTTTAGAGGACAGAGATCCCAGAAAATATGTTTTTACAAAATGTCTGTCTGTAAGTATGTGACACAAATTTTGTGGGCGCTCTATCTCAAAAACTAATGCACGGAATTTAATAAAAATTTATATTCAGTTAGTCCCTGGTTTAAATTGGTACTGATTAGTTTTTGGTGTAAATCGCTCAACAGGTGGTGCTGCTATGCAGCATTTCGATAGCTCAATCTCTCCAGATCTAATGCTCGGATTTTCATCATCGTCAGATTCAGTTAGTCCTTTACATGAATTGACGTTTTATACACTTTGGTGTAAGTCACTCAACAAGTGGAACTGCTATGCTGCATTTTACAGGATTTACATGATTTCCGCAATAGATCTATCTCAAGAACTAATGCACGAATTTTCATCAAACTTCAGATTCAGTTAGTACTTGATATGACTTGGAGCTGATTACGTGTTGGTGTAAATCGCCCAACAGGTGTCGCTGCTGTACTGCATTTTTCACGATTCCCGCAATAGCTCTATCTCAGGAACTAATGCATGAAATTTTCATCAAACTTCAGATTTAGTTAGCCGTTGACACAAGTTGTTGCTGATTAGGTTTTGGTGTTAATCGCCCAATAGGTGGCGCTGCTATGCTGGAATTTTCACGATTTTTTCAATAGCTCTTATCTCAAAAACTAATACACGGATTTTCCCCAAACTTCAGATTCAGTTAGACGTTAACATAAATTGTTGCTTGGTGGTTTTGGTGTAAAGCACACAATAGATGGCGGTGCTAGGCTGCATTTTGCTGGATTTACACGCAGCACCGTGCGAAAGGGGGGGCGAAGGGGGCGGTCGCCCCGGGCGCGGAAATTTAGGGGGCGCCAAATTTGTACTACCAATTTTCCTTTTTTTTTATTGTCGTCGATCATTTTCATTGGAATTTTTTTTCACTCTTCGATATTCTATTTTTTTTTTTTTTTTTTTTTTTTTTTTTTTTTGTAAAACTAAATGTATGTATTTACATAGCGGGAATTTTTTTCCCAATGGAAGTATGTACATTTTGCATTTCCAAGTTATTGCCTCGTTCACATTTACTTTTCATTGAGCTCTTTAGATCTAATGATTTTATAATATGCTTTTGTGATATTTTATTGCAGTGTTTCTTAAACTTTTGCACTCTGCGGCCCCTTTTACACCGTATACGAAAGTTTCTGTGTCCTATTCTGATTCCACTATGGAATCATTCTTATAGTCATTCGGTCATTACTTTGCTGTTAAAAACAGGTCTAACACAGGATGAAAATGCTGATTACATGAAATCTGCCATTGCAGAAGGACGGCAATTTTCTACTAACGTTCAAGAAAATTATACCTAGTGGAGAAATTATTAACAGTGATTGCGGCTTATTGGATAACATAAGGGAATCGCTATATTTTGTTTTCTCTGTTTATTATACACCAATTATCATGATCGACCTCCAAAGTTGGCCAATCCAAATTGTGGGTTTTTCATGTGGAAGAAATTAAATCCTAAAATTCCTGAGCATAAAAATGCTCTAGAACACAGGAATGCATGCATTCGCTAAAAGCAACTTGAGAGACGTTTAAAATTAAATCACGTAATCGACAGCAAATTTGAAAAGAGCAAAAGTTAAAATTATTGAAAGTGAAAAAGATAATTGGCGAAATATATTCAGGATGAAATTATGAACCTTCTTGCCAATGAAGTAAGATAAACGATTGTCGAAGAAATTAATAGAGCAAGGTATTTTTCAATTTCATTCGATCGCACTCCATACACCGAGTGTCCTAAAATGGATTGACTGTTTTTAAACTTCAATAACCTGTAAATGGTGACAGCTATTTAAAAAAAAAATTGCGGGAAGGTAATGTAAAATGTCAGTATTTTTTTTTTACCTCGATTCCCGGTTTTAGTTCCAAATAGCAACTATAGATAGCGCTGCAAGCAGGGATGCCCACCTCGGGAACTCAGCTTGCGCTTTAGAGTGATAGTGCAATACCGAGGGGCAGACCACTTGCTGCTCGCGTTACAAATGACTTTTTCAATTCTTATACTGCAGTTTTACAATTTCCCATTACAACATAAATATCGATGATTTGTTGAAGAATTAAACAGGTTTATAGTCAATTCAGGTAACAGCAGTATACTTTATTAAACCATATTCGTGAAAATCAATGAAGTTTATATTGAATTGACAATTATGCCAGCAATGTATAACCACACAAGCACTATAAAGACAACATCTAGCGCCATAGGTGCTCAATCAAGGCCAAAACCGAAATCGCCCAACATTGATGCGAAAAGAAGAGGTTAAATGTATGGAGTGGATCTCATTCTCCAATACAATCTTATTTTTAGGGGCCTATTCTATATATTTAACCTTCTTCCTTCGCATGATGCTAGGGAATTTCAGTTTAGACCTTCTTTGAGTGCTTATTGCTTGCCACCTATCTCTGCTATTTGGAACTAAAACCGAGAATCGCAGTAAAAATACTTCTAATATCTTACACAGCTCTCCTGTAAGAATTTCTTTTAATAATTGTCACCATTTGCAAGTTATTGAATTTTAAACACAGTCCAGTTTAGGAATCTAGTACACCTTACAAAGGACAAATGACGCAAATTATGCGATACCGAAAATAGAAAATTTTCATTCGAGGAAAGGTTTCTTGACTACATCAAGTCAACAAAAAAAAAAAGGCAAAAAAGTAGCGTAAGAAATTTAAGATAAGCTAATGTCCGACAATCTCGACATTCACAGCTGCACAAGAGGTTCTGTTCTCAAAGATGGTAGACGGGAGGTGCTGAGTTCGACCCAATCGCGCACGTCAGCCTAATCGTTCCAAATTGTCCGTAGTTTTCTTCGAACCTTGCAGAGGACACTCCCATCCCATTCCGGCCTACTCAGTGTTGATTTCAGGGGGTGATCTGGGGGAACATTCCCCCCGGAGCAATGAGATGCCCCCCCACCCCGGAAAATTTGAGATTTTGTGTTTTCAATGGTCAAAAAGCACAATTTACCCCCCGGAACTCTATAATGCCCCCCCCCCCCCGGAGCCACAGAAATCTCTCCCGGAGAAAAGTGTCTGAATTCAACACTGGGCCTGCTATATCCAACTTTTAGGTAATCGGCCGTCATAAACAATACCAATATCAACCCTTCAGAGCTCAATGTTGTGATATGGTGCAAATATGGCTTTCCAATATAATGTTGTGTAAGCTCGAAGTAAATAAATTCGTCTATTTTTTTACATGTTCTGCACATTCTCTAAACTTTGAGTTCGTGCTGCTGGTGTATGTCCAAAAATGTCCGGAACTGCATAAAATGTGTTTGTTTTTTTTCTTCTCTTCTACTGAAAGATGGGATATACTTATGTCTCACTTATCAGTTTATTTAAAGAAACATTGCAATACTCTATGGTCCTGAAAAAATAAAGCTATATTTGCAGTTTACGAACAATTGCAACAGATTTTAAAAGCTCTGGAAGACCTTATAGGAATGAAGTAAAATGAGTAAACTTACTCAGGAGCAAAGAGCTTAATAAAGCAAATAAAGAAATTCCCCTTTATTTACGGCTTGGTAGTCTGACTCAGCATTTTAAATGAAATAGAAAAAGTTAATATTATTCTCACGGAAAAAAAAAATGTTAATGTTTTGATCCCCAGCAAACTAATTGAAACACTAAAAAACACTTTTCAGACAATAAGAGAGGAAATTTTTGAACAAGAAAGCGAAGATTTGGTTATCTTCGTAAATGTAGAGTCCTTATTTGAGCAAAACAGAAAACGTAAAATTCGCAGAACAATTTGACTATGAAGCTCCTGATGAAAGTGGAAATATAAAAAAGTTATATGAAAGTGAAGGATTTCGTGTTACGTAGAGACACTTTACCGTGCAACTGAACTGGAGGTTTAAGAAATTGAGAAATATATAACAAGAATTTGAGTTTCTGGCTGGTGCGAATCTAAAATCACTTATCGAAAATCTGTTAATATTGCCTGGACCTGGCCCTTTATTGCTGACTTGAATGGACTTGAATTGTTAAGCGAGGTTTTAAATTCGAAAACCTTATTTCTACCATTAGATAAGAACTTTTATAAAATGGATCATTTAGAAATGTTTGAGTTGCTCCATAATTTTAATTTATGGAATTACAAAAACATGGAAACAGCGTCATAATTTATAAGTATTTCAGTTACAATAAAATAGTAAAAAACTACTTAAGATCTACTATGAGTCGAGAGATTAAGCAACCTGAATTTACTTTCTATAAAATTCAGTGTGTCGCAATCTTTACACATAAAATAATAAACGATTTTGTTACCCTAAATGCAAGAAAAACAAGTCGGATGTACCAATCCCAAAACTTTCTTCTATCTCATACATGTTAATACTTGAAAATTCGCTATCACAGTGTCAAAATTAGACGGCAATCTATGCCCATCATGAGGATTCTAAAGATATGAAATTCCATGCATTGGTTCTTAGGATATGGCCATGTCTGAAATTGTGTAAATTCAGCAAAATTCAGCCTAGCAGCGTTTCGGTCTATTGGGTGTTTTACATCAAAACCTATGTTACTCCAAAACCACCAAGCAACCATTTATGTCAAAGTCTAACTGAAAGTTTGAGGAAAATCCGTGCATTAGTTTTTGAGATAGAGTTATTGCGAAAATCATGAAAATTCCAGCATAGCAGTGCCACCTCTTGGACGATTAACATCAAAACATAATCTGCAACAACTTGCGTTAAAATCTAATTAAATCTGAAGTTAGATGAAAATTCGTGCATTAGTTTTTGAGATAGAGCTATTGCGGCAATCGCGCAAAATGCAGCACAGCAGCGCCACCTGTTGAGAAATTTACACCAACACGTAATCAGCATCACGTTATATCTAGGACAAACTGAATATGAAATTTCATGAAAATCTGTGCATTAATTCTTGAGATAGAGCCATTGCGGCAATCGTAAATAAGGCAGCATAGCAGAGCCACCTGTTGAGCGATTTACACCAACACATGATCAGCATCAAGGCATATCAAGGACTAACTGAATCTGAAGTTTCATGAAAATCCGTGCATTAGTTCCTTAGATAGAGCCATTGCGGAAATCGTAAATAATGCAGCATAGCAGCGCCACCTGTTGAGTGATTTGCACCAAAAACTAATCAGCATTAATTTGTATCAGGGACTAATTGAATACCAATTTTTATTAAATTCCGTACATTAGTTCTTGAGATAGAGTGCCCACAAAATTTGTGTCACACACACACACACAGACAGACATTTTGTAAAAGCATGTTTTTCGGGATCTCTGACCCCTAATATCCGTCGAAAACCGGAATTTGAAAATTTTCATGAATCCAATACTTTCTTCTTGTAAAGATAGAAGACAGTAATAAAATGGAAGTAAATGTATTTGCCTGATATTATATTTTATTTTATATTAATTGAAACATTGTTTCAGTTATCTTCCTTAATTAATGTACTGAAATTATAATTTATTTTTATCTTTTACATTATGTTCTGCAGGTTTTTCGTTTGTTTTGCTTTTTTAATACTTATTGGTTGATTGTTTCTAATCTGGTGTTAGCGATTTTTACCCATTTTCTGCAGCTTAATGACTAAAAACAACTAAAAATGGCTAGCAAAATATGTGAGAAAGGTTAAGAAAAATCTGTCGCAAAGCATCACGATATCATTAACAAATAGGTGCAATTTTCTTTTCAGTTATTTAGTTGTTTGGAATTTCTGAATTAAAATTAAATCTTTTAAAGTTCTAAAATAAACGCAAAATATTTATTCAATATAATTTATTTCTGTTTCTGCCCTTTATCAATTTTGAAGGAGGGGGGGGGGGGGCGCCAAATTGACACGCTGCCCCGGGCGCAGTTTTCTCTTCGCACGGCCCTGTTTACACGATTTCAGCGGTAGTCATATCTCAAGAACTAATGCACGGAATTTCATATCTTCAGCATCCTCATGGTGAGCATAGATTGCCATTTAATTTTGGCAGTGTGATAGCGAATTTTGAAGTATTAACATGTATGAGATAGAAGAATGTTTTTGGATTGGTACATCTGACTAGTTTTTTTTACTGAAAAAAGTTGAAGATCCAGTTATATTACTGCTTAAAGCTGTTACAATATCCTCAGAATGTAGAAGATGTTATTTGAAAAGTTTTACATAAAATAGGTAAAAATTCTAGGCACAAAAATGTATGATTTAAAAATAATATACCTCACAAAAGAATTTTAAGGGTTGGTTGCATATTAAGACTGTTCTCAAATTTCCTCCTCAACAACGCGAAATTATCTGACATATTTAAAAATCGAATAGTGTTTTCCAATTTTTTTCATAAATAAATGACTTAAAGTTGTAAGCGATTGTTGTCACGTGACGACAGGTTTTTCTCCTTTCCCACGCTGTCGCATCCAAAAATTCGGTTCAAAACGCGAACTTTGACAGCATTTTCTAAAAGATATTCTGCTTTTACCAAAAAATTGAAAATACTATTCGATTACATAGTTTATTAATAAGAACAACTGTCAATTTCATGTATTTGCGAACCAAAATGAATTCAGAAAGGTATTTGATAACAGCCGTATTATTTAACTTTAAAAGATAAATGACTTATAAAAAACTTATCGAGATTCCTTCGGAGAGATTATTTTCAGAAATTGGCCCTCACAAGGTCCGTTTTTGCGTAAGTTCATATGATATATAATGTATAAATCATTAATTTAAAAGAATTTGTGAACGATAAAATCTTACACTACAGAACTTAAAATCTTATCACACAGAAAATCTTTCGCACTAAATCTTACACACAGTAAATTAAAACCATTAAAACTAAAGTGTTTTTCGCCAAGCACGATTCTCGCAAAGAAACATCACATTCATCCCGAAGCCTCTGTCTAATCAGATTGCGAGATAGTTTAGATGGTTGGTGGGAAAAAAATGCATTGCAGCGTACGTCATATATAAGGGTGTGTTCATTTCACCAAAAATCACTGAATCTGAAAAAGCGTAGCCAGTACAAACTACAAACTCCGTGATTCAGTCATTGTGATTTTTGTTTTTGTTTACAATTTTACGTATTTGCTTTTTTTTTTTTTTCCCCCCATCTTCGAAGTTGGAGAAAGATTAAAATTCAGTTTTATTCGATTTTTAAGAATACTTTTCGATAGATTGTAACATTTTATTGTTACATTGAGGAATTATTGTAACAAATAATGTTTTAGATTTGTTTAATTGCTCATTTCTTACTTTTCATGTGATAATACGCCCAAAGCTCACCAAACTCAAACTCAAATGTGATAATACATTAATGAAGATTTTCACTTCAGTTAATATTTTTAAATACCCTCCTTGAACCGACATAAAATATATGTATTACGTTCCCCAGGCGCAAATCTTTCCAAAAGCTTATTTTACTTTTTGCATGTGTAAATAGGAACAGTGATTTATACAATAAATGGTTGAAAAAACATTTATTTGCCTGTCTTAAAAATTTTGTTTTTAAAATTCCACAGTAAACTGTTAAACAACATATCATGCGTTAATTTATTTCCCAAATAACTACTAAAATACGTTGTGAACTTAAAAGAATAAATATTTTATGGCACAGATGTGATATACGCACCAGTGTACCTAATTGGCGTTATTTTGCCTGTAATGGTAACCTGGCTATTGTTGTTTATTTATTTATTAATAGTTGTTTAGTTACTTTTTTTTAAATTATATAAATTGTTTTGTTCTGGGTAGTTATTACAAAAACTATTATTTATTGTTATTTCCTTTTTAAAAAAATTAAAAATAAATCTTATGTAACTGATATTCGAAAATGTGGTTTTCATCAAATTGGTGTAAAAAGAAATTGTACCAAACACAGTGAGTATATGACATCTGTGCCTATTTTATCGTGCAGTTATTTAATCAACTAAAAAAAAAAAAAAAAAAAAAAAAATACAGATTACAATAATGAAATTAAATTTTCGTCAATCCGCGTTCAGTAAAACAAGCCAATTGGCCACATCCACATAGTCAGATTCAAATTTGCTGGATGATTGCAGTGCCCTTTAGTGATTGACTTCACATATTATAGGCAAATGGACAAGCCTTCTTTCTTAATATGCCAAGTTCTCCATGTTAGATTACCAGAATTAGGCTTTTTTTTTTTTTTCTATTTACGGTTTATTACTGGTTTCATTTTTTCACCTTCTTTGTGTGCTAGTTAAACTTTATTAGACTTCTGGATGAATTATTATCTTTCTAGGGTTAGTCAGCTACCAATTTTTTGTGCAAGCAAATGTATGAATAGCACTTGCGAATTCTTAGATATTTTTTTTAAATATGGCGACATCATCCGGAGCGCCATTTCAGAACTTTCTTGGGGGGGGGGGGGGGGGAGACATTTTTTGAGGGAAGTTTCATAGCTAAGGGTAGATCTGGCGGTTTACCCCCCCACCCCACCCCCCGAAGTATGAGAAACATTGACTGATGCACAGTGCTGAAACTATCCTTTTTTGCACACGGGGCAAACATGGATTCCCCCCCTCCCCTCTTCTGCAAAGTATATTTACAAGAGAATTTTACTAATTTTCCTATAGCTGATTTATTTTAACATTTAAAATATGTAATACTGAACTACATAATCTACAATGGTGGATCCAAATGGGAGGTCTTGGTGGTCATGACCCCCCCTCGGAACACAACAAAACTAGTCTAAAGATCCTTTTTAAAATGAAATATACAGTAGAGTTACGATTATCAGAGTCCCGCTTAACTGAGTTTTCACTTTAACCAAGTTATTTTCTTGTGATGGACTGATGGCATCCATTATTATGAAACAGCCATTATAAATGAAGTGTTAGGTGAAGATGAAAGAGCAGCCGTAAAAAGTTAGAACTCTGATTTTCTGGTCAGAATGGGAAAAAAATGGCCATAAAAAAAAAAAAAAAAAAAAAAAAATCTATTCCAAATGTATCTTTTATGGTGCCCCTTCGTTCTGGTGCCCGGGGCACATGCCCCCTCTGCCCCCCCCCTAGTTCTGGCCGTGCTCATGCGTACAATAACAGTAAAAACTTTGAATACAGAAACTCAAGAACCAATGAAATATTTCGTTTTAAGCAGGTTTCTGTCTTAACTTCTGTCTTAAAATTTTAATATATTGGATATGAATAAATATTTTTCTTTTTAGACAGGATTCTATTATAGACTGGTTCCATTTTTACAGGTATCCTCAAACACTGTTAAACCATCCACTCTATAGTATAGCTCTGAAAAGAGATGTATTAAAGTAAAAATTGTGAAAACGAAACCTGTCATCTATAATAGATTCCGGTACTTTTCGGTTAGCCGGGTGCCAGTGTTATGTATACATATATATATACTTACATACACACACACACACATATATATTTGACATGTAAAATTACATTGAAGTTTGCAAACATAATATTAAAACACACTAACTATGGCACAAAGTATAAAGGAAACACACAGAAGTAAGTAGGGGCTAATTTGGCACTGCAAGCAAATACTCTTCTGCTTCTTGATTTGTGCACTTATTTAATCTGTGGTTTTCAGTATTTTGCAATTCTATTTTAAATGGAGGTATTTTTCTGTTTAGCTGTTATGTGCAAAATATGACAGTAGAGCCATATTTAGTCAACCTTATTAGAATAGCAGTAACATCATTAGTAGTGTTGTTGTCCTGAAATAATCCAGCATGGATATACGCTATAGGCAAGAGGGTATGCGCTAGAGTCATGAGTATTCATTGCTAGAGTATATAGAGTCTATAATATAAAGCTATAATAAAGCTATAGAGTCATAGCTTTATTTGAGAAACAGAGGGCATGCAGAACTTAATAAATTCCAGAGGGTATATATCATATACCTCCGTATGCCCTCCACTACACCCTTACGTCATTGGTCATACTGTGTTTTGTAATGCAGATTGTTTTAATGTATAGTTCATGAACTTCATAATGTTCTCTCCTATTCATTGACACTTAAGTAGTGTTGACTCTAAGCCGTTTTAGCAGGGCGTAGCACCCGGCGGCTCTTTTAAGCCCTTCTGATGCGGCCAGCTGCCCTTTTTAACATTTCCTATGCATTCTGTGGCAATTCAATTGATCCGGGGAAAATATCGTGAATTCTGAAAACCCTAAACAAACCAGTTGAAAATATTTTTTGTGAACAAGGTACAGGTGTGCGATTTTTGAAAAAAAGTACCCTTTTTTAGAATAGCATTCCCTTTTTGAAAAATGTACCTTTTTTTAGAATAATGTTCCCTTTTTGAAAAATTCCCACCTGGCAGCCCCTTTGTTTTTTTATAGAGTCAACACTATTAGGCATGGATACAATTAATTAAATATTACAAATATAATTTTTTTCTAACCACAAACTCTAATGCTGGGTGTTTACTTTCCATTGAGTTCCTAATATTGTTGTTGAAACAAAAAAGTCATGTTTTTGTACTAATTAATCAATTGTAACACAACTGCAACCTTTCAAAAAATTTCCTTATTATTAAAAATTATGGTACTACTTAGATAACCCATCGACCAACTTCGCCAGATTTACAAATTGAGATAATTTTTATTTTAAATAACAAAAGAACAAATAAATTAATATAACATTAATAAAAATACAAATAAAACATCGAAATAAAAATGCCTTGATGACTTAAACACGTGTAACTTGCTTAAAGTCAAGTGAATGTGACATTTACTATCCACCATTATTGGCATTTAATCTTATGGTTTAGTGATAGATGTTTGGTCGATGGGATAACTAAGTAGTACCAAAATTATTTATAAATTATTTTCTGTTCATTAAAAGAAAATTCATCGATATGACAATTATTAAAATATGTTTATGTTTATAAAGTTTTTATTACCAAAAGTTCACTCTCCTACTTCATAATATGACATTATCATATTCCTTATATTATTTTCTAATTTTTATTAATTGTAGAAGTTCCGATTTATAAAAAGCCTTTTATGTATTAACTTAAAAAAAAATTCTGGCTAATATGTCACTAAAAGTTAATGTTTATGAAACATTTTTGTGTAAGTAAAGTCTGAAACATTTATTTTAATAATAATTCCTGGAACTTCTGAAAAGCTTTATAAAATTGCCATAATAACCTATGCTAATCAAGTCAATGGAACATTGCAAGTTGCAGGTAGGTCATTCACAATCACAAGAATCAATCTCTAAAACCAGAAATTTATTTTACTTTCATCAAAAGAAAAAATATAGCGAAAGCAAATACAGCAGATATTTGAGAAATTAATCTGCAGTAATCAAAATTTTAAATTTTAATCATAAATGATTCTAATTTCTATTTGTCATATATATGACTGTTTTGAAAGTATATGTTTAATCACAGATTCTTTTTGATATTTTAGCTGGCCAGGTCTGACAGCTTCAGACTAGCTGTCACACCTAGTATTCCGGATGACGGTAAGACACCTGATGGTAAGCCGAAAGTACTAAAAAAAGCCATGGCTCGTGCAAAAGGAAAAAAGGAGAAGCCTGACCTTGATGACCTCAAGCAGGAGGTCGATATGGTAAGAAAATGGAAAATTTTTCTTTATTTACTCAATGTGTGTTTAAACTAGTATGATAATGCTTGCTTCATTTTGAATGTTTTTGTTATAGGACGAGCATAAGATCACTCTGGATGAATTGTACTCTAGACTAGGAACAAATCCAGATACTGTAAGCTGATTATTTAAGTTACTTTAAAATAATTTATTATATTTTACCAATTTGGTGTATTCTTGAATTACTATTAAAAATAAAATTGTCCAATAACCCAGGTAGCACAGCAATCATGTAGCATGATCAGCCAAGCATGGCTTACATCGTCAAAGGTCTGACACTTTTACCTATAGTGGACAATTGCACAATATTGGATCTTAATCTTGAAATTTCAGAAATGTTCAACGTTTAGTTTTTTCATTTTATCTTTATCGGAGGGGTTTTTTTTTTTTTTTTTTGTGAAAAGTAGATGGCGGAAAACAATTTTAATAATATTTTATATTTTGTACAACTGTGGGGAAAAAATTCATATCAGTAGAAATCGGAGAAATATCGACAAACAAGTACGTGCCGTGAAGTCATGAACTACAATGAGCGAAACTAACCATTGCATGCTCCCATTTTTTTTATCCGGTAAGGGCCGGAGATGTTTTGTTTATAGCCAAAGCCTTTGAAGGTGAGCTTGTTTCAATGCTCACAGACATCACATGGTGAAATGCTAGTAAGTCTGTAAACAATTTGTTTATTGAGTTTGCTTAATTAAATCTAAAGTATAATCTGGAGCAAGGATCATTAATTTTGTATAGATTTAATTTCACAATTCTCCTTCTTAATAGAAATAAATATACAGATATATTTTTGTTGTAGTTCTTGAATGAAATTCGAGAAAATCTTTCTGGAATTTTCCTCATTCCCCCCTCCCCTCTTAAGTTTGTATGATACATAGCATATGTATATGTTTTAAATTTTTGAGTACTTTAACTAATTTTAAAATATATGTGAGAACAAAACTGTATCAATTTATTCTTAGATATTCACAAGAAGATCAAAATAAATGTTTTCTCAATTAAAAGACCCTTTCCCCATTAAGAAAGTTCTGAAATGGGCCCTTGTTTGGAGACTATATCCCCAAGTCCATTCTCTGTGCCTCTGGCCAAAACTTTTAATTTTCATATGATAAGATGTAATTTATCAAACACATAACGCTTTCTTAATTATACGATTTTCATATAATTAAAAAATGTTTTAAGCATATGTTTATTGTTTTACCTTTTGTAATGGATCATCAGCTGTTTTATTCTGTATGTTTATTCTACACCTTCCTTAGTGTGTTCAAAAAATTTCTGCAGTATTCAAACTAAAAATTTTCCATCACTATTAAGTGTGCAGATTTTGATGAGCACCAGGAAACTGCTTTCAAAATTTAATTTTTTATGTATTGAGCCAGTGATAACTGCTACCGGGTGTCCTAAAAAGGACTGACTGATTTTCAAAATTCAATAACTTGCAAACAGTGACAGATATTTAAAAAATTCTTGCAGGAAGGTTATGCATAAGATCAAAAGTTTTTCTACAGTGATTTTAGTTCAAATTACAAACAATAGATGGCGCTGCGATCATTAGATGCTAAATTCAGGCTCGATTTTTGGTACTTCAGGACCCACTCAGTACATTTTAATCTCCTTTTTCCGCATGGAAGAAGAGAAAGGGAAAAAAATCGAGCCTGTATTTAGCGCCTATTGCTTACAGCACCATCAATTGTTTGTAATTCAAACTAAAATCGAAAATTACTGCAAAAAAAACTTTTGACCTTATGCATAAGAATTTTTTAAATATCTGTCACCGTTTGCAAGTTATTGAATTTTAAAATCAGTTAGTCCTTTTTAGGACACCCGGTAATTACAGTGCATTAAGAAATTATAAGACCACTTTGATTTTGAAAATTATGAAGTAAATAAAGGTTCTAATTATAGTTTAAATACATAAGATATCAAAATACAACATATTTATTAAAATTAGTTTGCAATAATTTTGAATAATGCAATAAATAGGTATATCAAGAAAAATATAAGCAATGATTGAAAAATACACTGTTAATAAATTATATAAGACCACTTGTCTAAAAACAGAAATATGTAAATTAATACAATACTGGTGCTCCATTTTTTCTTATAACCTTAAACACTCTGTTTTTCATAAAAGTGACCAGGTGATTTAAGTACAGATTCAGAAATATTGTGCCATTCTTTTACAATGGCTACTTCTAGTTCATTGGCAAATAAAAACTGTTTATTAGCATAAACTTTGACTTAATATTCCGGTATATCAAGAAAAACATAAGCAATGATTGAAAAATACACTGTTAATAAATTATATAAGACCACTTGTCTAAAAACAGAAATATGTAAATTAATACAATACTGGTGCTCCATTTTTTCTTATAACCTTAAACACTCTGTTTTTCATAGAAGTGACCAGGTGATTTAAGTACAGATTCAGAAATATTGTGCCATTCTTTTACAATGGCTACTTCTAGTTCATTGGCAAATAAAAACTGTTTATTAGCATAAACTTTGACTTAATATTCCCCAAAGATTTTCCATAGGGTTTAAGTCTGGATTTTGACTTGGCCATAACAAAACATGAATTTTTTCTTTTTAAAACCATTGCTGAGTGAATTTAGATGCATGGCAAGAAGCACTGTCTTGCTGAAACATCCAGTTAGCACCACCTAAAAAAGGTCCAAACGATATCAAACGATCATATAACATAGCCTGATATTGCGCAGAGTTCATACGTCCCGAAATTCGGGTTAAATCACATAATCCATCATGACTAAAAGCTCTCCAAACCATTACTGACACTCCTCCCATTTGTTGACTGAAGCCTTGTTTCGGTTACTTCCTCAAATCATGCCAGTAGTGTTTATAACCATCTGTAACGTCAAAATTAAAATTTTTTTTCATCTGAAAATATCACTTGTTTCCATTTTTTGTCACATAACATGGCATTTTTAGCCCATTTCAGTCTTTCTTCTTTATGATGTTTCATTAACCTCGTTTTTTTTTCTCAACAGTTTCATACATTTTGCATTACTATTTGATTCCAGACTGCTATGTGTGAGGTTCTTTTGCTGAAACGGTTCAAAATTTCCCGAGTTGAAAGACCTTTTTGAGTTGATAATCAAAATATTTGTCGATCGCCCTGTGCTGTCAAAATCCTTTTTCTTCCAGATCGTTTAATTATATTTGAATTCTTTTTTCTAATTATTTCATTGTGAATGGCAGTTTTAGAACGCTTCATTAACCAAGCTATTTCTTGTTCAGATTTACCAGCACCCTTATAAAACCAAATTTTTCTTATTCCGGCTGCAGACAACTCTTTACCCCGCAGCATCTTCAAATATATCGTAAATAACACTATCTAAACCTGCACCTTTGCTTCTTCGGAATACTTTCACGATATACAAACGCGTATGTTTTATAATAATTCTGATGTGACGTATAATATGCTAATTTCCTCAGGTGGTCTTATAATTTCTTAAGTCATCTTATTTATGTTTTTTAAAAAAATTATAAGATTTTAATAAAATGTAACTTAAATTTTAATGTAGCAATTATAACTGAAAAACGTTCTACGATCAATTTTAAATTCACATGCTAAAATTTTGCACATTGTGTCTTCTTCAGATGTGCACCAATTCATTAGTGGTTTTATAATTTCTTAACGCACTGTATAAACAATGAAGTTCATAGCAATAAATAAGCAGGCTCTCATTTGGGACAATACAGCTCAAATCGATGAGTGATGTTTAGAATTCTAAAAGGAAGATAAGAAGTTTTAGCAAAACAAAATAGTTTTGTGCCGAATATTCAACAACATTTTTGCTGAAGCTAAGATTTTGTGCGAAAAATGAAACTGAACAGTCGGTTGAACTCTATTTATTGATAATTGATCATTATAAGTAACACTAAAATGAATTTGAGTGCCAAGTTATTTATATAAGTAGTGATGTGGCACCTTGTGAATGACCTTTTAAGGTGCTACATGCATGGCTTCAATTTTTATACTTTTATATTAAAACTTTTTTTTAAAAGAAGTTTTTGCCTTATTTAATTGGAGAATTTATGTGAATAAGTAAAGTAAAGATTTCTGTTTAAATGTAGTGGTAACACAAGAAAATGCATAAAAGTTGGAGCCATGCATGTAGTCCATGTGTGTGAAAAAGCAATCACTAGCCACCATTGTAAAGAGAGAAATATTTTAAAAATATGGAATAAAATCATAAATTGCCCAGCCCAGCTTTGATCAATATTAGACGGTCAGATTTTGACCATTATTGGACTGAAATATTGAACAGTGCAGTTAACCGATATTGCCCAATATTGGAAAAAAAGCTAACATGTAATATTGGCCAGTCTGACTTTGGCTGATATTGGAAAATCGCTGTTTATGATATTGCTGTTCTACCTGGAAAACCTCATATTTATGAATAATTTCAAAATACTTTTTGTAAATAAATAACTAATTTGTTGTACTGTAAATCATTTATAATATAAATTGTCCTACTGCAAAGGTTGAGGGGGTGAAAAAATGAAACAAAGAAAGAAAATCAAATGATTGACAATTACTAAAATTTTTGTATTCCTTGCATATAGTTTAAATGAATAATATTCATTAAAGCCCCGCTTCTTTCAATTTTAAAGTATTAGGCTTAGAAGTTAGTATACTTTTAATATTATTATAACATATTGGCATCATAAAATGAAACTTTTCTTTCACATTCTTGCGTATTCCTTCTGTGTCTGTTTTCTAACATCTCTAAATAACAATAGAATTCATTTTATAAATTTGATATTCAAAAGTGTTTCATGTTTCATTTACAATAGATACACACGACACACACACATATGTATATATATATCACCTCTGCCTATTGAAAAAGACAATTTACATAAATTTTTACATTCATGATCGCTTTTTAAAACATTTTGCTTATGTACTAGGAACCTGAATGTTATCCATTCACATTTTAATATTATAGAATGCTATTTTCTTACATGATTTAAATGTCTTACATTTGTTATTTACTAGCATAAAACTCTCTTGAGCCACTGCAGCTAAATTAAATAATGTCTTCATAAACTAAAGAAAGAAAGTTTGAGCAATGCATCTAAAATTACCTTAATTATAATATACAAATGAACCTGGTGGTGAGAGCCCCACTGTCTTTGGCATTGTACTGAATAATTATTAACACAGTGATTACTATGACGCTTCGTTAATACATGAAACTAAAAAAATAATTTTATAATTCAAGCAATCACAACACATGGTGTGTTCACAAGTTTCAAGACTGGTCCTAGAATACAAAAGTTTTTAACATTTCTGTACAGTGAACTAAAATTCTTCGAAATATGACCCTTGGGCATCAACACAACACTGCCAGCGTTTTCTTCCATTGTTCATAGGCCCCCGGAAGTCTTCATGCGCAAGGTTGTTAAGTGACCTCCCCACACAGCACACTTACATCTCTGAAACGTCGCAGGTGCGTCGCACTGCGACATTGCGATGTCGCACTGATCGTCTCACAGATGTTCTGGCAACCGCAAAATGTCCGTGACCAGCGACGTCGCGTTGTAACGTCTATAGTACATCGCACTGCAACATCTATGCGACGTCGCACTGTAGCATCTACGAGATAGCTCATTGTGACATCTATGTGACGTTGCGTTGCAACGTCTTCAGTGCATCGCACAACACATCTATGAGACACATTGTGACAACTATGCGATCTTTCTCTGCTAGTACTGTTCTGTAATGAGTGGACTATAGTAAAAAAACCTAGATGCCAATTGTCTCCACTACATCTGAATAGCAATATTCACCTAATTTGATAAATTTCTGTCATTAAATAAGGCAAATATTACTATTCGGAAACACTGGTGATAATTGGCCTGCTGACATGCAGGTTCACCCTATGACATTTCTGTTACTATTATTTTGCTTTAATTAAAACAAATTATCGTTCACGTCCCCACTTACAAGTGGGGGCCTAATCTGTGGCTGCCCCAGTGTGCCCTTCAAATGCATCACAGAATAACTCAATTTCATATTTCTATTATTTTTCATTCAGGATATTTTGAATTAGAAAATAATAGAAATATAGTACTAGTGACATTTATGTAGTACATCAAAAATTTTCTTTTCGAATCTTAAATCTTCTTGTATCCTCTAATAAAATAGAAATGCAAATTTAGTATACATGATTTTTTAGCATGCATAATACACGTTATAGAACTCTTTAAAAAATGCTTGTGGGACTACTTCAGTCGCGCGAAAAGACCCACTTGCTAATTCTAATCCTATGGAAGAAATTTTTAAAGATATCTTGTTTGCATTTCAATATTTTTAAATGATTTTTTTTTTTTTTTTTTTTTTTTTTTTGCATTGGATAGTTGAGGTCGGTTTGTACAAAGGCCGTTTTTTACTTTTTCGATTTTGTTCAAAAATTTCTTTTATGAGTATGCTTGTCCTTTCGAAACCGGTTTCGAAAGTGAAAGTGTCCCGATTAAAAATACCTGAAAATAAAATAAAAAAAGTAAGACAAGGCAGATGTAGAGATCAATCTTAGCTTTCCAATGCAAAAAAAAAAAATTCTGAAATTCAGACGAGATATCTTACAAAATTTCTTTCATTGGATTAACATTAGCGAACGGGTGTTTTCACCGGACGGAGTAGCTTCTTAATGGCGTACTGTATTTTTCCTCTACTTTATCGCAAATATTTTATCCTACTCTAAATTTCTAAAAATCAGTTTTTATGGACTTGTACCACTTTATATTCCAGGTATTCAAATTATTGGAATTGTGTTTGAATACTAAAATTTTTAATAGTCACTTTAAAAAAAATATTGTATAAGTAGATTACATCGCTACTAAATAATTCATGAAGAAATTTATTACGTATAATTATATAAAAGTATCAGACAAAGAGTATGGGTTATGGTATTCAGGCAGATCATCCATATGTGTGAGCCCAGGATAACAATTCAGTTGAATTAGAGGCCTTCTAAATGTGGTGACACACGATATTGGCAAACTCAAACACCAATTGTCACCACTGCTTCCGAATAACAATCTTTATCTTTTTAAAAACAGAATTTATGACAAAGATTATTGTACAGAAATAGTGGTAACAATCGAGTTACTGGCATCAAGACTCACAACCCTTGCCCTATGACACTTTAGTTGCTGTACTTTACGTAAAAAAATATACTTGGTTTTAACCATTCAGGACCTCATTTAACTCAAGCTAGCTCAAGTAAATGTCAATTTTTTTTTCTCCAATTCCTAAATTTTCTTGCATTTACAGAAATACAATATTTTTTATGGTATTGGAAGTTTGTGCAATTTCTATAAAATCTGAGGCATCCAGAAAAATGTGATCTAAGGCTGAATATTTGCTGAAAAAGTACTTAATGCAGTACCATATTCTTTCTAAATATAATCCACAGTCTAAGTGGCTTTACTATCGTATTTAATTGCAAGACTCTACCATCCTAAATCTTTGTCTATTCTGAAAATCAGTTTTCATGGGCTTTTATCATCAGTATTCTGAGTAGTACTTAAATTATTAGAATAGTGTTCAAAAAGTAAAATTTATAATTGATATGATCAGTTCCAGGGTTCGTAAATATCATGGTATTTTCGAAAATATCAAAAATATCCGATATTTTCAAAATAGTTTAGTTTGCTGATAAATTATTTAATAGTTAAATGACAAATTATTTAATAGTTAGCTGACAATAAATATTTTCAAGCATAATATAAATTAGAAACTAAAACATATTGCACTTAACATGAAAATTTACTTAAACAATATTCTAAAAATGCATTGCTTTTCTTTTCCTTCTTTCTTTTTTCTACTTAGAACAAAATTGAAGATTACCTAACTGAAAACATATATAATTTTATTTATGCAGTTATTAATATATATATATATATATATTATAGTATTCAGTGTCAAATATCAAGAAATCAGAAATTTTGAAAACAAAATAGTTTTTAAATTAAAGAATTTTAATATAAATGTAAGCTTGTCTTATTTTTTATTTCCTAACATGTATTACCTATAGTTTATACTAAACTGAACCAATATAGGAAAAGATTATTTTCTAATGAAGCTATATAATTGATTATCTAAATTAGACAGTATATCTTTCAATGGCTGTTTTGAATTAATTATCTCGCCTAATTATTAGTTCTACATTTAAAAATAAAAGCTTCAAACATAAAACTTGGGGAAAATATTTGTTTCCTTTGGATAAAAAAGCCACTGCCAGAGCCAGAAACAAAGTTTTTTATCTGCAGAATGATACAGTTAATAACAATTGAAAATTTCATTTACACTTCTTTTAATTGAAAATGTCAAAATTATCTTGCTCAGTGATATTTTGAAAATAAATATCAAATATACAAAACATCAAATATCTTGATATTTTGAAAATAAACATAAAGTTTACGAAAATACCAAAAATCTTGATATTTTAAAAATAAATATACATCAAAATACATCAAGATATATATCCATTGATATATATCAACAAACCCTGATCAGTTTTAAAAAAATACTGTATAGGTAATATGCTACTAAATGTTTCCCGAATCTTTTCTAATACATACAGTTTGAGTCTACTCCTCCCTTACTCTCAGACAATGATGGTACACAATATTGGCAAACTCACATGCTAATTACTGCCACTATTCCTGAATAGCAATCTGGATGTGATACTGCCTTTCTTTCTCCTAACATACCTTATTTAATAACAGAATTTCTTTCATTAAACAAGGAGGAGATCACTAAACAGAAATAGTGGTGAAAATTGGTCTACTGACATGCAGGCTCACCCCTCCCTTCCCCCCCCCCTCCATCACCCTTTTGTTGCTGTACTTTGCTCTACAGTTGTTGTTGTTTTTTTTCCTTTAGGGCTGCACTTAACTGAAGCTAGCCCAAGTAAATGTTAAATATTTTTTAGCTGATTTTTAAATTTTCTTGTATTTAATAAAATCTTGCAACGAAATCCACTTATTCTTGCACAGAAATTCAATTATTTTATTGTATTATGATTGTGATAACTTTCTTAAGAAACCTCTATGATGAGCTATACTTTTGTATAATATATTATATTAATAATATGATATATATTCATACAGTAGTATGAAACGAATTGGTGTTTATTCTATGTTTGTTTACAAAAAATATAAATTCCCTTGTAATAAATGTCTGGAGACACTTATAATTCTGTTATCTCCTCCACACAGAAATAAATTTCAGTATGATGTCTCTCAGATTATGCAGAATTTCATCGAGCTTTTTTTTGTAGTATGAGTTTTCCTTATTCTCTATAGGTGCAGATTTACAAAATATAAACAGGTAAAAATTTAAATATATAAAAAAATATACAATATAAACTTTACAAAGTTCACTGTTTTACTTAAATGGCTAACAAAAATAATAATAATAATATGCATGTTACAAGTTAAAAAATGTATAATTTATTTTAAATTTGTAAAATCTGTACATTTGTAATTTGTTAAATTGTAACATCTATATTGTTATTATTATTATTATTTATTTATTCTTTTTTGCTGCCTTTTAAGTAAAACAGTGAGCATTTTAAAGTTCATATTGTTATTTTGTGACTGAATCAAGGTGAAATATTGCATTTCGTCTTATGATTTTATTTAAATATAATCTTTAGGTAAAAAAATTGAAATTTTTTTTAAAGCAGCAAATGATAAACTTTAATAACTATTGTTGAATAAATATTTCTATTATATCAATTCAACCAAACAGAAAAAAAGAAAAGAAAACTTATATAATACATGATTTATGATGAGCAATACTATTAAATAATAGCATCAAATGAAGAGGTGTTTTGTGTTTATTCTATGTTTGTTTACAATTCTGCTCATCAATTTTAAACAGAATTTTTTTTTCTATCAAATGCTCCCGAGCTGCTTGTTTTACATCATACATATTTCACTATTTCAATCTATGAATTGCATTGATTCAAACTTAATTATTTAAAAGAATAATATTTATGAATGCAAGCATTTTATATCTGATGGAGATACATTATTAAACATCATTAAAAGTAGATCGCCATAAAATACTAATTTTTATATGTTACAATATTTGCAAGCTTATTTTTATAATTCAAATTTACACATTAATTTCTTAAGTATTATTAAGGAAACTTATTAAGCAATATATTGCCCCTCCCCCCTTTTTTTTCCAACAGAGTCTTTGAAGTGAAAAGGGTTAAATTTTGCAGTTTGTTGTACTATGATATTATGTTAAAAATAAATAAATACTTGATTAATGATAAAACTCCACATATCTACAGATTAAAATAATTCAGCTAAATAAGTTTCAAAATTTGTTTAGCTCAGTCATAAACATGATATTGATAAATCTTTTTGCATATATACAGAAGTTTTACATACTCTAATATAGATATTATAATAATAATTTAATTATTTGTAATAACTATTTTTATTGCAATTATTTACAAATAACCTGATGTTAATTACAATGGATTTTTTTTTTATCTACTTCGAATTTGCAAAGTTTAACAATTATCTTCAGTAATTATAAATCAACGAATTAAAGAAACGCTGTATTAGAATTAAAGAAATTTATCAGATAGAAAAAACAATATGTTTCTAGCAAATAATTATTCATTTATTATTCCTCATGCAGATGCTAAATATTTTGTAACTTTTAATATATATATTTTTTTGTAATTTATTTTTTTCATAAATTAAACATAAGCTTTTGAATATAAACAAAAACAAACCTTATTAATACCAGTAGGTTGAAATTAAAATATTCCTGCTTATTTTATACACAGACTTTTTAAATGATAAATAAAGCCTGACATATGTATATAATCACAATATTTTCATAAGTACTACTTATTATGCAAAAATATCAATGACTAATACAATTTTATTATCCTAGCAAATAGCAGTTTACCGATTCAAAAAATAGAGTTCTGTAAAAGCCATACCCCCCCCCCCCCCAACCCTCGTATTTAATTACATTTAATAAGAAATTTGATAATTACTCTTCATAAAAACAAAAAAATTCAATATTTTTGGCCCAGATACAGGGGAAAAGATGTAAACTTTATTGCAAAAACATAAATGTCTGGAGACACTTATAATTCTATTATCCCATCCACACATAAACAACAATACTAAACTAAATAAGTTTCAATATGATGTACTCTCAAATTATGTAGTAATTTCAGTCAGCTTTTTTGCATTGTGTGTTTTCTTTAATCTGTATAGGGGTAGATTTTCAAAAAATAAACAAATAAAAATTTAAATGCAGTAGAAGATCTTTATAACGCAAACCTAAAAACGCAAGGTTGTGCGTTGCATAGAATTTTGCATTATATGGATCACATCATTAAATTCACCTTGTAAACATGGCCAGATATGTCTGAAACATATCAAAACACATCAGAATATCTTTATAACTGCATTCCTTGTTACCAAGATTTATCCAAATTATAAATTTTTGCATAATATAGGTCAGACATTGTTAAATTTACTTTATAAACATGATCCAACACAACCATCCCTTATATTAGATTTTTTCAAAAATGTTTAATGTAATAATAGCATTTTTTCAATATACAGGTATTAAATTAGAAGATAAAGTTGAAGTAATGTATCAAATTTAGTCCTCTAGAGAGTAGCAATATTTTACAATGTGAAAATCCAGGTACTTTTTAACTGCAAAAATCATTGTTTACATCTCAGAAGTTGTGCGTTATATGGAGAATTGCATTATATAGAATTGCGTTATAAAAATCTTCTACTGTATATCCTTTAGCTTAAAAAAAAAAAAAAAAAATCAAATATATACTTTTAAAGCAGCAAATGATAAACTTTAATAACTATTGTTTAATAAATATTTCTGTTATATCAATTCAACCAAATAACAGCAAAAAGAAAACTCATACAATACTATTTATATAATAGTATGAGACGAAGAGATGTATTAGTGTTTATTCTAAGCTTGTTTACATTTTTTTCTCAACCATTTTAAACAAACTGTAAAACAACTTTTTTTTTTCAATCAATTGCTCTTGAGTTGCTTGTATATATATATTTCATTATTTCACTCTATGAATTGTATTGATTCAAACTTAATTAAAAAACTCATCTTTATGAATGCAAGCATTTTATACTTGATGAAGATCAATTGTTAATCATTTAAAAGTAGATCTCCATAAAATGCTAATTTTTATAGATTACAATATTTGCAAGCTTATTTTTGCAATCGAAATGTACACATTATAATTTCTTTAGTATTTTTTAGAGAACTTATTAAGCTATATATACCCCCCCCCCCCCTCTAAAAATTTATCCTTTAGTCAAAAAAAAAAAAAAAAAAAAATCAAATATATACTTTTAAAGCAGTAAATGATAAACTTTAATAAGTATTGTTGGATAAATATTTCTATTATATCAATTCAATCAAATAACAGAAAAAAAATTACAATACATGTTTTATCAGCAATACTATTTATATAATAGTATGAAACGAAATGATGTATTAGTTTTTATTCTAAGTGTATTCTTATAATTGCCCTTCATTAAAAAAAAAAATCAGTATTTATGACACAGATAGATAATATATTCATAAGCTTTATTGTAAAAATATAAATGTCAGGAGGCTCTTATAATTTTATTATCTACACACACACACAAACAACAAAACACTATACTTTTTCCAGATAGTTAATTAAAAATTTCCAAACTGAAGAAGCACCACTTTGGAGCTTTGAGAGGCAGGATGTTGTCTAAAATGATCCAAGCACCACTTTAGAAATAGTAAAAACAATACACAATATCAAATCTAAACACGGAGCAATCACATGGCACGCGCACATTCTTCTCTACAAATTATCTTTGACGCCATTAAGTTCACGCATGCGCCAGTAACTTGGAGGTATTTGCGCATGGGCGAAAACGGCAGCTTGTGTCTCCATTATGTCGCAAGGGACGATCTCAGCGACAGTCTTTCTTGTCATCTCTGAGACGCTCTAGTTACATCGCACTGAGACGTGACAATAAAGGGACGTTGCGATGTCTCCGAGACATTGCTGTAACCAAGTGTGCTGTGTGGGTCGGACCTCGTTGAAGCTGGAATCATGTCAAATTGCTTCCCTTTCAGGTCTTTCTTGATCTGGAGTAATAAAAAAAAGTTGCTGGGAGCGAGGTCAGTGCTATAAGGAGGCTTATGGCAGTATTGCCACGGTAAACTTAAGCCAAAACTTTGGCGGCTGTGAGCGACGTGTGAGAAGGTTCATTGTCGTGGTGAACAACCCAATCTTCTCTGGTATCTGGGCAGACGCACCGGGTCACGTTGGTTTTATGCTGGTATGCACCACTATCTGAAGGATAGTCCGCTGTGAGCGCCCAAACTTCAGAGACAATTGGATTGTTCACCACGACAATGCACCCTCTCACACACCGTTTGTGACTGCCGAAGTTTTGGCTAAGTTTAACGTGAAGCAGCTTCAACGAGGTCCCTTAACAGCCTTGCGTGCAAAGACTTCCAGGGAACCTATGAAAAATGGGTAAAAACACTGGCAGCAGTGTGTTGATGCCCAAGGGTCATATTTTAAAAAATTTTAGTTCGCTGAACAAAAATGTTTAATAAATTTTGTATTAGACCAGTCTCAAAACTTTGTGAACACACCCTGTATTATCTCTATGGGGGCATTCAAACTTTTTGGGCTGTGACATTTCTGAACATTAGGGTTGAAAAAATATTTTTGAGTTTAAATTTCCTGAGAAATTTTGGCTCAACTGATGTTCAGTGCAATTTTGATACTAATGTGTCTAACATTTTGGGCGCTATAGTGTCCACAAAAGTGTAAATTTTCACAGGAACCGGAGCTGAGCTCCAACAATAAAAATAAACAATTGTCTTTGCAAAAAAAAAAAAAAAAAAAAAAAAAAAAAAAAAAAAAAAAAAACTGACATGAAAATTTTGATATGCCCTATAAATCATTATAAAACAAGGATCTTTCGCTAATAGGCAACATCATCTAATTAATTAGTTTATGATTGCACCTTTTAATGAAATTAACTTTATCAAAAAAAGCATTCAAAATTGTCTTCGAGTGAGGAGGGTGGGGAAACTAACCTGAAAATTTCGATTATGCCAAAAATAAATTATTTCATTAAAACATTTCATCATCAAAAACATAAAAACACAACATTAAAAAAAAAAAAAAACACCAGAAAACATTTGGATTGTGTAGAATTTTTTTTGGAAATAAAATCTTGCATAAGCAGCTGTAACCTTTTTCAAAGTCATGTGTCCATTATCACATCAATCATTTTCTCCTATAACACAGGACTTTGATAAAGTTTTCTTTCTTTACCAGATGTGGCAAAAGCTGACTGTAAACTGACTTCCAATTTTTTTTTTTCTTTTTTTAAACAAATTCATGTAAAGAAAAAATCTTTTTTGAATTTCCGTTTTCTCAAAGGTTATAAAAAGCAAAACTCGTATCTAAATACTTTTACAACTTAAAATCCTAGATTTTGGCATCAAGTTATACCATGCATATTGTAATACATCAGTTCACATGTCAAACTGACACGACACTCTATGGCACTTTTTTTCTGGAAAGATTCTGAAGTCAGTTTATAGGAACTATGATTCTGCATAGCTGTTTTCCAAAGCCTTAGCCAGAAAAATATTTTGGAGGGGATTTGGGGCCCTGAATTTTATTCTCTTTAGATTTTTTACTAATTGAATAGATGTGAATGTTATAAGCTGTAATATGAATTCAAATAATTCAATTTAATATAATCACAAAGAAAAAATTAAGCCTTTTTCATTAAAAATAAAATTATAATCTTATTTTAGAGGCTTCTTTGATGACGTATTGATGGTAGTGTCAACCAAATTAATTTTTTTCATTTTTTCACATATGCTTTGAAATATTTTATTGCCAAAAATTTTTTCTAAGTAGCATGTGTTGAACAGCTAAGTTAGCAAAATTTAAATAACTTTGTATTCTTCAAAAAATTGCCTAAACAAGTCTGACAATCTGTACCAGGCTATTGTAATCATTTTATTTTGATAGCATTAACATTCTGCTTTTACAGTGTCCCATTCTAAAACATTTGAATGAACTTTAAAGATTTCTTAGAAATTACATTTATTTTTTCAATGTATTATTATGGAATCAAAGAAAAAAGATATATTAGAGTAAAATTTTGATCTTGTAATCTTGACTGTAGTTGATTTTCAAATCTTGACTGCCTTGATTGATAATTAATGGCATATTCAATGTCATTTTGACAAAAATTTCATAGGGATGTGAAACCCTGGTGGCCCCCCACCACCACCACACACACACATACACCCATTGGCTTACAGCTTTGCTGGTTTCCGTGTAAATGGCTCCGTATTGTATATATTAGGCTAAAAGAATGAAACCAGATTCCTTTTACAAATGTAAAAAAAATCATTGTAGAATGTAGAAAAAAGCTAAAAATTCATATAAAAAAATCTAATAAAAGATCTAAAATCTGAGCCTCAGGTACACTTGGACCTGTCTTTGTCTGTATGGAACCAATGCAGACCTACTTCTGACAATTTATATAGACATCGCCAATAAGGAAAACAAAACAGACACACGGATCATTTTTAGCATAAAGATGTTTTAGCTATACAAATTTGTCGGTACTTAAGCAAAAGAAATGTTGGGCCCTGTTAAGGTGGCTAGAATGAGATATCATGAATAATTATATAAGAAAAAGAATGAAAATTATGAAGCAAGACAAAAAAAGAAAAACATATAAAAGAAAGCTATAGCTGAAGTTAAAATGTTAAAAGACAAAAAATGGAAACTTTTACACAACAAACTGCTTCTGAAACAACACACATAAATGACATGATAGTAGAAGTCTAAAAAAAGTTAAATGTTTAATTTATGTAAATTCAGTTATGTAAATAAAAAGTAACTTTAAATCCATCTGAGCTGTATTTGTTTTATATATATATTGTATGATTGTCAAATTGTATGATATTGTCATATTGTATGATTGTATTGTCAAATGATATAGATTTTTAGTTTCAATTTTATGCGTTATTTAATTTTCAGATGTAAGTTTAATCATTAAGATCTTGAATTGCAATTCGTATTTCTAAAAATCTTGTGAATCTTGGTCAGGGAATTGTAGGAAATATGACCTGGAAAAGTCGGGGAATCTTGTTATTCAACTAGAATATGAACCCTGAAAGGTTAGCTGGGTGAAAAAGTTCGTCTGGGATAGCGCAGATGGTAGAGCAGTGGAGGCTTCAGCCAAGAGATCCCTGGTTCAAATCCTGGTCTGGACATTTTTTGCCCAGTTGAAATTTTACATCTCATATTTTTAAAAGTAATGTGTGAATCACATCATTCTGTACTTTAATTTGAGTACTGTTGATGCTATAAAGAAAACTGTTCTTTGATGTAATTTTAGAGCAGTTATTTTACTTCTTGTTTTTAGAAGAACTTAACAGTTTTATTTCATGAGGTATTTCTTACTTTTTGAAGGAAGAGAGTTGGGGAGGGGAGATTATAATTTTGATTATTTTATATTTACAATTAAAACAATTTCTCAAGTTTATTTTTTCTTTTGCAGGGTCTTACTACCATGCAAGCTCGAGAAATTTATGAGCGAGATGGGCCCAATTCATTAACACCTCCCAAAAAAATTCCAGAATGGGTTAAATTCTGTAAGCAGCTTTTTGGGGGGTTTGCACTTTTGCTCTGGATAGGAGCAGTACTTTGTTTTATTGCATATTCTATACAAGTAGGAACTTCTGAAGGAAGTGTTGAAGATAATGTAAGTATGAATAACTTATTAAAAATACTTAGATTTTTGTTTTGTTTTTTAGATGCTTACGATGGATACATTCAACAGTGTTTAATATCGCAAATTATTAGTTTCATAATGTAATAAGTTTCCTCCATGTTTAAAAATGGCCAGTATGCAGTTTGATAATACTATCACATTTCTTTATTTTTGTGTGCTGTATTTCTGATTTGCACATCAGCCATGTAGTTAAGCCTACTCCATACTCTTTCCCTCACTTATAATGGCAGTCTTTCATTTTGTGTGCTACGGAGGAGCAGATGAGCATTTTTTTTCCAGTTGTTTCTCCTTCAATATAGCTGCACATTATGCACATGTACCGGTGGCGTGGTTTTCTAGTTATTTTTTAGCTCGCTTTGGCGCTGATGCAAGGGGGTGAGTTTATATTGAGCAAGTTGGGTAGTTTGTTTTGGTTTCATATGTATTCGCTCTTCAGTTTTCATCCTTTTAATTTTAACTAATAGGTTCAAAATTAATTTAGAGTCACTTTTGTGACCCCTTTTTATTTAGAATTTCACAGATGCAATTAATTTTCTTGCAGAATTACAGAATTTATAATATTTTTGACTATGTAATTGTTACTTAGAAAAATAATAACTTGAAAAAGTAATTAATCAAAGAAAATAATATTTTCCCACGGTATAAACTCTAGGAAAATGTTTTTTTGAGAAAAATAAAAACTTGAATTTGTATGCAGCAGAAAATTTGGATTATAAACATTTTTTTATTTGAATTTGATGTGGCCAATCATACACTCAGTTCTATTCTCTGTTTTATAAAATTGAGAATGGTTCTTTTTTCATAGTAGTATTCCAGTCAATTATTGGTGATAAAATAAACAATTTAGGCAACAATGTTGTATGTATAATAGAAAAGTGTATTCCTTATAAAACCTACAAAATTGGCAATGCTTTAAAGCAAAATGTACGAAATTGGCAATGCTTTTGTATTCGCTTGCAAAACTGTGCCAGTTGCTGAGGACTCTATTACAAAAGAATAATCTCAAAATGTAAAAAAAAAAAAAAAAAAAAGTATAAAAATTGAAGTAGTCTGTTAGCAAACCTTTGTATTTAACAAACTGTTTATTATTGGCACCGTAAGGGGCTATGCATATATGTTATCAAAATTTTGCTAATTTTGGACCCCTCTCACCCCTTACATTATCATTCGTCCCCCTCCTCTTCCCTGCCACTCAATGATATCATTATCAATGTCTAAATATTCTTTTACTTTTAAATTCATTTTTTTCTTTTTATACGCTTGCAGTGATATACACATATGATCATACATTTGTTAGTCACATACTTTATGGATTTAAGAAGTAAATATAATATCAGTACATGAAATAAATTTATATCAATCTAAAAGAGTTAGTCACTATTTAAAAGTATTTGATAATAGCTTATTGTTACATAATGCATTTAACAGTAATATTGTCGTCTTGCTCTTGTCCCCTGGCCCAGCAGGTTAAAAGCAGAACTTATCAACAAAACAGTGGACAACATTCTTTGTCTTTCTTTACTGTTAAATGCAAGTATCATTTCCTACATATGCTCCTAATTTCTGTAACAGCAAATTATATGCACATATGGCAAAAGAACAGGAATGCCAAACGATGGGCTATTCACAATTTTGGAATGAAATGATTTTATAAACATTTAATGGCTTTAATAATAACTTTGTATTTTCATATAAACATATAAAATTAGTAATAATAATAATAAAAAAAAAGGTAACTCTATTTGAATGCAAAGAAAAAGTTACTGAAAAAAGAAAAGTTTGGTTGGACCAAAAATGATAATGATATCAAAAAGCAAATCTCCCCCCTCCCTCCCGCCAGAGATATCTTACGATATCAAGTGCCAGACCCCCCTCCCCTGCCAGAGATATCTTACGATATCAAGTGCCAGACCCCCCTCCCCTGCCAGAGATATCTTACGATATCAAGTGCCAGACCTAAAAGTGCCAGCCCCCTCCTAAAGTGATAACGTTATGTATGCACAGCCTCTAAAAGGCAGTTTTTCAGAAGAATCATTAATGATGTTTAATTTAATTTTACAGAATAGTATTCAGTCTCATTCCCTTGACATCAACAAACACTGTGTTTACAAAATTTAAGCTCAATAATTTGTAACTTTTTTTTATATAGCAGTATGCCTGTAGCATATTAATTTTAACTATCAGATTGAACTTATCTGAAGTGAAGAATTATCTGATCATTTTCTTGTGTTTGAATCCATAATCAAGTCATGTTTTATGTCAATAGTATTTGGTCAGATGGAGACTGAAGAAAGTTCTAAATTATTAAAAAAATATTACAATTTATGGCTCATTGAAAAGACAATTTGTCTGAAATATTAAAGAGTCAATCTGCTTAAACATTTTGATTACTCAAGACAGACTCAAAGTTTGACTTACATGACATCTCCTATAGTGTAGAAATCATCCTTAATCATGGTGCTGATGCAATAGTATTGGGGAGAACTCCAGTTATGGAAGATTAACAGCAAAAAAGTTGTTTAAACCTATCAAAACTTTTTTCAAAGTGGATGCCTAATTATATGTTTTACTTGTGCTCATACTTGAGGCTTATTTCATGCCAATCATACTTTCGATCTATAGCAGAGCAGCATTTTCAATGCTCAATTTGTTTTAACGTGTCAAAAAGAATTTTACCAAATTTAAGAACTAGCTAGATCATGTCCTTGTGCTTTAATTAGTATAGGAGCCATGTTTTGTGAGAATTGTTTGGCATTGTTATATAGCAGCATTTTTAGTGCTGAGTTTATTTTAACCAATCAAAATAAACTTTCTTGAATTTAAGACCTAGCTAAATCATTTTATCATGATCAAATTAGTAAAGGAGACATGTGTCCTGAAAATCCCTTGAGCATTTTTTGATTTATAGCAAGCAGCATTTTCAGTAGCAAGTTTGTTTTAACCTGTCAAAACAAATTTTCTTGAATTCAGGACTTAGCTAGATCATTTTCTCATGCTTGATTTAATATAGGACTGCAAACCTATTTGGTACATTGTTGATTAAGGTTCTAAAACAAACCAGAATAAAATTAAACAAAATACAGGAATTTCAACAAGCTGAACTTTTCTAATTTTTCTGAAATTGAAGAAATTAAAATGCAACTTATTGAATCCCAATCTGTGTTGATATAGGTTCATAATTTGAAAATATTGAAAAGAAAAACCATTGGGAATTAAAAATGCAAATTATGAAGTTACAGCAGCTTGGTATGGAATTTGACATTTTTGACAATTTTTCCTTCTATGAGTTATTTTTGGAAATTAATGATATTAGTCTCAAATAGAAGCCACTTGTTATATGAATCCAATTTGACTTGCATTATGTTAAAAGTAACTATGTATGAATCGAATGTGAATTATTTTGCATCCAACCTGCATTAACAGAAATAACATTTACTTTTTTTGCTACTTTACAAAATATAATTTTTACTAGAATTTGTACCGTGAAGTTAATATCTACACATGTGTTATCTTTATATTTTTTAAATTGTAATTGAAAAGTAAATTGGATGAATTAATTTTGATCCAATTAACTTTTTTCTTGTTGTTGGCACATCAACAAAAATACTCTTTTTGACATGCTGATGTGTGAAGATTCGCCGTCCCTGGTATACAAGGCTAGTTTCACGAGAATCATTACAGCCATTTTCGAGATTGTCCAGACACCCAAAATTACTTGCTCATTTTAATATGTATGATATGCAAGAAATTTACTAAAATAATTAAAAATAAAATAAGATAGTAAAAGTAAAATCTTAAGTATTTACTTTGTAATGAATTGTTGCTTTATTGTTGCTTTTTTCTCTTCAGATGGAATTTACTATGCATGATAATATAAATGAATGATGTGAAATATTTTTTGTAAGTCCTTTGCACTTAAGTTAATTAAGTTAAAAATAAGGCTTTTGATTTATTTTATTTATAAAAATGTGATTTAATATTATGTTTGGAATTAAATACGGTTCATTTGACTATCGTATCTATTACTAAAGATTTATTAAGTTTGTGATTTGTTTCAATTCGTAATGGTAAATTTTCAAAAAATCACTTAAAAAATTTTTTTCTTTAGTTACAAACTCAAAAAATTTTGAAATCTTAATCAACTTTTTCTTAAAACTGTTGTGAATTTATAGAGCTATAGCAAAAAATTTTGATGTGACGCTATTAGCTCAGATGACATTCATATCATTATCCAAAAGAAATGTCTAGCTATATACATGGTACACTTAATGATTTCAATATATTTGTTATTAAATGTATTAATTGAGTATCCTTTATAAAGCTATGAATAATCTCTTTTGGGGAAAATAAAAATGAGAAAGAATGCTGTATTTCATATTGCTTTTCTATTTTCTCAATTGAGTGAAAGACATCTATCATTTTAAATATACTCGCGAACATTTGTGATTTTGCTGTATTTCTGGATTTAGTTCCAATTGTATAGTTATATGTATGAACAGTATAATTGTATGGTTTTGGTCAAAGTAATGAGTTTTAAAATACAATATTTTAAAAAATGTAGTAAATTGAACTTTCTGGTGATTTTTATTATATGCTATTCAGCTTTTAATTTTTCAAATATATTGTTATTAATTTCAATATTATCTGGTTTTTCTTGATTCAATGCAGCTGTCATAAACAAGAGCCTCAGCTGAACTAGTAATTCATAATAATAATAGCAGTCAGTGTGGGGACTTTGCAACTTCCTAAAATCCATTAATGGTGTTTCTATAACAAGTAACCATTCTGCCAAAAGCTTTTGCCTATTTTTTAGAAATCTATAAATACTAACATTTGCAATGTAGTTTAAACCTGGTTTATTTTTTTTAGCTGTGGTGGTAATAATTTTGGGTCGTTTAGTACAGTTAGCTAGTGTGAAGCAAAAATTTATAATAATCCAACATTTCATTTTTTTAAGTTAAAAATTTGAAAGTATGTAGAAAAGAAATTTGAATAATGTTAACAAAACTCTAAAATGAAGACATCCTGTAAGTATTAAATTATTTCTTTATTGATCCATAAGGTAATACAAGGATTTTCCTATTGGCCATCAGATTTAGTAGAGTAATTCAAATAAACCCGACAAAATCCTTACATAGGAGCCATCACAAAAATTTCCTCCTTAAAACAGGACCCTTCACAAATTTCTCTGTCTTAAAAATAGATCTTTCACAAAACTTTTCTTTCTCCAAACTTAACCTTTACACAAATTTAATCATTTCCATATAAAATCTGACTTATCACCTATTTAGCTTTTACATATATCAGGTTGTAACGAAAATTTTCCGCCACAGCTAATACGGTCTGTGCAAACAGTTCGCGTTGACGTATTTGCTCATATTTTGTCAAACGATTTTTGGCATTTGAAAGAAAGACTTGCTTTATAATACTGTGTTGTAAAATTTGTAAAAAAATATCATTATCATTAAGTATAAGGTGTCTGAAATGGAACTATCATGCTACCAGATTAGAACTATCATTTACTTCCAGTTCTGTTGCAAAAAGTCAGCTACAGAATGGCACCGAATAAAGTGTACAGCTTTAAGTACTAGTGTTCTATCATATGATACTGTGATGGTTTGGCGGAATGATGGTTATATATAAAATTCAGTTAATTATATATATATATTATAATTAGTATTATGTAATGGTGATTTGGTGGAAAACTTTCGTTACAGCCTAATATTCGACAATCCAGTCTGTGTTACAAAGATGAATGTTTGCTGTGCAGAATGTATATGAAAATCATTTTAAATTTAAAACTTTTCATATTAGCAGCATGCCTGTGGTCAATCGTCAAACATGTCACAAACATAAAAAAACTATTCACAATTTAAAAAAGAACAGGGTCCTGTGAGGAAAGTCTTGACAGTCCCCTGAAATCAGTAGAAATGTATCTCAGTGCTGTAGAGACCATATAGAATATCACATTAAATATTTTAATAAATGTACAAGGACAGCAGCAAGACTGTGCTGTTTTCAAAGGAGTAGGACATGTTCTCTGCGCCTGATGAAGAAAGACTAGCTCTTTCGAAAGGCCTTGTGCATGTATTACAAATTTTATGGTGTTTAAAAGAAGTTCTTTTTATCTTATAATACAGAATATCACCTGCACACAGTGCAGCTGAAAGGAAAAAGTCATAAGAAAAAAAAATAGAGAATTTATTTCTAAAATACTGAAATATTGTAAAAGGAAAGTGATTAGGACACATGTCGTAAGATAAATCATTTCATTAATTTAAGTTATATCCTATAATACTACATGCAAAAAATAGCAAGGGTATAAATTACATGAGCAAATATGGCATGTCTATATTATATATTTTTTTTTGCATGAAAAAAAGAAAATTAATTTTAGTCATGTGAAAAGGAAGGAAATGATAAAGAACAGTTTAATTTAATTAAAATTAACTTATTTGTTACTGATCTTTCTCATATATGCTGCATGTTTCTTTCCTTCAAAATGTACCATAAAAATTGAGATGGGTGTGATACATGAATGTATAGAAATTGATTTGTCCTTGTGTTTTTCATGCGTGCCAAAAGTCCTAATTCTGGCTGTACATGAAACTGTTCATTTTATGACAAAAATGGTGTAATTGAAAAGTATTTTGTATGTTTTGTATGATTTAAATTTAATTACAATTATATTTCTTTTTATTTCTTCTGAATAAGATTAAATTGAATATTGTTTTCTAGTTATATTTAGGTATTGTGTTAGCTGTTGTTGTAATAGTTACTGGGTGTTTCTCATATTATCAAGAAGCAAGAAGTTCAAAAATTATGGAGTCTTTCAAAAATATGGTGCCTCAGGTAAAGTTAGTTACAATTAATTTTTTTATAGATATTTGTATGGTTCTTCTTTAACTTTAAGCTGAATATAACTTTGAATGTACAAATATTTTAATGCTGTCAATAAGAAAAAAAATAACTTTTATTATTATATTATTATTATGTATTTTTTACCCTAATTAAAATTGGTGAGGGGGGTGGGGGTTGAAGGAACAGAAATTATATTTTACTTTGAAATGTTTTTACAAGTTTGAAAAATCAAACTTCACTTGAAGTATAAATAATATCAGTAAATAATCAAACAAACCTGTTACGATTAGAGGAGTGTCTCAACATGCAGAAAGGTAAAATACAGGATGTCCTAAAATTCTTACACATTTTAAAATTCAATATAAAATCAAATAATTGTCATGCAGGAGTTCGGTTTGGACTAAAATGCTTCTCAGGATGAAAAGTTTTCTTAAAGTCTGGGAATCATTATTTCTGTGCCACAGCATCAAAATTAATTGGAAAATTGTAAAAAATGCATGTTTGAAGGCAAACATAGACAAGTGGCGCCATCTTTGATCGAAATTTGCTGCTAATTATTTTCATTCACTTGAAGAAAACTTTTCATCCTGAGAAGCATTTTAGTCGAAACTGCACTTCTGTATGACAGTTGCTTGCTTTTATATTGAATTTTAAAATGTGTCTGGGAATATTTGGACACCCTGTATATCAATTAAATAATAAATATAGGTGTAATTTATGTAAGTGCCACACACAGGACATTTTTTCTTTTTTCCCTAGAATGGCCCTGAAACTGAGAAGATTAATTTGGTCTAGGTTTTAAAATGTGGAGATTTTAAAACCTATTAAAAATGGGCATTATTTAGCTCTAGGATAAAAATGTGGAAATTTTTAAATCTATTAAAGGGTCATTCCATATCCCTTTAAGACCCGATGTATTTGTAAACAAAGCTAGTCATGCCTGTAGAAAGTAAAACATGGGCTGAAATCGCTACCTGTTGATAAAAAAAGATACTTTACTGTATCTGCAAACCAGAACTATCATTCGATTAGAGTTTTCATTACATACGACTCAGAAGCAAATATTTAAAGGAATGTCTAACCCGCATGATCGTGCGGGTTGGGTCTTAGAGTTATCACTTGTGTGACAGCTTTTCTACATATTACTATTTTAACAATCTACTATTGTATCCTCAAATTAAAAACAACTATGCTAATATGAAAAACTCGGGTTTTTTTTTTTTTTTTTTTTTAATGTATACTTTATATTTTAACGACTAGATATAGGTATTTATGTAACAGTCATATGCAGGACATTTTGTCCATTTTTCGTGGAATGGTCCTGAAACAGTTTATTAATTATTCCATATAGTCACTGATAAAACTGCAGAAAACCTGTTTTGTGGGATGCCTTACTTAAATTAATGTCTGTCTTTTAACATGTTCGTAAATTTGTAGGTGTGATCTTAAAAACGCTGTGCTTGTAGATCATTTAAAATTTTTAGTAATTGTGACGTTTTTAAAAAAATAGCAATATCCGTAATCTGCTCTTGTTTGTCAAATTGAGAAAATGTATACATGAAATTTAAATTCTTGGCAGTATTGGGTTATAATTAGAGAAGTAAGTATACACAATTGATGACTGCTATTGAAATTTAAAAAATCTTTATTTGATTGTATTAATAATAGGATGTTAGTAAATTGTCGTAAATATTAGTACATTGTTAAAAATAATTGTTTTGGACTGGCATGGGCAGTGTTAATATAGATTATATTCTTCTTTCATTAAATGATGCCTTTTATCATTTTAATTCCGTTGATTAATTGTAAAAAAGTGTATTGAACTCAGCAAATCTTACTTATTTTAAATCATTAGAATTAAAAAAAAAAGGTATTTTTAAGTTATAAAATGTAGCATTCTTTTATCTTTTGTTAACTGATTCATAGTAAATAATTTGAATAGGTGGTAATTTGTTTTTTAAGTGTAATTAAAATTTATTTAGAAATGCAATATTTATTGAAAATATTATTGCTTTTATTTTTTTAGTATGCTACTGTAATCCGAGAAGGTCAAAAATTAACACTGCCTGCAGAAGATGTAGTAGTAGGAGATCTTGTTGAAGTTAAAGGAGGTGATAGAGTTCCAGCTGACATCAGAGTGATCTCCGCTCAAGGTTTCAAAGTTGATAACTCATCTCTCACTGGAGAGAGTGAACCTCAGACCCGCTCGCCTGAAATGACGAATGAAAATCCTTTAGAAACTAGGAATATTGCCTTCTTCTCTACTAATTGTGTTGAGGGTAAATTTTCCTTTTCTCTACTCATCAGTGGTTCTATGCCTCACCTAATCATATCCAAAACCTTAATACCTACCACCACCTTTCCATGACAAATAATTCATATTATTTAAAAAGTCAGTTCTTATTTTTGAGAGGGAAACCTGAAATGACAGTCACTTAATCTAAACAAATTTCTAAAATATATGGTATCAGGGAAAGAAAAAAAGGAAAGGACAGGAGAAGTACTCAGAAATTGCTTATTAGGATAATGTGAAGTGATATGAAAAAACATGAAATAAAATCTCAAAACAAGTAGTTAACAGGAAAGTGTGACACATAAATGTGAAATAATATGAATCCAAGTTTTTTTTCTGTAAAATTTTTGATAAATTTAATTACTATGCAATAAGTTAAAGATACCTACCAAATTATAAACTTGTTTTATGTAAGGCTTTTGCCACTAAAAGAATTAGAGGTAGCTTGCGCCAAGATTGAATGTAGTCAAGAAAACAAAATTTTCAAAGATATTTTCTAGCAATCTTTATTTTCATTTTAATACTTTATTATATCTTGTTATATCTTTATGAAATATTGTTCATAAAGATTGTTATATCTTTATGAAATAACTATCAATGTATCAAGTATACAGTACAAGCTGTTTGTTCAATATTTACATCAATTAACACATATATTAAGAAGTTTTATTTAATACTAGCTGGCTCACCCAGCATTGTCCTGGCTATGATAATAACTTTAAATATACATGAAATCACTGTTGAATATTTTTATATTTTTAGATGGAAATCTTTCCAAGTGAACGTAATGTTGGGGGCCCCACTGCTTTCAGAAGCATACACTGTACATTCTAAGCTAGCTCTGGTCTGTGTTTTCAATCGGACCTTGAATTTGCATGATTTTATGTTTAGTAAACGAAAATCTTTCCAAGTGTATGTAGGTGTTCCATTATAGTGATTGCTGATTTAATTTTTAATGTTTAAAACTTAGTTTCTAACTTTGCATTCTGATCAAAAGTTCCTAAAAAATTTAAATACAGTTGGACCTTGATATCTCGAACTTCCTTATCTAGAAACCTTTGATATCTCGAAAAAAGAAATTTCCTTTGCATTTCCATCAAAATTCGTATGTATTTTCCATAGTTATCTCGAAATATATTTTCCAAAACCCTTGATATGTCAAAATTTTTTTCCACAGAAATTAGTTTGACTTTCTACATTTGACTATTGTCAGTTGTAGAACCAGTTTGATCTGGATGCTGGTTTCACATTCTTTTATCCCTTTCTTGATACAAAGAACTTAAAGGATAAGAATGGAAAGCTTTTAAAACCGAAAAAAGGCACAACATCGTTTTTTGGAAACTTTGCGGTGAAAGTGGATCGGGTGATGCAGTAACCTGTCAAGAGTGGCTTTCAGAACTTCCTCCTTATTTAAAGAACTATAAAGCAGATGATGTGTTTAATGCAGATGAAAATGGATTATACTATCAGTGTTTTCCTAACAAAATGGCTTCATTTAAAGGTGAAGAAATCCGACGTGGCAAACAGAGTAAACTTCGTGTGACTGTGCTTTTGGCAGCAAATCAAAGTGGTAAAGAAAAGCTTCCTACTCTTATGATAGTACGATCTAAAAAGCTGAGGTGCTTTTCTAAAATTCAGTCATTTATAATGCTGAACTGGTTAAATATAAAATAATAAATGGATAATAAATGCAATTTTTGCTGATTGGCTGATAGGAATTCGTAAAACAATGGCCAAAAGTAAAATACGCATTTTCTTATTCATAGACAATTGTAAAGCCTACTCTAATCTTCCAACGCTAAAATATATCACTTAAATTTTTGGCGCCAAACACAACTTCGAAGTCTCGGCCAGAACAACCATTCGACCAGAAGATAATCCGTAGCTTCAAAGTTTGTTATTCAGCCCAAATTGAGAGAAACTTCTGAATAATATTGGTGAAGGTAAACCTTCTAGTACACTTATCAGTCATTACACATTACATCTTACAGTTAATGTGAATGGCTGACTTTGCATGGAAAAATGTTACAGAAACAACAATAAGAAATCGTTTCACAAAAGCGGGATTTTTAGAATATGTATAACTTCCAGTGAAACAGGGGAAGTTGATACCATTAACCCCTTCGTAACGAGTGTCTTTTACAGAATTTTTTTAATTTTTGTCACCGGTTCTTTAAAACAGAAATTGTTGCCTAACTGAATCGGGAAAATGCTCAGATTAAATAAGGCAAAATTTACAATAAAAATTTACTGGTGAGAATAATCACGGATTCTGAGCATCTTATACGGCACGTATACCAGTCGCTCATCCGCAAGGGGTTAAGCAAGCAACTGAAGAAAAACTGAATCCAGAACAGTGGGAATCGATATAAAAGGTGTGACATACTGAGATTTCATTTGAAGAATTCTTGAATGTAGACAAAATGAGCTTGAAACGTGTGGCACTATGACAGATGAAGAGATTGCTTCGATCATTAATGCAGAAACTCCTGATGAAGAAATTAAAGACCTACAAGATCAACAAGTGCATGAAAAAAGTGAAAGAAGTTGAGAAGGCAGTTGGCATATAGTGGAAATTTCTTGAATCAAATGAATACATTAGAAATGAAGCATTTGGTACCATTGCTATGTTAGAGAAAATTGTCCAATTGCTAAAAGATTCTGCGAGACGGCAGACTTCTTCAATAAAGAACTTTTTTTACCGAAACAACTGAATACACTTCTTAATGACGAATTGGATATTATTTAATCAAAACAAGTATTGTGTAAGACAATTTTGAAATTATTAAAACTTTGAGAAGTGTTTATTATGTGAGAAGAGTTTATTATTAGATTATGTGTAGTTTTTGATGAATCTTATTTTTTATAGCAAAAAGCAGGTTGTGAGATTAGATTTTTTAATTTTGTCAAAACCTTGATAACTCGAAACCTCTATATCTTGAATTTTTTTCTCTTCCCCACAGATTCGACATATCGAGGTTGTATTGTAATATGAAACACTCACCAGCCCATCTTTCTTTTAAAATAAGAAATGGTATCTTCCAGTGCATTGACAACCTATTTTTAAAATGGAGAGGTTTCGTCACACATGTGCAGGAACAAAAACCTCTTTGAAAATGTTCCAAAGCACAATTATCTTAAAACAGGAAACTATCTTCAAAGGCATTGACAGGGGGAACGTGGAATCTTTTGGCAAATATGTGAAATGAGTACAAAAAAAAATATTTCTTATGAAATAGTAATTTTTTTTTTTTTTTTTTTTTTTTTAAATCCAAAGATATCATTAGAACCAGAAAAGTATCTGGAATAAGTTGGTAGATCAGCAGAATGAAGGAAGCTCTTTACTTTACAAGGTTCATTGTGTTTTAATTAATAATTTGGCTAATTTTAAAAAAAAATGTCATTTTTAGGTGCATCCAGACGAGTTTTCGCTTGCCCTCATAAAATCTTCAGACCTCTATGTACACTAGATTTTCCTGGCCATTGCCCATAGACACACAGGCAAACATCTTTTTTTTTTTATTAATATCAATATTCATAAATAAGCAATATGATAATGTAATGTAAATATATAATATAAAGCTATGCAAATAAGCGATATCGTATCAGAAATTTTTTTGCATTCATTGCATTTCATTTTCATGAGAGTTTATATTATTTGGCAAGAAACCACACTTTCTTAAGAAGACTGGGTTATGCTAGGCCTCCGATAAAAATTAAATGTCGAAATAAATGTGAGAAAAATACTGAATGAAATGAACTTACTAAATTGTTATAAAGTACCCATTATTATTCCTTTTTGAATAGTACTGATATAAAGCACTCATACTTATTTTTTTCTTTTTCTGCTTTCACATACTGGTCTATGCTTAGGAGATAGTAAACTGGGCAGCCGCTAAGGTCTACTAAAGTTTTATGATGAAAGTTCTTAAAAACTGACGTGTGTTGCTTTTGAAATATCAACATAATTTTTTTCTCTGTTAAAATATTAGACATCTGCTCATCACAAAAAGTTTATTATTGCTGCCTTATAAATGAAAAACTGTTTGTCTGGCACTGACACAACTGGGCAGGTAGGACCTCTAAAATATCAAGCACTTTGCTGTCTACTTATTTTCTGAGAAAATGGAGCATTATCATCTCTTTGCTGTTAACTATCTAGCACAATCTAAGTTATTTTATATTGTGCTTTTGTCTATTTGTGTCAAAAGTATAAAGGATGTTCAGATATTCATCCGACAAACTCAGAGGGTTGTTAAGGGGCATCAAGATGAACAAAAATTGTAATGGAACATTGGGTTGCAAACCACTTATTTAGTCACAAATACAGACTGTTTCTCTGCCCGGTAGCAGAAAGTTCCTGACGGGTGAAATGCGTCGCAGATTTTCTTTTCCCTTTTGCAGATTTTTTTTCCATTGGATCTTTTCCAACTTTATATTATGTTTATTTCTTTATTATTGATTATTAAAACTTAAGATTATTATTAATAAAAATGAGTAAAATGCTTAAAAACATTAAAAGTAAATGATTAATTAAAGGTTCATTTGTAACATTTTACCTGCAGATTATTTTCAGTCCCTGAAAGATCTGTTGCAGACATTTGGAGAATTTTCTGCTATTGGGTTTCACCGTAACTGAAATCAAGTTGACAGTAATAATTTTGAGGGGAAAAAAATGTTGCAATGAAAATGTAACAATATGTGCTTAGTTTTGTATGAAATGCAATAACATCATGAAAAATTCTATATTGTTTATTATGAATATATAGTGCTGGAGCTAGTGACATTTTTTACTTAACCATTTTATTCGAGATGATAAAATATGTAACTGATTTCTTTAACCAGAAATCCAGCTGTCAACTGTGGTGGGTGCAATCTTGGGAGCCACAACATCCCATAGTTAAAGTAAATATTGTGCTCCTGAGACCGCATCCATCACTATTGTGATGGCTGACATCTTGTTTTCATGATTAAGCAACATCAATTGCATATTTGAAGATCGATTTGTATAAAATGATGAAATAAAAGATGTCACCATCTCCCAGACTATTATTTCATTCTTTTTCAATTCCTATTATTAGTTCACACTCTCCCTATATTTATTTATATATCTCGTTCAAATTTTCAGTCGTTAATAAAATACTTATTATTCATCCTATCAAGTTGAAATAAATTTTTTAAAACTTGTACTAGATGACAATTGATGTTAATACAGATTTTTCAAATATTAATTTATTAATTAAATTTTAATTAATTATAGGGAGACAAAATTGCGGCCATTGGTTATTGAACAGCATTTAATGCATCTTCATATCTATAAGGGGTGTTACCATAGGGGGATCCTGTTCTCTTGCCAAATACTGCCAAGTTTGTCGCCAACTTGGCGATATATCTCCAAATTTGGTGACCTAAATTAGTCGCCAAAAGTGTCACCCACTTGGCGATATCTCTAATATTTCGCCAAATTCCCATAAGACTTCCATTGTAAACCTACTTGCTTACAGAAAATCGACAAATTGAGATACTTTAATGCAACAAAAACTAATATTAGCTTAAGGGATTATATTAAATTTTCCTTTGATGACCTAAGTCAAGACTTTAAAAACAAAATTTTTATATTACTTGTATATTCTTTGTTCTCACAGTTTTATATGTTGCATAATTCTGAAGTAATTGTTATATGCTTGAGCCTCTTATAATAATGTAATTTAATTTTCAGGCACTGGTCGAGGAATAGTTATCAACACCGGTGACCGCACTGTCATGGGTCGCATTGCAAATTTAGCATCTGGCTTAGAAATGGGAGAAACCCCTATTGCCAGAGAAATTGCCCATTTTATTCATATCATTACTAGCGTGGCTGTTTTCTTAGGTATAACATTTTTCATCATCGCTTTCATCTTGGGTTACTATTGGTTGGATGCTGTTATCTTTTTAATTGGAATTATTGTTGCCAATGTACCTGAAGGTCTTTTGGCTACTGTGACGGTAAGGAAATTTCTTATTTATTATGATAAAATAATAGTTTTATTTAGTTTTCTAATCTAATAAAAAAAAAAAAAAAAAGAATTTTGCAATGGTGCTTAGTGTAAATTTTTGTTCAAATTGATTTCTTTTCTAATTTTACTTTCTTTCTCCTTAAGGAGAGGTTTTACTTCTTTGGCACAAAATTTTCGATTTTCATTTTTTGAATTTTTCAAGATTGTTGCCATAAAGCAATTTCATGATATTCCAATTAATTACGTTTTTGCTTGTTGAACGTAATGGCGCAACAGTCAGAAAACTGCTTTCTACGTGCAGCTCTATGCTCAAAGTTTATTGCATCTCAAAACCATTTTGAATAAACTTCCATCTCGAAACCATGTTAAAAAATCATCTTGAAACCATGTAGAAAAAATAAATGTCAAAACCATGTTGAACCAGTCTCCAAAACGTGTTTTTTCAACTCAGCAACCATTTTGCTTTAGAACTAACTATTCGACAGATTTCCTTTTTTAAGAAACATAATCGTTTTTACTGGATCTTATACCATCAAAAAGTATAATTTTCATTGATTAATAATTTTTTTGAGCTTGCAGAATTAAAAAGACATTTAAAATCTGACATTTAATATAACTAAAAAACAACTCATTAATATTGTATATTAAAATCAAATACAGTAGAAGTTTCTAGCTTTATACAAGCTCCTCATCAGTACAGATGCCCATCAATCAGTAACCAAAGCTGTTGTCAAGGGTGGATCCAGCCCTCCATTTAGAGGGGGGGTCATGACTCTTTTTTGTGGGGGGAGACACATCTTTTAATAAGAAAATGTATATTGAAGGCTATTCCCATATCCAAAATGGCTACTTTTCTGATACTTTTGGGAAGTCAATTTCATTCGTAAATAGAAAAAAATTGCATTAATATTCGTAAAAATATAAAATTTACACATTTTATTCAGATATCAAGAAATTGAAGAATTTCATATTTTCATATAAAGACAAAGAATTTTTCAGAAATTAAACATTTTAAGCCAATTTTTACAGCCAGTGACAGTTACAAAACTGTCGTCATGAGAGAGCAATTGTTTGGCGTGGGCTGAAATTGAGTTTAAAACACCACATTTTATGGAGATTTCCCGAAAGATTCTTTACCTTTATCAAAAAATGGAAAAAGCTAATCAATCAAATTTGTTTTGAATAAGTGCACTTGCAAATGTCTTTCATCTAAGATTAAAAGTGTCTTCATGGATGTGTCAGAAATTACCTACTTTAGATTTAAGTAGAGCTTTAAAGAAGTCAGAAAGGTTCTCACAGTTAACTGTTGCGTTTAGCAAGGGATAAATTTGTAAAAATTTAATATATTTCATTTTTAAAATGTCCTTTAGAAATTTTTTTCGTCAAGGAGGGGAGGGGGGTGGGGGTCATGACCCCCGTGACCTCCCCCTTGGATCCGCCATTGGCTGTTGTTTACACATGTTCAAATTAAAAAATATGTCCATTTAAAAAATGTTAAATAACCGAGGAGTTATTACATCACAGTAGGACCACATATCCAGGTAGAATTGTATATGCTTCATTTAAAGAAGATTTTTGTAATCTTCTAAGCCAACCTTCTAAAAAAAAATCTACTTTAGAATTATTGCAATTGGATTTAATTATTTTACTGTTTTTTAAATCTTGTATGTGATTGATATCTGTTGAATGATTAACAGACTTTAATTTGCATAACATACTCTTCATAACATTCTAAGGTTTAAAGGTTCTGCTAATATCAATTGATTTGAATAAATTAAATATTTTTTCTGGCAAATTTTTATAATATGGAATGGAAACATAACTTGTAGGACTCCTGTGAATCATGGAAGATGATACAGATTGTTTTGAAAAAAATTATTTAAACCATCGTATAAAGTAACCATTATATTTCAAATCAGTAAAGATTTTTTCTTTTTCTAATTGAAAGATTTTGTCATTGCTGCAGCATTTTATTGTTCTTCAAGCTAAGGTTCTAACATCAATTTTATAGAGGACTGGATTTTCATAATTAAAGTTTAAGTACTGACCAGAAAATGTTACCTTACAAGTATATTGATGTTCTTGACTGATAACTTTTTTTTTCTATCAAAATGTGTAAGAAGGGCAGTTTATAGTTAGTTTCATTTTCAGTTGTGATCTGTATTACTGGGCGTATAGAATTAGCTTATTCCAAAATTTCAGTTAAACCATCTTGTTTGTCAATAAGAAAAGCATTGTCAACATGTATTTTCCAGATACAAATTTTGATGATTAAAAGTAAAATTATTTTATGTCCAAGAAATTGCATCATGATTTCGGCAATTCTTGTGAAGTTGGGAGACCCCATAGCTGTGTTGTTAATTTGTTTTTTAAATATATTTTCAAAAGTAAAACAGTTAAGAGTTCAATAAGTCAATAATGCCTAAATTAGATTCGACATTGTCATTAGGCCATATTTTCTGAATAATTTCACAAGCATAGCTAATTGGTATTCATGTAAACAGAGATACAACTTCTAGTGAAGCCATGATACAGTTTGAATAAAAAAGAAAATTTTCAAGTTCTAAAAATCAGGGTTTGGCCAAGTGGGCCCACCCGAAAAAACGGGTTTTTTCGGGCAGGCCCACTTGAAAAAACTTATTGTGGGTTTTTTCAAATTTTCCCAGGCTTTTACAACTTTATCATTATTTAATCTAAGTAAAAATAATGAACATAATTTTTACAAGAGTTTATTAAAAGTAATTTATTTGATTTTTAATTAATTAAAGAATATTTTTAATTAATCAATTCCTGATTTAATTAAAGTTTTAGAGAATGCAAAGATGAATGCCAATTTAAATATATTTCAAAAGAACCAGATTTAAAGAAATTTCTAAGCAGAGAGAAAAGACAGTATTATAAAAAATTTTCTCTCTTGTTCCTGAAAAAAGTTTTGGTTTACAGGTGATTCTGTGTTTGCAATAATACTGGTTTGTTTACTGTTACGATTAAAAATGTCTTTATAATAGGTGTGCTTGACCTTAACTGCCAAAAGGATGGCTTCCAAAAACTGCCTTGTGAAAAATTTGGAAGCTGTCGAAACATTGGGCTCCACATCTACAATCTGTTCAGATAAAACTGGAACCTTAACTCAAAACAGAATGACTGTAGCTCACATGTGGTTTGATAACCAGATTATTGAAGCAGATACGACAGAAGATCAATCAGGTAAGAAATAATTTATTTTGAAATTCATAGAATTCAGTATGATTGATTGCTTCAGTTTGAAGATTGAAAATTTTTCCACATTTTTTGAAAGGTCTCATTTTTTAACTCTTCACTGCACCACGTGCCATTTCTAGCACATACCTAAAAACATTATAATTTTCATTATGTGCCATGAATTTAATATGATCACTGTGACTGTTCAAAAACAATTCAAAGAATGGAAGAACACTTATTTTGACATGTCAGATAGCTGAATTATACAAAAAAGCAGAATTTTTTCTTCGAAAACAAAAAAATTTTGATGAAGCTATTAAGGTAAGATTTATTTTCATTATTTTTACTCAATACCTAAAACTATTAATATAATGAAAGTTGCAGAGTGTTAAGCAGAAAAAATTAATTCATTTAAGCTCATTTCGTTGCAAAATATAGCAATACAATATTTTAAAACCATAAATGTGTGCATATAGCACACCATAAAATATCAAATTTTCGCTGAAATTTTGAAGTTTAATTTTTTTTACTATTTATCCCATAATTAGATTGATATAGATTTAAAAAAAAAAAAAATCATAAAAATAGAAATTCGTGCAGTGAAGGGTTAAGGCAAAAAAATTGTAAAGGGTCCTTTAAAGTGGTCAAGTTTTTCTAAAACTGTTTACAGATTATATTTTCCATGTTAACATTTTCATGTGGAACACTGAACATGAAAAATATATAAAGAAAATGTATCAGAATATAGCCATTATAAAATTTTTAATATAATATTTCATAAATGAAGTTTAAATTTTTCCAAAGCGAAAAAAAATAAATTTTTCCTTCTGGAGGGGGAAAAAACTGAAAAAAAATTTTTTTTCCCCTCTCAAATTTCTGGGGGCTTTTCTGAGCCTTTCCATCTATAGACCTATGTTAAATGTAACTTCTGACATTTAGATATTACACTTTTTCTGACACTTTTCCTGAGGAGACCTAATTATTAAAATGAAGTGGTATCTCCCAGTGCTACAAATGCAGAGGTTTTCCTGAACATAAGCACAAAAGCCCTGCCTCTATCCATAAAATATCACATTTAACGCTGCGTAAAAGTTTTTAAAAAAGCTTGCCTCTCTTTTAAAAGCTGAAATGACATTTTCCAGTTTTGAAAATAGAAAAGAAAATTAAAACCTTGTCTTTTGCTCTGTTCACATATTGATAAAAAATTAAAAATTTTCCCCATTTTTAATAATATCCTTACCACAATTCTCTTAAAATGCAAAATGATATCTGTGAATGTGAAATGACTTCCAGAAAATCATTTTTCTGAAACAGTAAATATTTTTTTTAATCAAAGATATCGTTATAACCAGAAAGCTTTTTTGTAAGTGTGTGTGTGTGTGTGTGTATTACATCTAGGAAGTGGATGGGCAGTTTCAAACTGCAGGAAAAATTAAAAACATGAAAATGGCATTCAGATTTTTTTTTTTAAGTAAATATTTTTAAAAACAAAAAATACCATTAAAACTAGGAAAGAACCTTGAATAAGTGAGTATTTTTTGTTTTTGTATTTTAATCTGGGAAGCAGATGTGGCAGTTTCAAAATGCAAAAAAGGAAAGGAAAATTTTTCCCTTCTTGCTTGAAGAACCAGGAAAGTTTGATTTGGAACAGAACAATCAGCAGAGCTGCCATTTTGCAATTTTAATTAGTTTTTAATTAATTATCTTGAATAATTACAGTCACTTTCCTTAGCAACTATGACTTTGCTGTATTCTTCTGCGTTGAATTGTACCAGTTTGGATTCTGTACTCTAGGTGGTTTTAGAGAAGATAACAATACACACACACACACACAGACGTTTACATATTTTAATATAGTCATTCTCAAAAGTTAGCCATGCACTAAAATTGATAATAAAATTGGAAGGAGAAATATACAGAATAATTCCACAATAAATACTTAAACTGTAATGATATGAATCATATTAGAGATATTAAAATGGTTACAACAGCACAATTTTTTTCTTTAAGTTAGCCTTTTTATAGTTTTTTAAAAACCATTGTCTTGAAAGTTTAAGCACATTATGAAAACGCTAAAAAACATTGGATTGGTTTAAACCAATTTGGGTTTTACAAAATTGCAGGTTTTGGTTTGACAAACATGGAAATTCTAAAGATTTCAATTTGAAAAATAATCCTGCTAATGAGATTTCTAGAAATTTAATTTTTTCAAAGTTGGATTGTCAAGTACTGCTAGAAATAACAATTTCTATCAAAAACCAGGATGTGAGCAGTCGTGTGTAACAAGCATTAGAAAATTTGGACAATTGCTGTCAAAACAAGATATGTCCATAATGCAAATTCAAAATAATCCTGATGTTAAAAAGTCTTGTTGTCTTTATTTAAAGTACACATACATAGTAGATACATAAAAAATCTCCAAGAACATTGTTTTTAAAAATATCTTCCAAACCTCATCATATAAACAGACCATAATGGATGTGACTCGAAAGTACATGTCATATACAAGTGGTTCACCATAATATTCAACAACAAAAAGAAGTAGAATAGGGATGATCCTGATGGCTGGAATTGTTACTGTGACCTTTGCAAAGAGTCGCATACTTCCTACAGTTTACCACAAGATGGTAAGTCTAGGATGGTTTAGGAGGCAATTGTCTTTAATGGCCAAATCTCCCAGGCATTTCTCTATGAGAAACAACATTCAACAAACTAACAAGAGACATTAGAGTACCATCTATTTCTGTTTGATGACATAGAAGGTCCCGAATGGCAATTTCAGAAGAAATTTTCACCTTTTTATTTATAAAAGTTAAAAATATGCATATAATTACTTAAAAGGTGCTAAATATATAAAGATGTTAGATAGTATACCCTGATATCTTTTGCACATACACACGTTCATTTTCAAAAGGAAAGATGGTTGACTGGAACAGAAGAAAACATATATAAAACAAGATAAAATAAAATACTACACATCTGCAAGTGAAGTTCAGTCCACTGTAGCCGTCTGCTATTTCTCTCTCTCTCTCGCACGCGAGGAGCCAGCCAATAGCAATGAGGCGCATTTCCTCCCCCCGCGTTTTCTGCGGAGAGCTTTTGAAGTCACGTGACGCAGTAACATTCGAACTCTGCAGAGAGCGGCAGATATTCTTTCAGTGACGATGGCGAATATTTGACTATGTGTTGTTGTGTTAATAAAGTTTATTTTTCTACAAAACCTTCTGATTATTTGAGTCACCGAGATATTTTTATCATCTCCCTTCAATCCATTCTCTAAAATGGTGACCGCGGATTTTTGAACCTTCAACTATTTCATAGAACGTCGAACTATTCAACTGTTTCATGGAACGTTTTGTTTAACTAGCAAAATGGCAACTGCTGAAACATCTGCCGTAGTCATTCCACCCTATATCTCTGTGGACCCTACATTATGGTTTCATATGCTGGACAGCACGTTCGAGTTAGCTACTCCTAAAGCTATCACTGAGTCGAAAACAAAATATAATTATGTTGTAGCGCATCTACCGCCTGCTACTGCTACTATGGTTCGAGATATAATTATGAGTCCTGATCCTACTGATCCTTATCAGATTTTGAAAGCAAAAGTTATCGAACGTTGCGGAGAAAGTCGTACTTTAGAAATTCGGAAACTGCTAGCTGGAGAAAGCCTGGGTGACAGAAAACCAACTGAATTACTTCGATTAATGAAAAGACGGGCTGAAAGCCATAATATTAGTAACGATCTTCTTTTAGAACTGTTTACTCAACAAATGCCAACCACTGTGCAAACGATTCTAGCTTCCATTGAAAAAATTACTCCAGATAAAGCGGCGGATATTGCTGATAGAATAATTGAATTAACGCCTTCCAACATTAGTTCTGTTTCGATTCGAACACCAACAACTGAATCTCAGACACCACCAGCCATTGATATGCTCGTAAAAGAAATCCAAGCATTACGCCAAGAGGTCGCTCATCTTCGTCGTTCAAGAAGTGTATCTAGAAGTGATAACCATCAGCGTAATCGTTCTCAGTCCCGCCATAGGGGTGTAACATTGTGTTGGTATCACCAAAAATATCAAGAAAAAGCAAAAAAGTGCCTAACGCCTTGTTCTTATTCGGAAAACCAGAAGCGGGAAGAGTAGCGGCGACAGACTTCTCCCCAGCACCTTCTCGTCGCCTTTTCGTTCGAGACAGAAATACAGGTATGTGTTTTCTAGTCGATTCTGGATCTGATGCCTCACTTGTGGCCGCGAATAAAAATGACAAAACTAAGCCTGTTCTTCAAACTTTTCGTGCTGCTAATGGCACAAAAATTAATGTGTATGGTCGTAAATGTATTAATATCAACTTAGGCCTACGCCGAAATTTTACATATTCTTTTTATATTTGTGATGTTTCATGTGCTATTTTAGGAGCTGATTTTTTGCATAATTTTAATTTAAAACTTGATTTACGGAATCGTCGTCTTATTGATTCCACTACTAATTTAAAAGCTCCTGCTATATTAAGTACTTGTAATATATTTTCTGTGAAACCCAATGTTGTAAATGATATATATGGTAAATTATTATTTAAATTTCCTGAAATCACGAAATTACCGGATCCTAACCAACCGGTTAAGCATAATACTGTGCATTATATAAACACTAAGGGGCCTCCAGTCGCTGCTAAGCCTAGACGGCTAGCTCCAGATCGGTTAAAAATTGCCAAAGCTGAATTTCAGCACATGCTACAACTCGGTCATATGAGACCTTCTAAAAGTAATTACTCTTCGCCTTTGCACCTGGTGCCGAAGAAAGGATCTGTCGATTGGAGACCTGTTGGTGATTATCGTGCTCTAAATGCACAAACTGTTAAAGAAAAATATCCTATCCCTTGTATCGCAGATTTCACTGCTGAATTACATGGTAAACAAATCTTCAGTCACATTGATCTTGTAAAAGCCTACCATCAAATTCCCATAAATCCTGATGATGTACATAAAACTGCGATTTGCACTCCATTCGGACTTTTCGAAAGCACTCGTATGCAATTCGGCCTTTGTAACGCTTCCTCGACTTTTCAACGATTTATTGATGACGTAATTCGTGACTTAGGATTTGTTTACGCATTTCTTGATGATTTTCTAATTGCATCAAATAATGAAACTGAACATTTAGAACACCTTGAGTTGTTGTTTTCTAGACTTAAAGAGTATGGCCTGTGTATTAATGTTGATAAATGTAAATTTGGCCAATCCACTATCGATTTTTTAGGATTCAAACTTTCAGCTGAAGGAATTGAACCCTTACCTGATCGTGTAAAATGCATCCTAGATTTCCCCCAGCCCTCTACCTTAACTCAACTAAGACGCTACTTAGGTCTTTTCAATTTTTATCGACGGTGCATTCCCAAAGCTGCCGATATTTTAGCTCCACTCGTTAAATTCTTAGAAGGACACAAAAATACGAAAAAACATCCCCGTTCCAATGCTAACAAAACTGAGGAATTGCAATGGAACGATGAAGCCATTCTTTCCTTCACTGCTTCAAAAGAAGCTATAGCTCGAGCTACATTATTACGACATCCAATTCCTGGCGCCCAGCTAAGCTTATGGGTCGATGCCAGCAATGTCGCAATTGGTGGATCTTTAATGCAACTCTCCGAAAACCAATGGGAACCAATAGCATTTTATTCCTGTAAATTAAATAAATCACAAAGAAATTGGTCTACTTATGATCGTGAATTATTTGCTATTTACTGTTCTATTAAAAAATTCAGACACATGCTAGAAGGTCGAAATTTCATTATTTATACAGACCAAAAACCCCTTACATTCGCATTTCAACAAAACCCTGATAAATGTAGCCCACGTCAATTGAGACATTTAGACTATATTTCACAGTTTTCTACTGATATTAGATATACTAAAGGCTCTGACAACATTGTGGCCGATGCACTATCTCGAATTGAGATAGATTCAATTTCTCCTAATGTGTTAGATTTTAAAGAGTTTGCCACTGCTCAGACAAATGATGAAGAGCTAAAACAACTTCTCGAATTTGACACCACTTCATTAAAATTAGAAAAACATTATTTTCCACTCGAAGATGTACATTTATATTGCGATATGTCACAAAAACATCCTCGACCATTTGTTCCTAAAAGTATGCGACAATCAGTTTTTTCAACCTTACATTATTTCTCGCATCCTGGTATCTCAGCTTCATTAGATTTAATTTCTAAACGATTTGTATGGCCTGGCATGCGTAAGGACATAAAATCTATGGTTCGCAGCTGTACGAAATGTCAAAAAGCTAAAATCTTTCAACACACCAAATCACCAATTGGTACATTCTCTGAACCTGATGCTCGTTTTGCCCATATTCATATTGATTTTATCGGACCTTTACCATCATCCGATGGCAATCAGTATTGCATGACCATCATTGATAGGTTCACGAGATGGCCCGAAGTTATACCCACATCTGATATGACTGCAGAAACAACTGCTCGTACATTGATACACAGTTGGATCTCCAGATTTGGAACCCCTGTTACCATCACTACTGATCAGGGTAGAAATTTTGAGTCCACTCTTTTCAAAGAGCTTACAGATAGATTAGGATGTAAACGCATCAGAACTACAGCATACCATCCACAGTCTAACGGTTTTATTGAAAGATTCCATCGCCATCTTAAGAGTTCTCTTAAAGCTCACAATCAAATTCAATGGACTGAAATCCTCCCGATTGTCTTACTTGGTTTACGCACTGCTCTTAAAAATGATATCCAAGCGACCTGTGCTCAACTTGTTTATGGCACAAATATCAGACTACCCTCTGATCTCATAAACACTGAAGCTATAAATCAACCACCTACTCTTACATACGTCACTGAGTTAACTGAAAAAATGAGAAAGTTAAATCCCATTGCCACTGCAATGCACGGCAATCCTAAAATTTATGTCAATCCCTCATTAAAAACCTGTTCACACGTGTTTCTTAGATCAGATAAAGTCAATCCTCCCTTATCACCCCCTTATACAGGACCTCATCGAGTGATTGACAGGTCTGAGAAAACGTTTGACTTGGAATTAAACGGGAAGCGCTGTACTGTATCTATTGATCGCATTAAACCTGCGTATCAATTAGCAGATTCTATTTCACCTTCCCAACCTCAAAAACAAAATGAGCCCATAAATATTCCAACTACTCCTGTCGAACACCCTACCACCAAATCTGGTCGTAAAGTTCGTTTTCCGAAACATCTCGTTACGGATTATATTGTTTAAAACATTTGATGTATATAGTGTGCATACTATTTCCTTCTCAAAAGTATTGTTTTTCATGTAATGCATAATATATTTTCTATTTTTTTTTGCATCATATGTACTTTAATTTTACTCAAGACCTTTCTTATGTATCTTATTAATTGCTACCTTTTTGTAATCGCGACTTCGTCACTGGGGGCATACTCTGTAGCCGTCTGCTATTTCTCTCTCTCTCTCGCACGCGAGGAGCCAGCCAATAGCAATGAGGCGCATTTCCTCCCCCCGCGTTTTCTGCGGAGAGCTTTTGAAGTCACGTGACGCAGTAACATTCGAACTCTGCAGAGAGCGGCAGATATTCTTTCAGTGACGATGGCGAATATTTGACTATGTGTTGTTGTGTTAATAAAGTTTATTTTTCTACAAAACCTTCTGATTATTTGAGTCACCGAGATATTTTTATCATCTCCCTTCAATCCATTCTCTAAACCACCACTCCAAAAAGAGGGGAATGAAAAGATTGTCATATTTTCAGGAACTCTTGAAGTATCCAGAATTTTAAACCAAATCTTGGGAATATTATAAGAAAGGACATTGTTACAAACAGTATCATTTCTAAGTAAAATCTCAATGGATTCACGGATTATTGAATAGTAATGGTTAGATGTTGGAATGATTATTTTAGTTTTTTTTCAAAGTCTGCATCAAAAAGAAAATATTAAGATAATCTGGATAAAGCTGTACTTGATTTGTTAAACTTTATATCAGATAAGTGCTCTTTTAGCCTTTCTTTAAAATTTCGAGATGTTATACCAATATAGAATAAACTTTTTTGATGTTCTGTGCTGAATGGAATTATGTAAACTCCTCTTTTTTCACAATTTGGAACCGGATCAATTTTACTGTGAATCAAATCTTTCAATTTTGCTGGAGGTTTAGCTATTAACTTAATATTATACTTTAGTAATGCATATCTCAATCTCTCATAAAGCTGTGGAATATATTCAAGCGTGCAATAAATTTGCTCAAACTTAATTCTTCTGTCTTGCTTGTTTTTTTCTATTTTTCCTAAACTTTTGAGGCACAGTATAGTTAGATTTTTTAGTTTTTATCAAAGTTGTGACAATGCATCCATTTATTCACTTTTATTATGATTTATTTGAATTATTTTACAGCATCTAATAAGTAATATGTTTTTGCTTAATTTTGTATTGTTATTTAATAAACAGCGCTTTCAATTTGTGCCTAAACTTTTAAGACAGACTATAGTATGTACTGTAGGAAGTTAGTGCTGTATTTCTTTTCAGCGTTTATATTAAGCATTACTATTTAATGTATTCTATAAGGTATTAAGAATTCAAAAGCAGGTATATTTGAATTCAGTGAGCGATTCAGTTAGCTTTTGTAACAATTATATTTATTTGCATTAGGAATATAAATTTTCCTTTAACAATGCTTGAATATAAAAATGTACTAAACAATTTTCTTCCAAAAAATATCAATTTAGCAGCATAATCCTATTATATTTATTTTCCAAGTTTTTTGTTTTTTTTTGTGTCTGTATTTGTTGCATTTCATTAGCTTTTGTTTGTCAAATTATGCAATTTTAATTATTCTCAAAAATCTTCCTTAACCAATATCCCTTGTTAAACCTTTTTTTTTTTTTCTTTTTAGATATGATTTCTAATTACTTTAATTTTCATTTGTACTTTAATTTTTTTTTTAAAATCAGTGTAGACAAATTATCTGTAAAATTGTTAATTTCTATATTGTAAACAAGAATGATAGTACAAAATTTGTTTCATTTTATTATAATTGCTGTTTCTTAAATTATGATCATTTAAAATTTTAGCTCTGTTTTATTGCAGATTTCATTTACCAGTTTTGTAATTAAATTATCTAATCTTAGTTTTAAAAAACCGCTTGATAGAAATTTTTAAGAAGTTAAAGATTATGCAACAAATGTTCTTACTAGAAAAATGTAGTGCAAGTTAATTGAATAACAAACTTTAACAAAGAAATTTTAAAGCAGTCATGCAAGTTTTCAGTTTAAACTTCTTTTTTTCTTTTCTTCTTTTCCTTTTGATTCGTGAAAAAATGAATTGAGATTGTTTAAAAATAAATTTTTCTATTGCAAATATTATACACCTTCTTTTAGTGTTGTAGTTATTTAAATGTCATGGCATTACAGGTTTATTCAATAATTTAGAGAAACTTTATCTTTGTTTATAATTTTTGCCATGTTGCTGCAATTATTTCAGTAATCTACTTTATTGTGTTTTGTTTAGTAAAATTATTGATTAATTATAAACTAAGTTTTCAAATGACCAAAACTGTAGTATTGAGATCAGGTATTTGATCTCTTTTTTTACTATTTAAAATTCTGTAGACAAGAAAACAAATGTCTAATTTTCATGATATTTATAAGCTAACTTGAAAATCAAAATAAGGTTAAACTACAGTTAAAAATTCACTGTACTACTGATCTGTATATAATTAAGATCTCAGTGTAGGGCAAAACAGTTTGTAAATAAAGTTTTAATTTTCATCAAATGCCGTATTTCAGTCTTTTATATTACTATAAAATGTTTGCTTCATATTATATGATTTTTTTTAGCAAGATAAATAAGTTCATGGTTTGATTCAAATAAAATTTCAGCACTCTTATATTTTTGTCATAAAAGTTGCTGAGTTACAAAAACTACAGGAAATATATAGCATTTTGAAAAAAGAATGCAAATAAAAGACAGCACCTTTTCAGTTTCATTAAATATCTAAGATTTGAATTATTAACTGTTAATATTTTATTCGAAAGACTTTAACATGTCTAGCTGATAAATTATCTTGAAATGTCCCCATAATACGGAAGACTTTTTTGTATTATCGTAAACATAAATAAAAAATATGAGGGGAAATTGAATATAAAGTAATACAGTATAACTTTTTTATTCCGGAATTGTCACGATTACAGGGATTCCAGATCATAGAAAATTCCTGATTACAGAAGTTTTGAAATTAGAATGCATTTAGATAAATAATAATACTAATATCTCTCATTAGTATGGCAATACAAAAATGCAATGAACTTGATAATTGAAAAACATCGAGAGAAGTCAAATCAAAATGCTCAAAATTATATATATTTTATGCTGTGTCACCATCTGTTGTATATTACAAAAATCAATAATCATACCATTTTCTTAAAATTATGATTTCTGATTTATATATACTCAATAAATAATACAAATGACAAGAATAGCAGACATAGCATAAGAAAAATATTACAACCAATTTCCTAAAACCAAAAAAAAAAAAAAATTATGAAGAAATTAAAATAATATTTGCAGTTAGTTTAAAAAATAACTTTAATTAACATACTTAAAATAGTGATATATAAGGCTAATGCTATAAAAAATGAAATATATAGCACCTACAAATATCGAAGTAAGTCACAAATTAAATATTTAAAAGAAATAATAATAATAAAATCTGATTTTGCCATGTTTTAACGCCAACTTTTATCTTTGGAGAAAGAAAAATAGTAAAATTAACATTAATTCTGAATTTTTTACAACTTAAAATTATGAGACACCTATATTAATTACATGTGTAATTCAGAAAGTTCTCTCAATTATAAAATTAAGAAAAAAAAGGAAAAAACAGTTAGTCTTTTCATTTTTCTTAATCATTTTCTGAAATTCATTCATATATGTGCTATGGTACCATCTATGATCTTTAATTGAAAATAAAAATGAATAACGTACCGAAATGCAATGATTATAGAAGTTTCCGGATTAAAGATGTTATGCTGTACATGAAATAATTATTTAAAGTTTCATGTGAAGTCTCTGTTTTTGGTGCGAAAGAGAAATGAAAAAGTAGCACTTTCAGGTTTTTCATCTGCTGTAGGGGGCTAGGAAGGAAGCTCTACAAGAAGCTTTGAATAAAGATATAGCTTACATTTTTTCTCTTCATTTTTGAATTTTAGGTTGCAGTTTTATTTATTTATTTTTTTAAGTTAAACAAGAATCCTTTTATTTTAGGAAAGTTCAGATAAAACATATAGATTTGAATAGCAAAATAAAAACAAAAAGCATAATCTTATGCATTTTTAAGATATCTGTTAATCAAAGTTATAATTTTTGTTTTTGTACCTATTTTTGTTAAGAAATTTTATACATGTTTTTAAAATTAAATATTTTTCCTCTTTACAAATTAATAATTATCTAAAAAGGTCAAGAAATAATCATGAAATAAAATCCAAAAAATGGCAAAAACTTGTTCTGTTCATGTTTTAAGAAAAATGGCATATTAATGTAGATGACATAATAATAAAATCTGAATTCCAATGCGAAATATAGCACATCATTTATTTTTTTTTTTTTTTAAATTTGTGATGAAATTTAAATTAACTACAGAAATACAGAAAAAATTCCAATTCTTAATCATTCAAAAAATAAATTTTCTAGTCTTAAATCTCCCCTGTAAATGTTGTTGTTATTTTTTTTTTCTCTTTCTTTTTTTTTTATTTTTTTTTTTTATCATTTTATTTTTATGCAAGAGTCTTAAATTTTATGAAATTTTTAAAAGATTAAATTGATAATTATTTCTATTTACTTTTGCATGTATTTTTTTTTTTTCACTGTAAAAGAAATGATTTATAAATGTTACATCCTTATGTGTATTAGAATTGAATTTAGAACTTTGTAGTATTTCTAGTAGAAGTCAAAAACTTAAATAAACTTTATTTTGTATGTCTACCTTAAATTTAGATGTGGGGGGTAAGTGTCTAAAAAGTTTTTGTGCATGCTATTTTTAGTCCTCCCTGCTATGACTATCATTATGTTAATTTCAGTAAATGTTTAGTTAGTAATTTGTGTAAATTTAGGCTTTTCTGAAGTAAAATCCTGTAGCTTTTGTAATTAGTGTGCTTATTTCTCCCATCTTTTATTTTTGCTGCTTAATTATTCTCTGTGCTTAACTTTTTTGAAAATATTTCTAGTTATGATCTTGAGGCATCTATTCTATATCATGAAGGATTCTTATCCCGCTCTCGTCCAATCAAACAGTTGGTATATCCCCTATATAAGTTATTGACTTCATCCATCAACTTAGAGGTATTAACACTAGCGCGTTTGGGATGTATTTTCATCCTTAAATCCTTTTTAACAATTTCCCACCAATAATAGCATTGAAATCACTATGAAATTAGCTTTCACAAGGAGTTAAATGCACTTTGAAAGAGTTATATAACTAATGTCTTAACAACGCACTTATTTTTTATAATTTTTAGATGAAGTAACAGCATGTACTAATTTTCCTTTTCAAAACTAATATCACATTAATATCTCGCTGAAAACTGAGGTATATAAGTATCAGTGGCGTGCAGTAATCATTTTTGCCTTGATCATATTCAAATTACTGCTTTGATGTTAAATATATAAAGCTAATGTACTTATTTTAGAATATATTTAATAATTCTAATCGTAAAATTTTATTTTGTTTATTCTCTTTCCAAGTTTTAAATTATAATAAGATTAAGTAATTGAAATCCAAATAATAAAATATTGTTGCTCCAGTTTTACAAGTTAACTGCAATTAAAAAAAAAACTCAAGTTTCTTAGGATATCAAATAAATATTCATATACATTAATGATGTGGGGGTTTCCCATAATTTTCAGGGAAGTTTTAATTTACTGGATATTTATATATTTTTAACAAAAATTTAGATGTTTAGTTGCTTTATAAAAAATGTTGGTGTAATTGTAGTTTGAAATAATTTAGTGTTTCAAATAATAATAATAATAACTGTTCATTTTTATGTATGGATTACTCTAAAAGGGTAGAATATGCTGATTTTTTTTTTTTTTTTTTTTTTTTTTAATATGTAAACTTTTTTTGTAACTATATATATATTACTTGTCCATAATGAAAAAGAGGGTATTTTACACCCTTTTATTTCCACAATTTGGCTTATTAGTTGAAACAATTGTTTAAACTAAGTATAGATTGACAATTTTCATACTGGTAATTATTTTTCAATTAGCAAGTAATTAGTAATAGTTTAAGTAATTCTATTTTATCTCTCAGTTCACAGCACGCCACTGAAAGGAATTTGAACTTAATTTCCAAAATGTAATTATTTTAATTTCATTTATTCTGTTTATGCTGATTTAGAATAGCATGTAAGGTGTGCTTTGCTTTTGCATCTCTTTTGTGTGCAGTACATGAGATATAGATTGAACTGAAGTAGTGTTGAAACATAGTAATAGAATAAGAGATTGCTGTAGTAAAGATTGGTATGATAAGAAAAAATACTAACGCATGCAATGCTGTTACAGCCATTTAGTTGTTAGTAAAAAAGTGATATAGCTATGTATCTTCATTGCAAATACTTTAATAAATTTTACAAAGTCATTGTGAAAAATCCCATTTATCAGAATTATAAGAACAAACCAAATTTCGTACAGTTTTTATTTTACAGCTGAAATTTTATCAGTAATTTTTTAGGTATTATAAAATTAATTTTTATCTTGTTTAATCACAGTGGCTCTGTTTCTTGTACTTTTGATGTGAAAATATGTACAGTTATTTTTCTTACTATTACATGTGTTTTCTTTTATGGTTGTTATGTTGAAATGAATGATTGTTATACCTATTTATATTTTCTTTACTCCTATTACTTTTTTTTTCTTTCCAGGGAGGGGGGCTGGGGTAAAATTTTATTTATTCCTTTGATTTATATACATAGAATTTATCTGTTATTTTATCTTTTTTAATTGTGGATCAGCTTACTTAGGTTTAGGCCTTAAAAATTTTTAAATACAAAAAAAAAAAAAAAAAAAACTTTTCTATCCGCATCATCAGCAATTTTTCTAATAAAATAGTTTTCAGTAGGTAATTTATCATTTTGTAAACAAATGTTGATCATCACATTATGAGTTCTAATGTAAAGTTGACTAATTTGCTGTTATGAGAGTTTACAAATAAACTAATTTTCATAATTTACAAAGTTGTCAATTTTATGTATTTAAATTGTTCTGACAGTGATTATTTAAAACTGCTAAAATAGTTTTTAAAATGAGATCTTTATTTTTAAAGACAATTCTCTCCCTCTTCTTAAAAAAACACACATAAAATACATGTTTTAATAGAAAAATTATTTATTTAATGAAGCCATTTAAGGTTAAAGTTTATTTTGATAATCTTGAGTAAATGAATAACATTAATAGTTTTCCAGATTTTATTTTACCAGCAATCTCCAAAATCATTTTTATATTTACTCTCCTTTTCTCTGAATGATTAACTCTTGGACCATTTGAGGTTAATTTTGTCTAATTTATCTAATAAGTTTCTGTGATAAATTGGATTTATAATAGGAATGAACTGATGGTTTCCAGCAAAATAACAAGTAAACAACTCATTGCAAGCATATTATATAACTATTATGTGATTGCATATAAAAGATACTAATTAAAATTGACAAAAGTTTGTTAAATAACAATATCTTTTATATATCATACTTGATTTTATTTATTTGTTTATGATCATTTCTTTTTATTATTTTTCTCATAGTTTGAAAGACTTTTAAATTCGAAATGATTTATGTTATGCATTTTAATTGCAAAGTTACATATTTGAAAATATTTTTGATCAATGTCAAAGGTTCAGTTTTATAGCTAGAATATTTTTTTTTTTAGAAAAGTAATATTCTTAGATTTTAGTTATTACATTAGAAGAAAGATAAATTTAATTCTCATGTCTATATCTTTTTAAAAAGGTATTTCATTTGTTGACATTCTTTTAAAAGAATCCAAATAAATTCATTAATAGCATTTATTTTTACTTTAGCTTTAAAAATATGTGCTCTTCCAGTCTTCAGTTTATTTTTCTGAAGATAATGTTATGTCCATTTATTTGTGATTTGAAATCAGCAGTATCACGTAGTGTGGTTTATTTTATGATTTAAAAAAAAAAAGATAATTTAGTTTCATAATTTTAGGTATGATGATTAAAACTTGCTGTGTTATTTGAATTCTCCATGAGAAACTACGATTTTAAAAGTATTTTACTGTAATGGAAATCATTAAGGAATTGTTTGCATTCTATGTTGCATATAAAGTATGCTTATTTCCTCTATAACGGTTCAAACCTTTGAATTAATACTTGAAAAGGATTGATTGGATGTCACCTTTTTTTAAACTTGAGATTTCAATAAAAATTAAATGCATGGAATAAAATATTGGCATATTTTTCATGTGACTATCATAATAGACCTTTATAATAACAGTTTGTGTTAGGTTATTGTTATTGCGACTTCCAGATCAGTGGAGTGCATGGTAATTTGTTATTGTAGTTTATTTTTATGGAGATTACTATCGTCAAATTAAGAGGCAGTCTGTCTGCATTATTTTTCTTTCAAAGATTTTTAAAAAATAATTTTGAAGTAAACAAGGTAATAGAGGTGCTAACTAGCTTTACAAAAATATTGAAACATTGAAAAGAAAAGCTTTTTGTATGAGTTGTGTCATGGGTCCTGACAAGGGGATTGGAGGCAGAGAAAACCCCATTATAGCTATAATTAGTCCGGTACATATTGGGCTGTACCCAATCCAATCTTTAAAAAATTCATTTCAAGTCAACCTGACACATGAAATCAAAGAAAATTAGGTCTTTTTTTAGTGAAATTGTTGAAAAAAAAAGTGTACATTCGTGACTGTAATATTTTCAGTTTTTATTTAGAAATATGAATATACAAATCATTAAAACATGTATGTCATTTGAAAGAATGTTCTGGTCTTTGTTTAGAAAAATTGTGTATTCCTGAACACAACCTGCAAGAACCCAAAGCAAATAATAAAAAAAAAAAATCTCAACTCCTGCCCGACTCATAGGTCAGGTCTTCTTCAGGTAAAACTGGGTTATCCAAACTGGTGCGTGTCTCGCTATAATTACTGAACCAATAATTTAAAGTACCTTTTTTGGCTGTTGTTTTATCTAACCACTCAAAAACGTTATATTTAGTACTTTTATTAACCATTTGGAAAAATGGTTATTGTCCTCGTCAGGGTAGGAAATCAAAAGCATATCTGAAGCTTTTTATTGGTCGAATCTGCATTTTATTCGTTTTCTGATTGGTCTGTACTGTAATCTGTATTTCCCTTTATTTTCAACAGAGATGGATACTTCTGTTGCCACTATGGCAAAAAAGTAATAAAAACTACAAAAAATTTTAACTCTGAAACAAATTGAGATACAGCTTTCAAACAAATTGCATTTAAAAGTACATTTTTTTCTCTATATGACAGTGTAAAAAGTAATATTGTGGGGTGTTTAGAAGTTTAAGAATGAGATTTCATTTAAAATGGGTTGTCAGATTTCGTCAATGGAAAAGTCTTTTCCCGAACAGCCAATGAAATGCTTGGATAATACGTAAGTTTCAGGTGGATAATACGTACAAGTCACAGGTGATTTTTGTCGCTCGAAATTTTTACGTGTAATAACACTATTGTTTAATTCATGGCGTACGTAATGTAGGATCAACTTTGTGCTATTTTTTGTGTCTTAAATTTTAGCCTTTGAAAAAATCATTTTCCAAATGGTCGTTGTAATTTGTTAAATTGCTTTTTTTTTTATTTTATTTATTTTTTAAATCTTACTCATCAGATTATATTACTTGCAACATTATCTATAGTTGTGATTGTTTTGCTACTGTAACAGTATACCTCAGAATTACAAAAAATCTAATTTTTCTTTATATATGACAATTTAACAGACCACACGGGCTTGCAAGGTTAATCTATGAAAACATAATACTGATTCATAACATGTAATTTATTTTCTAGTCTATTATTTTTATAGGGTTACAGTATGATAAAACCTCATCTGGTTGGAAGGCTCTCTCTCGAGTTGCTCGTCTCTGCAGTAGAGCAGAGTTCAAACCAGGTCAAGAGAATGTTCCTATACTAAAACGGTGGGTTATTTTTTTTATAGGTATTTATTTTTTAAATGCTCAATCATTTTAAAGACTCGTGCTAAAACACAAAAAATGTTTTTACAATCACCCGGTAGCTTAAGGGTGTTCTCAAATCCAAAAGGATAACTTTCTGACATAAGTTTTAATTTATTTTTGTTCAAAAATGCATGAAACTACAGTAAAACCTCCGTAAAGCGACCACGTTCCGTTCCAATAAAAAGTGGTCGCTCCGAGAGGTGGTCTCTTAATGGGGCTCATGTTTAAATCTAGATTTTAATTGTTGAAAAAAGGTAACAATTAATGTTATTAAAATTTATTTTTCACATTAGGAAAAATATAAAAATTTAAGTATAAAAACAATAGTTAATTACATAAGTTAATTACTGCAGAGTTTAAAAAATGAATACATTGACGTTGGGTTTGATTTTACGGTTTTACCTTTTATAACTTTTATTTCAAAGTCCTTTCAAAGTTCAGTAAATAAATGCATTTTTTTTTTTTTTTTTTTTTTGGACGGGAACAAATAATGACGATTTCATTAATTTATCTATTTCTTTGAGAGTTTGCTGACAGAATAGGGCAGGGGAGTTTAAAGACCGTCATTCTTAAATTGTCATCACAGTTAAATTCATTGCCTAAAAAGGCACAAAGGGGTTTAAACACTTAAAAGTCACCAGAATAAAAAAAGAAACCTAAACTTAGTTTAGAAGTTCGATGAATAACGCGCTTTACGGAATTATTTTTCTAATAAAACCTTCGTCAAGCAACCGGGAGAAAACGGAATTTGTTTCATTTTCTTCAAAGTAATGGGTCACTCACGGAGGGAGTTCAACTGGGATGGTCTCTCAATGGAGGTAAAATTAGTATTGAGCGTATGGGAATAAATTCCGTTCCATGAAAAAATGATCGTTCAGGGAGGTGGTCGCAAAGGGAGGTTTCACTGTAGCTGGTGTTGTTGTTCAGAAACTATGTAATTGAGCTGTTTTTTCCATTTTTTTTGCAAACGCAATAGGTCTTTCAGAAAATAGTGCCAAAGTGGCTGTTTTGAACCGAATTTCAACTCGAAGGAAGAAAGAGCACTCAAGAGCGGGCGAAAAACATGTTTATCATGTGATCAAAATCGCTTATAACTCAATAGGTAATTGATTGATCAAAAAATGGAAAAAACAGTTCAATACCAAATTGCTTCCATGGCCAGACTTTCCAATTTTATATCTTTCCGTTAAAAAATGAATTTGTAATTGTGTCAAAACATTTTGCGCTTGTTGAGCAGAGCAGTTATGAACAGTCTTAATGCAATGTTTTTTCAGACTGCCCATTGACCGTAACTAGTCCTTGAGTTCTAGACTTACCAGATTGTACATTTTTGTTGTAAGTTTTCCCAGGCTTATCATATGTTGTAAGTTTTCCCAGGCTTATTATATGTTGTAAGTTTTCCCAGGCTTATTATATGTTGTAAGTTTTCCCAGGCTTATTATATGTTGTAAGTTTTCCCAGGCTTATTATATGTTGTAAGTTTTCCCAGGCTTATTATATGTTGTAAGTTTTCCCAGGCTTATTATATGTTGTACAATTAAACCTTTCCCATATAATTTCTTCCATTTTTAAAAAACAAGGCTGACTTTTATAATTTTAAGAATTTGTATAGTTTTTCAATTTCCTTCAAAAAATTGGCTTCTGATGTACTATTTACTGCAAAAGTGTGACTGCAAAATTTATTAAATTGTGTTGTTGGAATAATGTAATACAAACACATTTGGGAAATAACAGTTGTAACAATTAACGATTTGTTTTTAAAGAAAACTTAAAGAATACATTATTGGAATATTCAGCATAGTTTACTAGGATGTGACTGATAAAACAAACTAGTGTGTTATGATTCAAAACTTTTCCTTCAAAAGTGATAAATTATAAACAGCTCAATTAATTATAAATAATAATCTAAATTCTAATCTGCTGACTTAGATAAAATGTAAAACTGTCTGCAAACTAATAATTTCTTAAAAATTTTCTGCAAAAAAAAAAGCCACACTCCTCCCGAGTCCTATATCGCCGCTAACAGCAAAAATAAATGGTTATATGCGAGTGGAGTGCCACTAAACAACACCATTAAAAGAAAAATATTAATTTACAAGCATTATTAAAACTCAGTCAAGAAATGTAATATTGAATGGCATGCTTAATACAGACAACTAATGAATGAAAGAAACACTCATGAAAATTTTAAAAATATATATATCTATTAAAATATGAAATATTTTAATCATTAACTTATATAAAAATATCAATTTATGATTGCTCAACAAAACTGTTTTTTTATTAATCTATAAAATAACTGAAATACGAATAAACGAATGTTAAAATAAAAAAGTTATTAGTCCATGAATGGACGAGATGAACTCTTACTCATCAGTTTATTACTGTTTTTAGACAAATCATTCCTTAATATTGTGACTCTTTCTTAAAAATTTTTAAAAATTTTTTTTTTCTCCAGTTGAAAAATAGTCTGCAGACTTTTTCAAGAGTCTGCGACATGCATCGCACCAATTCTCCGCTCGGATCTCAATATATATATATATATATATTTTATAAAGGAATTTGTAAAAAAACCCATTAAAACTGTTTGCAAACTTTGAAAATTTTCTACGAACGGCGTTCGCGTGTTCGTCTATATTATCTGACTCTGCTAATCTGTAAACAATCTCAAAAAATAAATAATTCTAATTTTCTTAATTTATTATATTCATTTCCCATATTTAATTAATAAATTGTCCTTTATTTTAATTTTCTTTTTCAAAAAAATTCACTATTTTTCAATATTATTAATATAAATAAAGTGTATTTTGTCTTTTGAAACTTTCTGAAAATCTGACATTTGCATTGTTTTTAAAAATTAAATTTTCATGTTCCAAATTACTAAGTTTTATGTGTTCAATTTTTATTCAATAACTAAAAATATTTCTCCTCGCTGTTAAAATTCCATCAAAATCTGATTAAAAATAAAGCAGTTACGCGAAAAATATTTTTACTTATTTTCTGTTATTTAAATATTGCGCTAATAGTTTTCTGACACTCAATGCTTCACCTCTTTAACTTCCCTTCCTTTCCTTGTGTAAGTAATAACTTTCCAGGCATGTTGTAGCTAACGGTTTTATTTTTTGATTGCGTACATATGTCCCAAGGTCGTCATTCATCCTTCACAGAGTTTGGTGTTGCCGTTCAGTATAATTCTCTTTTTAACTCTTTTCTGCCAGATAACTTTGACCGTGTTGCAGGACGTTGGTGTTTAACAGAGTATTTCTTGTACAGTGGGGTTTGGCAACTGTGTTCTTCTGCCATACTCGCTGCATAGCAACAAGTTTTTGTGGGTGCTTCAAGTGAGTTTTGGTGCTAAATGAGATTTGCTAAGGGAATCGGTTTTGAATGTAACTGTTGGTGAGAGAACATGCAAGTTCAGAGTTCCAGGCTTTGAGAATGATCGGCCTCTGGCAGAGGCATTTCACTGAAAGAAATCAACAAGTACAGATGTTTTCTGAATAATACTCCAGCAGCTAATTCCTCTCTCATAAGGAAATTTTCCTCATAATTATTCATCACATTATGATACTGAATTAAATAATCATTTTGTGAAAATCCTATAACATCATATCCAGGGCTGCGGAGTCGGTGGGAAAAATGGACGACTCTGACTCCGGGTATTGTAACTAATCTGACTCTGACTCTTTCGCTCAAAAATGGGCCGACTCCGACAACATAGACCTGCTTGTAAAATGGATGACTCCGACAGCATAGACCTGCTTGTAAAATGGATGACTCTGACTCTGGGAATTTTAACAGCTCCGACTCCAGCTCTTTCGCTCAAAAATGGGTCCGACTCAAAATCCAAGACTGATTCCGCAGCTCTGATCAAGTGTTGAAGTCAAGATTTTACTATGTCTGTATTCCTACACTATTCAGTTATACATACCATGGAAATTCTACAACATTTTCTTAAATCGTTTTATGTAATTATAATAACTTCACTAGTACATGAAACAATTCTCATCATCCTTATGCACAGTGTTTCTGCAAACTTTTAAGCATATTTCAACATACTTTGTATCCAGATATGAAGTGTTCTATTAAACAGGACTTATCAACTTAAAATACAATTAACTGAAATCTTTCCACCATCATTGAATTCTCTATGATAAGTTATCTCTCAACAACTCTTATGTATCTTCAAATATTGATCTCAAACTATAACTTTATCAAAAACATCTATATAAAGGTTAACACTCGTCTCAACATAGTTGTAAACTAATCGTCATTCTCAAATCAACAATATCTTGTATTTAATTCCTACATATTTAAGTGAAAGTGAGGCTGGCCAATGTGTGATGTAAAAGTTACTTTATGAAATTAAATCATCTTATTAATAAATGATTAGTGCATATACTTTGGATTATTTAATGAAATGTACACACGTAAGAGTTCTGCAAGTGGGTGAGTTATTTCACTTCAATTTTACTTCATTTCATTTGTGTGAGAATTATATGATGATATATTGGAAAATTTTATGGATAATGGATTTCAATTAGAAATTGTTAAGTAAATAAAATCTGTAATATATAATTTGAATTTTATAATTTAATTTCTATTACCTAGAATTCAAGTATATTAATGTAACAACGTAATTTAATCACTATACAATCTTTAATTTTCCTTTTGACCTATATTGATGTGTATGAGTGATATTTTTCAGATTTGTTTATATGCTTTAAACTTTATTTTTTGATTTATTTAAAATTTTTGCCAATCTCAGATCTACCACTCCAACATATCAACATATAGTTTCAGTAAAAATCTCTGTTTTTTAAAGCGATAAATATGGAAACCCTATTAAGTTCTTCCCCTGTTGTCCATTTAGATTTTTTTTTAAAAAGACAAAATTCAAATCAATTGTATATTGTGCACTATAGCTTAAAATCTCAGAGTTTAGAAATTACCTATAGTATGAATGAAGTTATCTTCAGAACATTCTGACTTATAAAAGACTGTCTTACACTACTTGAGAAAGTTTAAGAAAAATTGGTATAGTACATTACTTGTCATAATATACAGTAACTGGAATTTAATATTGAAGACAGTAAATAAGTCCTTGGGGCTTTTCATGCGATTAAAAAAAATTTTATTTCTTGCAATAAGAGAGAAGCCCCGTGAACTCTCTCTTCCTTATATCCCTGTTGCTCCTATAGTTGTATGGCTCAAACTGGCCAATGCCTGGTAAAATCACTCTCTCGCTTTCCATTGAAAACAAATCTAAAACATTTTTCATTAATTATTATTTTTTTATATTTTGAAAACTATCCTCATATCATATTTCTTTTCAGGGAATGTAATGGTGATGCTTCAGAATCTGCCATTTTAAAATGTATGGAATTAGCGTGTTCAAATGTACAACAATATAGGGAAAATAATCCAAAAGTTTGTGAAATTCCTTTTAACTCTACAAACAAATACCATGTAAGTGTTTTTGTTATCTATTTTTAAAATCCTGTATAAAAGAAATAAAATTTTGCATTGCATTAACCAATTTTATAGTTTTTTTAATGCAACATTTTGTGTGCATGAAATTCCTGATTTCTTTTTTCAAGTAATAAGAGAGAGAAAGGCAAATCATATTGTTTATAAATTCTATAGCATATACAGTCGAAATCGCTATGTAATGGTGATGCTTCAGAATCTGCCATTTTAAAATGTATGGAATTAGCGTGTTCAAATGTACAACAATATAGGGAAAATAATCCAAAAGTTTGTGAAATTCCTTTTAACTCTACAAACAAATACCATGTAAGTGTTTTTGTTATCTATTTTTAAAATCCTGTATAAAAGAAATAAAATTTTGCATTGCATTAACCAATTTTATAGTTTTTTTAATGCAACATTTTGTGTGCATGAAATTCCTGATTTCTTTTTTCAAGTAATAAGAGAGAGAAAGGCAAATCATATTGTTTATAAATTCTATAGCATATACAGTCGAAATCGCTTACAACGAGCCCTGATTTAACGAGAATCCGGATTTAACAAGGAAATCAGAAATACTTGGTTGGTACAATGTTAGGTCTATGGGATTATAACTCGCATTTAATGAGCAAACCCTGGTAATAGCGAGTAATATTTTTGTGATTCTTAAAATTTCTATTGACTTCCACCTCTCAAGCTCAGCTAATCGTTTCTTGAAAAAATTCCTTTAACATTCCGAAGTCAACCGAAAGTTAGTGATAAGTCATAAATCTTGAGAGCGACGATGATAACGACAAATGTGAAGATTTTCAAGCTGAACCGACCACAAGATACTCAATGACTTTTGAGTGTGCAGAAAAGCGTTACACTTTTTTCGAAGCCAGGGGTACAAATGACGATGTTTTTCAGGCCATGAGTCTTCTCCGAAGAACAATAACACAAGAAAGAGACAAAAAGACAGTTCAAAGCAAATTAACCAACTTCTTTTGTACTGTACAGAAATAAAAAATAAATAAATATGCATAATAAAGTAAGTACACATGAATTTTTATAATTTTTTACAAGCACTCAGTCATAATAAGCAAATATCATGGTCCCTTCTTGCTCGCTCTAAGCAAGTTCGACTGTACTTCAATACTACCTGCAATAAATGTTTTTACTTGTCAAATTATTTATACATACCTACATTAAAAATACCTACAATTATTGCAGGTTATCACAGGTGACAATTTGCAACTTCTTTCATTCCAAGCACTATGACAAGGCAACTTTTTAAAGCTTAAAAGGTGGTGGCGGTGGTGTGTGTGGGGGGGGGGGGGGAGGGGGGGGTAGTGTATTTTCACTTGTTGCCAAGAAGACAACTTTTTTAATTATTATTATTATTATTATTAACTGTCAAGAAATTTTCTTTCAAATGTGAAATGAGCGACCATGAAAGTTTGTCACATTTTTCACAGAAATTGGTTTCTTTTTAATGCCATTCTGGCTGTGTTTCAGATTTATGCAAATCCCTTATGCTGTATGTTATGCAAATGTTGTAGAAACCTATGCACAGACATCATTATTGGGATAACTAATTTCGTATTTCATAACTAATTTTGTGTTTGTGTGGAGTATAACATTATTATATTTATTATGGTGTTCACAAATTTTATACTATTTTTTTAAGTAAACAAACAAACAAAAAATAATTATTTATTTTTATGTTTATCTGTCACATTTTCATGACCTTTTTAATAATTAGGATGAGCGAAGCAAATCCTCTACTAGGCTACACAAATTGCATTTTGTCGTATACTTTACAAAAAAACTATTCAGTATTTTGACTTGAAATTAAACATAAAAATGAGTTATGATTTGCACAATATTATTTTTTTACAGAATAATCTTTAAAAATGTATTTATTTTACATGTTTTTCCATTACAGATGCATTTTTGCAAATAAAAAATGAAACACTTATATTTTCAGAAGAAAAAATAAATCATGGAGTTAGTTATAGATAGAATCATGATTAAGTAAATAAATTTTCCTTATTCTGCCAAAATATCTTAAACTGTTTTTTAAATTTAATTAAGGACTTGATAGAAATAAAATATGATCTGTAGTTTCTGACGATATTTTTTTATTGAATGATTTAACAAAAAACATTTTTTATTTTTGTAAATGATAATGAAACCTGCGTACTTCTTGCAGTAAATAAAAATCATTGAGTTAGTAGTTTAAGTATTTTTCAGTGTTAAGATTAAATTGTGTATTTGAATTCTTATTATGTGAAATAATTTACGCAGACAATACTTACACATTTTAAGACTTATATTATGATTTTTTTTTTTTTGTAAAGTGGCAACAAAAGAATTGTAACAAATAAAATTAATTGTTGTAATTAATAAAGTGTAAAAAATCTTTAAAAGAAACGCTATAAGAAAGACAGAAAACTAAAGAAACTTTATAAAAGCATCTTTAGTTGAAAATTTAAAAATGTTTTGTAAAGTTTTGCTTTGAAAATACTTTTATTTATACCAGTCTTATATCAAAAAATCAAAAATTCCGAGGAAATTCTTAGTTATTTGGGTGAATTTACATTTCTAAAATTAAAATGCTCCAAAACATAAAATAACGTTTTTGCTGATTAAAGATGCAAAAATAATATAAAAAAATTTTGTTACTTTTAAATATTTATCTGATTAAATAATGCTTTGCGAATCCAAACACAGCATGGCTTTTGCTAGTAATTAGCAATATTATACGTACAAAAATTTTAAATTGTTCCAGAGGCAATACAGAAACCTTAATCAGTCACTGAATGTAAACTTTATTAAATATACAAGCATGGGTTATTCAGTTTCAGTTCTTAAATGCTGCTCTTTTATCCAGTGAATTATGAATACAGGGGGGTCATTCCATGTCAAAACAACCAAAAAATTTCAATTTTCAACCTGATCACTTCAGATTTAAATGAAACTGTCAGGTGCCATGTCTCTCCGGTGATATAAATGAGAATACATTTTTATAATTTTTTTATCGCGTTAAATTTTCATACAATTAAATTTTGAAAAATCATTTTTTGGGTTGCATAAATTTTTCAATTTTAATTTTTTCAAGTTCTATCAGGCGTACAGAATTTTATGATCCCTCATTTTAAAGAGAAATTTATAAGGTTTAATTTGATACCCAAATTGACTATGCTCAGTTAAAAAAAAAAAAATTAAATTTTTTTTAAATTTTAAATTTAAAAAAATTGAAAAAATGTATGTTTGTTGGAATATTATAATCTAAAATTTCTTAAATTTTTAGAGTGGGATCTCAATGGTATCAAGAGTTATGAAATAAAAACTGAAAATTACCATTCAAATAATACTTAAATAACAAAATAGCTAAAATTAGATTGTTATTTGAATGATAATTTTCAGTTTTTATTTCACAAGTCTTGATCCCATTGAGATCCCACTCTAAAAATTTCAGAAATTTAAGCTTATAATATTACAACAAACATACATTTTTTTCAAAATTTTTTAAAAACACTATCTAAAAAATTTTTAAATCTTAAAAATGTTTTTAATTTATTTTCTTTTATCTGAGCATAGTCAACTTGGGTATCAAATTAAACCTTATAAGTTTCTCTTTAAAATGAGGGGGTCATAAAATTCTGTATGCCTGATAGAACTTGAGAAATTCAAAATTGAAAAATTGATGCAACCCCAAAAATGACAATTTTCCAAAATTTAAATAATTAATTGTATGAAAATTTAATGTGATAAAAAATTATAAAAATATATTCTCATTTATATCATCAGGGAGAATGATTCCTGAGAGTTTCATTGAAATCTGAAATGGTCAGGTTGGGTCACTGGTTGATTTGACATGGAATGACCCAGGGATTAAAAAAAATCCTTGTCATGCTCCTCAAATATTATTAGTATATCTTTGTCTTTGTATCGTGATATATTGACTTGTTCGAAGATTCCATTGCTGTAGGAATTTATAAGGTAAAGAAAATAAGTTAAAACTGGTGTGAATGACTAAGAACAAACAATCTTCTTGAAACACCATCAAAAATTTGTAAATGCGCTAGGCCTTTCGAAAGATCTGAGTCTTTCTTCGTCAGGCGCAAAAAAGACCTGCTTTCATAGTAGAAGGACGTCTTTTTTGCGCCTGACGAAGAAAGACTCAGACCTTTCGAAAGGCCTAGCGCATTTACAAATTTTTGATGGTGTTTCAAGAAGATTGTTTGTTCTTAATTTATAAGGTAATTTAAAGAAAACGCTTGATAAAATTTTTTAAAAGAAACTTTTGATTATCTGCCAAGCTACATTCATTGCTGCAACGGGCCATAGTTTAGGCAGCTCTGCCCTAAATGTCACTGTTTATTGCATACTATTTGATGTACACCTTCTTTGTGCAAATGAAAGACAATTTTTAATATGGCTATAGAAGATTTTAATTACTATATGCTTTAATTTAAAATAAAATAAGTGTATTATTTCTTTAATGTTTATGTTTAATGATTAATTTTATTTTCTTCAGGTGACAATCCATGAAACTGATGATCCAAATAACCCTAGTTATTTATTATGTATGAAAGGAGCTCCAGAGCGGGTTTTAGATCATTGTTCTACAATTTATATTAATGGTAAAGAGAAAGTACTAGATGATGAAATGAAAGAAGCCTTCAATAATGCTTACTTAGAGCTTGGAGGTTTAGGAGAACGTGTTATTGGTATGTTATGCACAATGTTTTAAGGTTTTTCTGTTCTATTAAAATATAACTTAGGAGACAAGTTTCATTGATTTTCCAGATTTTCATAACATTTCTCATTCTTATTGTTTGTATTTTTCTTTTCATTTATTTGGATTTTTTTACTTTTTACTTTCATCTTGACTTTTTCATTTCTGGAATATTATGCAGAGATTTTGAATTTTTTTTCTTTCACAAAATGTTTTATCAATTGTGTTACATTATATGATAGTGTTTGAATATGTAATTTAATCTTTGTCAGTTTAGTATGAAGAACTTCTTATATGTCCTTATTTTTTAACAAAACTAAAATAAAAAAAAGTTTAAAGTTTTATTTATTTAAAAAATACTTGCATAATGCTTTGTATTTTTAGGTTTCTGTGATTTTATTTTGCCTCCTGATAAATATCCGTCTGGTTATCCTTTTGATGCTGATGAGCAGAACTTTCCAATAGATGGCCTTCGCTTTTTAGGTCTTGTATCTATGATTGATCCCCCCCGTGCTGCTGTGCCTGATGCTGTTGCCAAATGTCGAAGTGCAGGCATCAAAGTGAGTAATAATTTCAACAAGTTTTTATGTGTAGATTTTGAAAATTTCATCACATTTTCTCAAAACTTCTTTCCATGGATCTGAATCTAACCACTGACTTTTGTTTAATCTTTCAGTGAATGTGTTGTAATATTTTACTAAAGTAGATATAATTCGTCAGGGTTTTTTTCTGCCCAATAGTTGTGTTATACAAATGCAAGATATTTCATAATTAATAGTATTAAAAGACAGGTTACAAAAGCAATTATACATGTCAAATGTAAGAAATTATTTTTATTTTCTGTACCATATGTGATAATAAAGTATGAGAAATCACATTTGTCGTAAAATTTTCAGCAGCACACTTTCTAAAAGGTTAGAGCTTGTAATTAAAGATATTCAAATAATTATAAATGAAGTTAGTCTTGCTCAAAGAGATATTTCTAAACGTATTAGTACCTTATTTTGACATGTCTCATGCGAAATTCACTTTATGTACCTCATTAGGAGTTAAGTTTTCGGGCTGGGGAATTTTAATAGTTTGCTGAAGTAGATTTCAGATAGAAAAATGTTAATAGTTTGCTGAAGTAGATAAAACATATTCTTTTTCAAAACAGTCGAATATCATTCATAGTAAATAAATTATTTCGAGAAAAAAACATATTTCATTGAATCCAATTCTTGTAAAATAATAAATCTTGAAAGTCTCTTTATGTTTTATTTGGACAGCACCACTTCACTACATTTAGCATATTTAATAATTAACATTTAAATAAAATCATAAATTCCAAGAATGCAATATAAAAATGCATTTCAGTCAACCAATAAAGATTTCTGAATCTTCTAGTTATAATAATTCAAGCATCACTTCACACATATTAATATATATATTTACGATACATTTATTCGGAGGAAACATTTTTTTTCCCTGTGTCACATTTTCAATATTTCAGATTATTAATTTATCGTCTGCACTATTTCTCTATTTAAATTTAAATATTTAAGTACAAAAACAACTTTTAAAAATGTATTAAGTAAATAAATAAAAAGCATTTTAAATAATTTATATTCCGTTAATAATCTTATAATTAATAATTATTCAAAGTTATAAATATTATAATATGCAATTAAATATAATTCTAATAATGTACGAATCTTTAAGAATATAAACATTATGGAATATCATACGTTAAAGTAACTTACAATGCTTTTCTAACAATCGCTAATTTCCGAAAATATAAATTAAAAAAGTTATTTATTATTAATTATTTTATTCCCAAACTATTTTTATTGGATGCTACTATTTATTTCTAAGCGATTGCCAAAATTTCATTAATTTTAAACCGTAATTTAGTGAGATATCCGCATTACAATATTTAATCACTTCTGTCAGTTTTAAAAGACGCGCAATCCATTTTTTTCCCAACACAGTTAGACATTTTTTCTTTATGTTTCTTCCTCGCAGAAAAGGACGTCGTGATGTCACTCTATCCTCCATCTTGTTTTAGTATCAGGAGGCGATATCTCCGGGACTTAGGAATGCAGGGGGAAATGCAATTTCAAGTGCGATGAAAATCGTTATTGGTGCGTTCAGTTGCGACATGGTTTAGGCCCGATTTTTCGGTTTGCGGTGGAGAATATGCGATTGTAGGTAAAGAACAGACTCTGAAGCATACATGCCGGTCGCTGATTGGCAAATTTGATTTTGGTGTCGATCTAACGATCTTTTCGGGCCATCTGTTTTTTGTCACTCTCTCTCAGGACGATGTAGCGTGAGGATGTTGTCGGGTGGCTGGGGTTTTGGCCTCAATCGTTCTGTCAGTCCCGTGCGTAACTAGCAAAGTTTTTTAGGAAAAAACTTTTGTCAGCTTCCCATCTAAGAGCATCGATCCATATGTTATTTTCATTCAATATTTTTCTAAAAAGATTCCTGCAACATGCGTGGCGTGTTATGTTGAGTTAAGGATGTGAGGACCTGTCTGCTGCTTTCTTCATTAAGTATACTTGAGGAGCTGTCTGCTGCTTTCTTTATTAATTCACGAGACGATGGCAACTATCAGATGCTTTTTCTTCCCATGATTCGACAGAATGATAACTGTCCCCTGTTATTTCTTCATAAGTTTTCTACTTCATAAGTTCTTCTTAAGTACTTCTTCTCTACTTTATAAGTAATCTACAGTGTTCCTCAACTGCAGGAAAGTAACCATCCCTTTACTAAATTCTCTTCATCTCTGTGCTAACTCAGAAAGTAATTGAGTACTCCAACTTATCCAGAATCCTTCTCTACCAAAAACTTTTCGGAATACTGAACTTTTAAACTGAACTGTGGACATTAATTAAATTTCGGACAGTGTAACTCAAGTTTGTTTAAATGAACTATTGTAACTTCCATCCACATAACCCTCAGCTAGTCAGTGGAAATGAATACCTATTTTAACACAATCTAAAAGTATATTCTTATCACTCTGTGATTCCTGGCCTGGAAAATATTTTACTTCATCATTAGTATTTTATTTTATTAATTCAGTGCATATAAAATAATATTTCAATAAAATATGTGTCAACTGTACCTTCAATCTCCGGGTGAGTTATTTTACACTTTTTATTTTTCAGCTTCCGTTATTGAATACTTCAAAGGCAACATTTTCTAAATTAATTATTTTGAATATTTAACTTTAAGTCTTAATATTTTTGTTGGTTGCCAATTCATATATTATTTTTCAGACATCCACAACGGCGATCACGGCCACTATATTACACCCTCATCGAGCATTTAAGTTTTTACTTATCGAATTCTAGCATCAATCTGTCAGTTTATTTGCGCACTCTGTCAACACGCATACCAAGTCACATAATCTCGGCTATTTTTAGATTTCTCGACACTCAGGCAGATGCGATTTCGTAGCAGTAGAATACTCATTTTTCTGCAATTTGATATCCAGATTTCATAAAGCTTTACTTATTGCTGTTCTGTCTGTTAAGAAATAGAATTAAAACTTTTTTCCTGTGTGAGTTTTCTGGCTAAATAGTATAATTACAGTATTTAATCAGAGTTATATTTTGAAGCACCAAGGTTGGGTGACAACCCAGGGTGCAAGATGAAAGTGGTTGAAAATATGTGAAGTAGTTGGTTTAGGTTTAATAGTTTTTTAAATTATCATTCATGGGAGCAATTCGTAGGATGCCCTGACTGATGCATTTGGGGAAAACTTATTCTGTACAAGTTTCAACATAAAATGACACTTGCAATATATTAACTAATACCTTCAATATATTGATATTGTTTTTATCAAATACAGTCAGTCAACTCTTTGAAATCCACCTGTGTATAATCCTCAAATGTCTATTATTCGCACTACACGTTAAATGTAAACAATGAAAATTGTTATTAACTGTTACACTCATAAAGCTAAATTTGGTATGTATTTTTTTTCAGTTATCAATTTTCCAATGAATAAATACTTAAATATAAATTGGATATAAATATGTAAATTTCCTAGAGTAACAAAATTTTACCTTGGAGCAAGAAATAATGAGTGTTCATAGACTACAGACAAAATAGACAATAAACCAAAACTGAACTACCATTGTGTTGTGTCAATGTTTAAAATAATGAAAAATAAGTAAAATCTGTATTGTATATAATTTAATTTTTCTTTAAGTTATTAAATATATTAAACTAATGTTGCATTATGTTTTCCTTTTCCATTGTAATTAATGTAAACAAGGAGATGATCTATAATCCGCAAAAATGTATAATCCAGAAAACCCTCAGTCCCTAAGTGTTCAGATTTCACAGAGTTGATTGTAATTACATTTGCTTCATTTTATATAAAAAAAAAAATTCCTTCTTTTCCCTTTTAGAGAAGATTATTTTATCTTGTTAAAATGCATATTTTGCGATTGTATAAATTTTAATTTTTCTTTCTCTGATTTAGGTTATTATGGTTACTGGGGATCATCCTATCACTGCCAAAGCCATTGCCAAAGCTGTAGGTATTATATCTGAAGGAAATGAAACTGTTGAAGATATTGCTCAGAAAAGAAATATTCCAATTGAAGATGTAGATCCTAAGTGAGTTTTTAAAGCATTTTCAGTGCTATTAAGGAAATAAGAATTTATTTTGAGGCTACCATAATTTCTGGCCTATTATCCATGTATTATCTCTTTAAAAAATCTAAAAAAATTTTAAGTGCAGATTATCTACCGGTGCGGTTTACCTGCTGAATTTTTTTTAAAGCAGAAGTTCACATCAGATATCCTGTTTATACTGGTAGTCATAAAATAAAAATGTAAACAGCTATCACATGATTGTCTACTATCGACCATTGGCAGAGTTGCTCGTGATTGGTTCACATATGACGTGAACGTGCTAGTGGGAGTGGCTTCAGATTTTTATGTTCTATTTTTTCAGCCATTTGGCAGCATGTTTCTATGAAGAACAAAGCATTTATGAACTCATCTCTTTCAAAGATTGCAACACTGCAGAATTTAAACTGAATGTTTTTTAAAAAGCAGAAGGTGTTAAGATGATTTAAAACAGCAATTATTATAGTATTATCTGTATTCACAAGACCTCCTACGTTTTAGATATAAAATTCAATGTAAAAAGTATTTGTATTTTTGAACTTGTAGTTATTTTAGAATTTTTTTAAAATTATTTTATTATAATTAAAGCAACTAAATAAATAGGGAGGTGGTTTGTTAGTATACTTTGGACTGTTGAAAACAATGAGTAATCTTCGTATAGTCTGGCCGGTGCAGATTATCTGCTGAAATTTTTGCATAAGGGCTAAAAATTGCGGTTGCGGATTATAGGCCTGAAATTACAGTAATTCTTCATGTATAATTAATATCTCTCTTTTTAATCATGTCACATAATGTAGCTATCTTCCTTTTCAGTGAGGCTAAAGCAGCAGTCATTCATGGGTCTGAACTTAGGGATATGTCACATGAGCAAATAGATGATATTTTGAAAAATCACACAGAAATTGTATTTGCCAGAACTTCACCTCAACAAAAATTAATTATTGTAGAAGGTTGTCAGAGACAAGGAGCAATTGTAGCTGTAACAGGTGATGGTGTGAATGACTCTCCTGCCTTGAAAAAAGCTGATATTGGTTAGTATAAAACTGTACTTTAAAACTAAGTATTCTCAAGGTAGTTGCGGGGGGGGGGGGGGGGATTATTGCATTGAGTGGAGTTAGAGGTTTTTTTTGTTGGCATGGTAAACATCCAGTATTTGACAGTGTGCATGCGTGTTGCCAGGGCGGGGTGCCCTGACATCCCTTTCCCCCGCTCGCACACATACACATGTTGAATTTTAAGAAAATTGAAATTCACAAAAAAGTATACTGAAGAAAGAAAGCGACAGTATGAAAATATTGTTTGAGAAAAAACATTTAATTAGTCTATTCATATTATCACTACTGCAAAACAATAGTTTCTGAAGTATGGTAAAAGACTTTATTTCTTGAAAACATATGACATTAAATTTTCATTCATTCTTATATAACAAATGTATGCTTTAAATCAGACATCATAAAACTGAAATAGTGAGCTTTTAGTATGGATAGAAATTTTCATCATAACCATGGGTTCTCTCAGAAAGAAATCTGAGGGGCACAATTAGTGAAATAATGTGCTACAGCATTGTTCACATTTTTTTAAATGAAAAGTGTAAACACTAAATAAACTAAACTAAGTAGTTTTTTCATTAGAACTCCCTGTACAAGACAATTTTTATACATATTAAAATAAAAATCAACACAGAAGTCTAACAATTTACAAATGTTAAATATTCAAAAATATTCTACCAATACTTTTTAAAAAGAGTTAAAGCAGTTATTTTTATTTTTATTATTATTATTATTTTTATTTTATTTATTTATTTATTTTTTTTTTTCCCAAGGATACTGCACTTTGAAGCCCTTGTTTAAGATAAATGTGAAACATATGAATGAGCACATTTTTAGGATTAGGACAAATTTAAGGCAATAATTCACCTGTCATTACTTTTCAGAATTTTATTCTTGTGTAACTTTTTTTCTAACTTGCAGTTTTATTCTAAATTTTAATGTCTTAAATTATTTAGAAAGCTTAAATATTTTTTTTTAAAAAGAAATTGTTCTAAAAAAAATCTTAAAAGTTGCTATTTTATTATTTTTTTCTTTTTAATAAAAAAAAGGTGTTGATAGTTTTTTAAGAAAATTTTCTCATTTAATAAGTGAAAACGCCATGCCACATTTAAAATACCAATTTATAATCCTTTCAGGAGGTTTTTTTGTTTTTAAATCTTTAACAATGCTCTCGATCTTGTTTATTCACACTATAGTTCCATGAAAAAAATACTGCTAAGGGTGTATAGGAAAGGTAATTTCATTCTATGTTTTAATGAAAAATAAAAGTTAAATTTTAAACCTTTTTTAAGTAATAGACAACACATAAGGTAGTGAGTAATATACAATACTCCAGCATATAAACTTTAAACAGTATTTTTCTTTGAAAACATTATTTTATAATTAATTTGGTAATCAATGTCACTCCTGTTGCTGATTTTATAATTTTGGATTTTAAAAGAATTTAAAAAAAAAGTTTTTTTTGTTCTAATTGTCTTTTTGTATATCCTATCTGTGGTAAATTTAAATATGTTTCAAATTTTCAGAATAAGGGACAGAAGTGACTTATTCTTTAAAATATTCAGTTTAAACATCTTAACAATTATAAATTATTCAACATCTACAGTCATCCCCCAACTTATGTAATACTCGACTTACATAAATTTGCTCTTATGTAAGAAACTTCGAAAATTACATTTATGAACATACTAGCATATTTGATACACATTTGCATACTTTTGATAATTGTTTTATAAATAAAATATGCAGATAAAAACCACAACAATAAAATAGTTTTATATATTTGATATAGTTATGGGGCATTCTCACAATCTTTTGACTTTTGGGGGAAAAAAATCTGGCGAAATTAAACTTGCTAAAATAACATCTTAATCTGATAGATGAATGCCCTAATGATTCAAAATAAAGAAAAAATGGTCAGCAGCAAAAATTTTTTTATTTAACTGAGGTATATGTTAAACTTATGTTATGGAAAATTAAACTTTGCGAGTTTAATTTTCCTTACCATTTTACTACTAAAACTTTTTATTTTCTTCTAAATTTTTACATATAATGAATTTGCATAGTACCCACAGGACATTCAAATAAGAAATAATAACAATGTAGTATTTTTAGTAGAAATTTTGGTATAACATTGTCTTAAAGGGGTGTTAAAGAAGGGACGGTAAGGTAAAAAAGGAGGACGATATAGGAAAAAAGTGACGAAATCGGGAAAAAAAAGGGACCGTAAGGAAAATTACCACCTATTTTAGGCAAATCATGTTAAGACTAAGTGATAGCCACAATGTTCATTGATTTTTAGAAACAGTTGCTAACATTGGATTAAATTAATTTTTTTTTAATTTACCTCAAAGTGCCGGAATAAACCTTGGGGACGGTAAGAGTACCAATAAAGCCATGATCTTGAAATTTATATTTAAATGCTGATTTAAATTCTGCAGTAAATTTCCTCTCAAAGAATTTTAGCCATTCTTTCTCTAGCGTACTTCTGCATGAGAAAAAACTTGAAAACAATTCTGTGGCTGCATCTGTAATGATTTTCTGTATAAGTTTAGAAAGGGGGATGGTAAGGATGAAAATCCCAGGGACAGAGTTCAAAAAATAGTATCAACCGTAAAAATGTGTGCAGGTTAATTTTTGCTACATATTTATATAAAACAATTATCCCAGTTTCTGAAAAAATTACATAGAATTACTTTTATTGAAACAATTTTGTACAGACAGCTCCAAACTTAAAAATCAGCATCAGGGACATGGGACAGTATAGGAGTTTTCCTGGTATTTGGACCCCCAACATTGTCCAAAACTTATTTATCTTGTTAATATTGTTATACAATCATTCAGTGGGATGTTCCCCAGTATATGAAATTTAAAAAACCCACAAAAAAGTGTATTAAAATAAAGATTATTATTCAGGGGCATGAAAGTCAAAAGTTTGTGAGAATGCTCCTTATATTTTTATTGGGGTATGCAATCAAATCTTTAACAAAACAAACATAAATCTGATTAAAATGAACCAAAAAAACCCCCCTGTTTAACCGTTAAAATTTTGTTAGCTGAATTCAAACCATAATGAAACATAATTTTAAAGTATCGGTGAAGAGGAACGAGTGTATTTTTTCTTCCAGCTTCGGAGTTGTTTGTTTGATGTAGATTCAAAATTGATATAAATTAATTCATCTATGTTAAATTTATAAATCCCATATTCCACAAGATACTTTTTAGTTGAAAAGTGTTCTTTCAGTTTGTTTTTATATTTTTTCATACTTTTATAATTTATATCCAAGTAAATACTGCTGCATGCTACTTTATTTATAAAATAATACTGTGTAAATAATGTATATATTATATATATATAATAAATATTGCAGTTTCTGACGAAATTTTACCTAAGGAATTTACATATTTGACTTATGTAAAATTCGACTTACGCAAAAGTTTACAGAACGCATTACTTACATAAGTTGGGGGATGCCTGTATATATATTTTTAACTATTTCATAATTGGATTAATCCTTTAGAAATAACCAACTATAATATAATTGGTAGGTAAGTAAATAAATTTATTTGGGCAATTTTAGTGAAAAAAAATGGTGTTTAGATAAAAGAAATATTTTTCAGTTTAAAACTTATAATCACACAAATTGTCTATAATAAAACATCTGGAAGTGATTGAATGAGGAGGAATTTCAACAAAACTCAAAAGTTCAACCTTTGGTACTTTCTGGATATATGGTATATTTGGTCAATAGGTATATGACCAATGGTATATAGAAGCCAAAATATATAATATACATGGTATATTTTGGCTTCCATTTCTTAACATGAAATTTATTTTAGGGATATTGTTACCAGGGTTCTCGCTGCCGCTCGCCATTGCGCCAAATTGCGACAAAATGTTTCATTTGGCGAGCAAACTAAAAAACAGATTTGCCAAATTTCAAGTGTTCAATTTCTACTGTTTGTGTGTGTGCCAATACAATCGAGACTTATCCGCATTTCTGAATGATTTATGTAGCTTTAGAGGTTCAATTGTACCATGCCACTTACATTGCCCTATTCACAGAGATACAGACTCAATATCAATTCAGTTTAGCAACAGCCAAAGGCACAAAAAGGATTATGCGATAGGTTTTTGTCAGTTAATCACTGTCTATGCACCGGCGTCGCTCTGTTAAAAACATAAACAAAATTACTCACAAGTGCCAAATATTGAAAAGTTTTGCTGGAATGTGGTGTTGAAATTAACCATACTATTTATTAGTTGTACGTAAAGTATCATTGGCCGGTCACTTATTTCTATCGGTTGAAATCTCATAGCAATTTTTAGTGTATATTTTCACAATTGTAAATCAAAAATAGCTGTTTTTAACTTTTATTCAGACTAATAAAAGAATGCTTGAAGCATTTACACATTTAGGAGGCATTTAGAATATATTTATTTTTAATAATTTATGTAGCGGATAGTTAAATTTCTATTTCTTGAGTAATTACAAAAAATGAGGTTATTTTAGAACATATTCAAAAATGGATATAATAAGGGGTTAAAGATAGATTTTTTAGTGTTTCACGACGAATCCATTTTGCTAACATTTATTTTTGTTTGGCTAGTGTTTTTTATTTCTTATTCGCCAAATTGCTAATGTTGGTTAAAAGCCAGCGAGAACACTGGTTGTTACTTACTTTTTCAAATAAAATTCTATAAAACAAATGTTGTAAAAAGTAATATGGAAAAATAAAATACTTTAGTGATTAAATTTATAAACTCACCAGGAAGTCAATTTTATCATACACAACTGCAACCTAACTCCTATACTAATAGGTTCATTTTCTAAATCAGGAGATACTTGAGAATCTTTACAAACATTTGGAGTTTTCTTAAAACAGGGAGAAAGTCAACAAATGATGGTTCTGAACTAATAAAATGTTGGTCCCTTTTCATGTCTGAAATAGCTTATTACAATTGAAGTTTAAAGATTTTCAAATTTATTCTGAGTGAACTGATGCAATTTCATTGAAAGAGGACTGAAGTGATAGGGTCTGTAGTGACAAAATTAAGAAAATTACTTCTATGCATATAGTAGGTTAATCTTAGCGAGAATGCATTATGAAATTTTGAACTAAGCAAAAAATGTTACATTATGACAAAATTATAAATAAATAAAAATAATAAGGAAAATTTAAGTATGGGATAGTAATGACAAGTAATAAACATATTCTTATCTTTCTATGTATTTTTACTTTCTTCTATCTTTGCAAGAAGAAAGTATTGGATTCATGAAAATTTTTTAATTCTGGTTTTCGACAGATTTCCATGTTTTAGGGGTCGGAGAACCCAAGAAACATGTTTTTACAAAATGTCTGTCTGTGTGTGTGACACAAATTTTATGGGTGCTCTATCTCAAGAACTAATAAACGGAATTTAATAAAAGTTTAGATTCAGTTATTTCCTGATATAAACTGGTGCTAATTACTTTTTGGTGCAAATCGCCCAACAGGTGGCACTGCTATGCTGCATTTTTCATGATTTCCACAATAGCTATATCTCAAGAACTAATGCACGGATTTTTGTAAAACTTCAGATTCTGTTAGTCCTTTATATATTTTTAGTCCAGAATTTTACCTTCAGGTTATTATATATAGTAAAACCTGTCAAGATAAAATCACAGATATTGGTTTAAAATTCCGTTTTACACAGGTTTTTGTGTTAACAGGTGTAATTGTATAGTATTCTTTTCGATAGCACTGTGGAAATTTTCCGTTTAAGACAGAATTCCGTTACAGGCAGGTTCCATTTTTCCAAGTTTTGTGTATTTATATAAATATACTTATTTATGTTATATGAATATTAAAACCTGTCAAAATAATAATTATCTATAACAGAATCCTGCCTTAAGCGGAAGCGTTACATGGTCTTAATATGAATTGCCATGCCCCTTGGCTATGCCACTGGTCGTGGGGGGAAAAGAAATAAAGACCCCCTACCAACTCTGCAACAAATTATTGTAGAAGAAAGTTACTGGTACCAAATGATTGTAAATAAAGTCTACTTTTAAATGATGTTTACAAAATTTGCTTAGGTGGTCTTCTACATATCAAAACAAACCCAAACTTTGTTTGTTTCAATATCAATACCCAAGTTTGACATCATAGATTCTACACCCTTCAATTAGCATAAATCGAAATTTGCATGAAACTTGTATGATTAGTTTCCAAGAAATTATTTTTAAATGAGCTTATTTTAGGAGCTATATCCATATTGACGTCCAGTACTCGATTGTGTTACAGAATGACTATATCACTTCTATTAATGTTTATTTCTTGCCAATATTAAGCATCTTATTTGCTTAATATGTTTCAACTATTGCCAGCCCAAATGTTTCATTAAAATGAGTAAAGTATATTTTTTTCAAATTATGTTTTTCTGGACATCATAGACTCTTAAAACCTCATTTTGACGTCTTTTACTCATAACTCGAAAACTGCTTGGAAAAAAATTTTGAAATTGAGAATTTGCACAAAGCAGGACATAATAAATATAAATCTATCAAAAAAATTGTAGGTTGCAATTCATATTTTTTTTTTCGAATATTAATTTCATAATTCATATTATAAAAATTTTTAAATTACAAATTCAGTGTATTTATGTTGTGGTTTTTCAGTATTATAATCAAACAAAAAAATTATCATATTAGGATTAAATTTCAGGAGATGCAGTAAACTTCTGACTATCCGGCCTAATGTGGCGGAAGGGTAGGCCGGATAATAAAAAAACCGGATAGGCCGGAGTTCTATAAATATTTACTAACTTCCTTCCCTCTGCCCACCCATTATATTACAAACGCATGTTACAGATTTTAAGATAAATTTTATATATATACAGTACATACAGTTTCAAAATAAGCGAAACATTAACGTAAAACATAAACCTAATTCGTAAAAGAATGAGTAAATCTTATTTTACTGTTTATTAATAAATGATTGCACAAATATGAAAAGTTATGCATAAGATAAGAGTCAAAACTTAGTTTTTAGTTTTAAAAAAGTGCTTGATAGATGGCTGCTTCTCCCAGTTAGTCCTCTTCCGCGATGCAATGTCTCTCCATTTACGCAAGCATTTAATATCAGCTAGTTTCGCTTTCTCCTGCTAACTTGTAGTTTCTCCTCCATAAGTCACTACAACCTTTTTTTCGTTTATCACCCATTTCATTAACCGTCAATAAATAAACACGAAGCACACCAAAAGACTATACGAAAGTAACCAGGATAAGCGGAAAATAGCGTTTCTGTAATTCCTTCTTCTTCATTCCTGTCGTGAGTTAGCGCTTTCCTACAGACGGGACCCTACATACCTGTTTTGGCCGCTTGCAACATTCTTCATTTTTTTACTAGGCCGGATAGTCAGGAGTTTACTGTATTAATAAAAATATGAAAATGTAATTTAACATTACAAGAAGCTCTAAATTTTGAATGTTTATAATTCAAAAGCATATCACCCAGATGACTTGAATTTTCATTTCTAGGCATAGTTTGAACCGAAGTTTAAAGTATATTGTCAAAATTGAATGTTGCCATTAAAAAAAATCCCTGGTTTGGTGGTTTGGTTTTAATTTGTAGATGCCCCCCCCCCCCCCTAAGCAAAAATTATATATATAGTTTAAAAGTAGACTTTATTTCCAATCGTTTGGTACCAGTAACTCTCTTCTTTTATAATTAGTTGCAGAGTTAGTATGGGGTACTTACTTTTTTTTTCCCACGGCTGTACATGTCACAGGCTGGAGAGACAAGATCACTCAGAAATGGCAGCCACTGGCAAAAGGCTTAAATAAGCCGGTTGGGAGGAAATGCTGTACGCTATCAAAAAGCGCTGATCAGAAAATCCAATATACAATTAAAAAAAAAAATTGTGAAAGTTTTCTCACTGATAATTAAAAGAAATGTTCTGTTCATCAAAATGTTTTGAATTTCAAATAGATTTTGGTAATGTCAAAGTTCTACTTCATGTACAAACATAAACAAGCGCGTGAAATATACATATCGGTGCCATATATAGTAAAACCTCTGAATATCAGACATCATGGGGAAATGGAATTTGTCTGCTATTGAGAGGTAAAAGCATGCAAATACCTAGGTATTGAAGATTTTTAAAAATGTTCGCTAAATAGAGGTATCAGTTATGAAGGTTTTGTTGTGTTATAGATAGTACATTTTATGCAAAAAGCCCTTCCACTTGTAACAATATTTATATTGCAGATTTGTTAACTGAATTTTATTTTAGAATGTCATGTAGCAAAAGCAACACCATACATAAAAATTTCAGTAATTGAAATATCATACAAATTATATACTTAATATTCTTTCTTCCATAGGTGTTGCTATGGGTATTGCTGGCAGCGATGTCAGTAAACAAGCAGCCGATATGATTCTTCTAGACGATAATTTTGCTTCCATTGTTACAGGCGTTGAAGAAGGTATGTTTTTTTTTTTCTCCATAAGAAAATAAACTTAAAAAATATGATATTGAAAATTATTACTGTTTGATAAAATAACTTTACTTGAATGAATGATGAATTAAATTTTTGTGTGATATTTGTTCCAGGTCGTTTAATCTTTGATAATTTGAAGAAGTCAATTGCCTATACTTTAACTAGTAATATTCCAGAAATTTCCCCATTTTTATTCTTCATTTTGTGCGATATTCCCTTGCCATTAGGAACTGTTACAATTCTTTGCATTGATTTAGGTACAGATATGGTGAGTTTTACTTCTTGAATTTTTAAGTTGTATTGTACTTAAGTGTCAAACGATCTTATGCTTCATTTATTTTAGGTACTGTAAAAATGAATTGCTATAGTAATATTATGTATAAATTCTGAATCTCTTCTTGCTCTTATCTTACAGTGAAAGTTAAAATTAGTTTTTGAAATTTAAAATGAATTGAAAACTAATTTATCCAATAAAATCTTGTTTTTATTATTCATGTCAGGACCGAAGTAATAGCATGTAAGTAACAAGAAAATACAAATTTTAGGAAATTAAAAATGAAGGAATAATTTAATGTACATGAAAATTTTTATCGTAAATTACAAGAAGCAATGGTTTAGGAATGTAAAATCAAGACTTTATTGTACTTAAGTTTGTAAATATGTAGGGATGCCAACTACTACACATTGACCTGCTTTTACTACATTCTAAACATTGTTTACTAGAAACTAACACTTTTTTTCCAGTTGTTTTTTAAGAAGAGATATACTCTTTTCTTGTCATGTTCCTGATTTTGTTTTCATTTTTCAACATGTATAAATTTTCCAACATGAATTTTATTATAATGTAAAATATATATTGTTCAGGGTTTTGTATACTGTGTGAAGTATTTCAAATAAAAGTATTCAATTGATGTTTTGGCTAAAATTATTACCATCAATACAATTAATGTCCATAAATGTGATATTAAATTAAAAGGGACACTTTATTCATTTAGAAAATGATTTTAATTTAGTAAAAAATAAATGGTCAAGTGCGAGTATTACTCTCACTCAGAGGGTTCCATACAATAAATATATGAATTATTTAAAAAAATTGTTGCTAAAAGAATAATAAGACTTTGTAAAAAAACTATACAACATTGTGTTTGGTATAGCTGTATTTACTAGAAAAATATAAATGAGTGTACCATAAACATTCAAAGAGATATGAATCCTAATATTGCTGCTAGATAAACTTATCTTTTAATCTTACACTAATCTATTTATGATGAACTTAATTCGGTACTGACAGTAAAAGTAGTGCATATTTAAACTTCATTTGGCCTTTCATAAAATTAAATTCAGCTTTAGTAATAATCTTTTCTTTTTACAGTGTAGCTAAAACAAAATCCTTGTTCAAAGTTCAAACTTGACATTTTGCTAAGCACGCTTTGAAAGGAGGTCGCAAAGTTGAAATGCTACTTTGGTCCGTGCCGCATTTTCCCAGATAGTTTTTTAATAACTTTTTTTAAATACACGGGAATCGTATTAGCCACTCAATGCAAACTAGTTGTGAATCCCTTAGTATTTATGTGATTAATTCTAATTAAATTAGTCTGTTTTTAACAATTTGATGTTTATTGCTTTTATACTGCTACTGGGCATTGCATTACACAAATATACCATTAAAAATTGTTATCTTGCCTTTAAAAGCCGTTTGTACATAGAGTATGCTGCCCCTGTCATTATGTATGTCCAAACCGTACATGCCTTTAAGGGCTACGGCTAATTACAATTATTAATTAATCTCGGCTAATTACGAATGATTTTTTTCAAAAATCATTATCAACAATACTTTTATACTTCTGTTACGATAGGTACCTCCAGTGCTTCTCAACACCTTTGCTGAATGCCTGCAAATCAAAATTTGTGTATAACGGAAAAATGAGCTTTTCTCAAAAACTTTGACCTAGGGTAATCGCTATCCTGCAAAGTTTAAATTAATGTCTACTACCTCTAATTTTTTCATAATTTTAGTTTCAGTAGATTCAGAAATAGAGTGGGGGGAAACATATTTTTGCACTACATTTTCGACGATATCTCTGAAAATATAATATCTAAAATTAAAAGATATGTATTTTTGAGTTCAGCGTTATGGAAGCTTTCATACAATGCCCCACATGTTATATTAAAAAAAAAAATCAAGTAAATTAATTAACTACTACATTTTCCCAAAATATACTTGGGAATGTTTAATAATCTGTAAATATGTGAGTCAGTAGTCTTTATTATTTCCCCCAATTTGAACTTTCCACATTCCATAGTTTACGAGTTAAATGGCTGTGACAGACGGACCGACAGGCACAGGAGTGATCTTATAATGGTTCTGTTTTTACTTTTTAAGTACGGAACTTTAAAAATTAATAATCAAGATATGCATATATGTATAAGGCTTTTGTATTTTTATTAGTTAACTTTTTCTTTGTGCTATTTGAGATTTTAATGTTTGATACTTTAACTCTTTGAAGAAAAAGTATTTCAGTTGCTAAAATGTTTAAATGACTGAATGACACCAGGATTTTCGAATAAGTAAATCTTCTCTTCACATGCATTACAAAAGCAAAATTTTGGTGTCATTGGTGACATTTGAGGATTAAATTTAAGTGGGATATATAATATCCCACAGCCCTTCAAAGGGTTAATGTGTTTTATAAATTGAAGCTCATTTTAATATTATCTTTTAGATTTTTCTACTTTGAGTTTGTTCATAATTTTACTGACTACAGATTAGTACTCACTAAGGTTAGAAGCCCTGAATATGTAACTTTATTTTAATACATAGTGTAAAGTTGTATCTTATGTGAGTTTTTAATTACTGTTTAATTGTTATAAAATCTAGTTTGATATAGGTGCATATTTGGATATTTTATTGATTGATTTTTAAGAAATCGGTATATTTCAAATGTTAAATACGGTTTTCAAATGTTGTTACTTTAATGCATGCTTTGTTCTTATATATATTATTCTCTTTTGTGATGTATATACTTTGTGTTGTATTCTATTGTGTACTGCTTAAAGCATGAATATGATTAATTCAACTATCCTTATAGAATTTTCTGCAGAGTTCATGCCCTTTCATTCAGTTTTGCTAAATCTTCAAAATGAACCAGACATTTTGTAGGGCAAGTTTGAAATATCTTTAAACTATATATTAAATTCTCTTTCCACTGAGTATTTAAATGCAGCTTGTTGCTAAAGTTCTATCATGCCTCTTAAAAAAAAATATTTTTTCAATTAATTTTAATTGAAAATTTTATGTAAACAAATTATGTGTCATTAAAAAAAATAATCAGCATTTCAGAAAATTTGATTAAATTGTCATCTTTCAACAGTTGCTGTATTAATAACTTCAATTTAACTAGAAGTTTGGAAGGTAAATCTTATTCGTTTATTTTTTTAAACATTTTGATAATTATTAAAAAATGAAGCATAAATGTCGATAAGCTGTTCAGTTTGTTTCCAGATAGGCTGTAAATTAGCAAATGAATGAAAATGATTTAAGAACTCATAAATCCTGATGAAGAAGAATGATAAACAGAACTTTAATCAACTACATTGTGCATGGAGGTCATGTAGATTGAATACTGGATTAATGACGTTAAAGTTTTTTGGTATGATGAAATAATTTCCATCCAAAAATGAAGCAACATTTGTATGACACTGCCATAATAAAAGATTCTGACCAAATTTGTTCTTTAATCTTAGTAAAAGATTCTACTACAATTCTGATTTGGAGTTATATTTTACTATACAGAGCAGGTTCGACTTGACATTATGGAAGAAAAAGAAAGTGGTCTTAAGATATTTCAAAACAATGACTGTGTCTTTCAGTGAAATAATGTATTGTGTCATTAAAAGTTTTTTCTAATTAATTAAAAATAATCTGTAGTTTGAAACATGCTTAAAATTCCTTGGTAACTACAATTTTTTTTTTAATTCTTTGCAATTTACATCATCTTTTGAATTTAAAATTTATTTATTGTTCACAGGAATTATTTAAAAAAATTTAGTTTCTTATTTTATGTTGCTCAACATTTCCAATAATTTTTTTGTTTTGAGTATTAATTTTATAGCAAATATTTTCACACTGATATCTATATTTATTAACTTCAACATCAAAAATATTTTTTTTTTAAATATTGTTAGATGTATACAAAAATTCCTGCATTGAAGAAGGGTTGTAGAACTCATAGTAAGCTGTTTGTGTTAGTTATTGTATCATCCTTTAAAGTATTATGGAATTTTTTCTTTAGTTTATGAAGAACTAAGTAAAATGCACAATTGAGCATGGGTTGAATTAATATTTTATGTTAATTTGTTTAGTTTTAATTTCACAAGTTTATTGTTCTTGAAATTGTAGCATTTAGATTTCTAATTATTTATTATTATTATTGTTAAAAAAAATAAAAAAATAAATTCTACAGGGGTTCATGGGGACAGAGCCCTCATCCCTCCATGACAAAAAATTCTTAGTTTTCTTTATATTCACCCAGTGTGAAATACTGCTTCTTTCAAAATTGTAGATTTCTCTAGCATTTAAAAAACTGTGCTGTTATTTTAAAAATTTGTCCACTAGTTTTTAAAAAATCAAATTTTAAAACAAAATTTGAGGGGATATGGAAAGGTTGAAGTGTGTAGCAAAACTTCAGATTAAAAAAGTTCACTTGAACAACAAAAAATAGTTCATATAAGTTATATTAAGGCTCAAATTCCCTGCTCAACAAACAAAACTTTCTGACACATTTTAAACATAAAAGCATAAAATTAGCAAGCCTGACTATTAAAGGAATTTAGAATCAAATAGCATTTTCCATTTTTTGATAAATTACTTATCTAGTTATAAGTGATTCTTGTCACATGACAATTTTTTTTCTCTTTCTCGTGTTGCCGCATCCGGAATTTGGTTCAAAACGTCCACTTTGGCCGTGTTTTCTGAAATATCTGCCTTTGCTAAAAAATGGAAAATGTCATTTGATTACATAATTTTTTAATAAGAACACCTGCCAATTTAATGTGTTTCTGAATAAAAATGAATTCTAAAATGTGTCAGAAAGTAGCTTCATTGGATTTGGGAACAGTCTTAAATAACTCATTGCTCAATATTTTAAACTGTCTGATAAATTTAGTTTTGTTATTTTTTTCTCATATATATTTTTTTCCTTTGAGGCTCTGTCTACACTTAATAACATAAAACAACTTTCAATTTATAATAATTTTTTTTAATGTAACTTTTTTTCAATCTTTTAAAAGAAGTCTTTTCCCTTCCATTTGGTGATTTGACTCAGTTTTATTTGTTTAAATTTCATCTCTTGGCATTTTTATAATTTGTTTTTATTTTATTTTAGTATTTGATTACGCATTACTTTAACTCACAATAAAATGATCAAAATGTTACATAGAAGACGAAAATCCTTTACTTTTTGTCTAAAGGTGTAAAGCTGATGTTTTGTTTTCAATTGCAGTTTATTTGTCTCTAATACTTATTAGATTTACATAAAATATAAGATCTATTATCTATTAATAAAATCTAATCTAGTTGCATTAATGTAATCATTTACTCAATCATCACCAACATGACATATGCCTCATTACATTGTAAATTAAATATATAAATTAAGTAAAATAAAATGAATGTACAGACATACTCTAGATGTAAAATTCTAAGAAATATAGCATTGAATTTAAGCTACAATTTCTTTCTAAAGCAAAAAATATTTTTGTTGCAATATATTTAAAGATGAGATCTCTAACATTTAGTTAATCATAGAATAAATTATACATAACTAAAGTGTGAGAAATACTCTTATTTGCAAAAAATAGAAAAAATACGAGTATGTGAAGAATGATGATTATAAAATTTTGGCAATAGTAAGTAAAATCTTGCTTTGAGATCTGAATATTTATTATGGTGCTTTCTAGTTGCCATCCTCAATTTTCTGGTTACCCATTGTGGCCTAGCAATCAGAAATTTCATGCCCTAACTATTCATTCTTCAACATCAGTTTAAAAAAGATTAGATACCAAAAAATATTACAAAGAAAAAGCATGGACTCTTTTCAAATTATGCTTTCTGTCTCTTAGCCTGTCTCTGTTCTGTGTTTCTGTTGCTCCTAACTCTGTGGTTCTTCCTTCTTACTCAACATAGGTGCCAGCTATTTCACTTGCATATGAGCATGCAGAATCTGATATCATGAAACGAAGACCACGTGATCCTAAACATGACAAATTAGTCAATGAGAGGTAAATGTGTTGCAATAATCTAAAGTGAGGGTTTACTTTGTATAGAGCACTTGCAATTTTGAGTGCTTGCAACATGTTTTTGTTTGTTTTGCAAACTGCATGCTCCCTGGATATGTTGTGTTTGAGTATATATCTTCACTGCTGCATTTCTGAATTAACCTTTTCATTCTTTTAATATTTCTGCTTTTGGCTTTTATTTTATTTTATTTTATTTTTGCATGCTTTCATGTTTTGTTTTCTTTTTTATGTTAGCTAATTATTTGCATCTTTTATTCTTGAAAGATTTTATTGGGATAATTAATATTAGGGTTATCTTTGCAAACAGATATCAGTAAGTTTAATTTGCTTTACATGTATATGGAGCTAATAAAATTAGGGAGTTTGATACCTTTTAATTATGATGTATAAATACAACTTTATTTTATCAATGAGTGTTTCCCATATATATATATATATATATATATATAAATTGCCTGAAAAATCTTTAACTTACAACTTTCTAACCAAAATAACTCATTTTAAATAGCAGTAGATACCTTTCAAAAACTTACTTTGAAATATTAAATTCTAGGAAATAAATTTTTTGGGACTTTATATTTTACTGATATAAAAACTTCATATTAGACTGTTAATTCTAAGTCATCCTTTAAAGTAAGTGCTTATGTAGTTTTATATTTTTTACTTTATTAAAAATCTTTTCCTTATAATTTCTTGTTACTAACATTAAGACTACTTTTCTTAACTGTTTGACTGTGTTGATAGTTAGAAGAAATATTTTCCATGAACTTTGGGCATTTTTTTTTTTTTTTTTTTTTTTTTTTTTAAACCTTAGAATTAATGGCAAATTAAATTAAATGGCATATAGAAAATGAAATTGTTGCATTTGAGAATAATTAAAATATCTGTGCGTATGCCTTAAAATCATGGTATATTTTTCTGTTTAAAATATAGTAATAAATTAATGCACTTTTTGAATAGGTTTATATGTCTGATCTTGAGATTAGATTAAATTGATTTTTGATTAAAACAAATCTTTAACTTTCAAATAAAAAATTTTCATTTATTTTTTACAATGAAATTTCTTAAGTTAACTTAATATTCACTATGTATGGTAAGTATTCATCATCATCATTGCAGTATATCTTATTTGCATATAGTTCTTTTTGTCTTATTAGTGCTTGTTAATAATATTGTTTTAAATTGTTTACTTTTGAAGAGATTTTGGTTTCTGTTAAAATTTGCTTTACTATATTTTGCATGTTAAAAGAGAGAATATAATGCTTGTGAATTTTTATTTCAAATGCAATATTTGATCATGCTTTAACCCACATTTAACAAGAAAAGCAGCAGTGAAGAAGCTTTATTCCTTTTTTGTGTAGTGTTTATCTCTCTTTTGCTAGAAGGTTATAGAAATAAATTTGTTTTTTCATTTAATATTTTTAGTTGGAATTACTGAATTTGCCTTGAAAATGACTTGGTTCTTTTAAGTTTCATTTTTTTTTCTTTTTTAATAATTTGATTACTGCTTAAAATTCTTTGAACAAATGATTGGAATATTTATAAAATAGTTTATTTTATAATTTCCTTTTAAAATATTGTTTTGATATATTTTTTGTAGTGTACTTTATATTCTGTATGCTTCCCTCTTGCTTTTTACTTGCAATCTTTTGCATGTTTTGTTTCAGAAATGAAAAAACATTTGAATGTTGACTTTAAAATCGTTGAAATTTTAACTTTCTGGATTTAAATCTTGTTTTAAATTCTCCTTTCAACAAAAAATGTTAAAAGAAAAGATGTGTCAATAAAACTTATTCATTTATATTTAATAATAAGATCACAATACAAAGACATGAAAGCAGTTTAAATTTTTAGAGAAACTATTTTATCTAAGATCTCAAGACAAATTTCTTAATAAATTTTCTTAATCATTCATATGCTCTTAGAAACTTTTGAATAATTCTAAATTAGGCAGCATGGTATAAAATCTGATTATTCTTTTTTCTGTGGTATTTGATTGTGGAGTGGAGTGGAGTGACTTTTCTTTTCACATTTTGTACTGATGATTGTAGTTCTTAAGTATTTTTCATGTCTGTATGATAATCCATTTCATCTTACCTACTTGTAGCTATAATGTGATTAGCTGAAGCTAGACATCTGTGATACTGTTGCTGGCATTCAATAGGAATTTCTTGTCTATCTTTCAGATCTCCATAATTTAAACAAAAAATGAAAAATTGAATTATGAATGAGGGTAGCCACTGTATATTTTCTTTTTCTCTGGATGTTGTTTATATTTTATTGAAAATTTCATTTTGCTTACCCTCATATAATTGAAACTTGCATTAATGCATTATACATTGTATCTTTTGGATCATTTAGAAACAACTTTTATATACAAAAGCTTTGTTTTGCTAAGTGAATTAGTATCTTCACCTTGTTAAATAAGTCTTGTTTATGCAAGTGATCGTTAATAAGCTATCTAAGTGCTAGATACAATTTGTTACTTCATTTTCGTTTACTCTCTTGTTTGGGAATATTGCATTTAAAAATTTTCAAAATCTTATGCAACAGTAGATATTTTTCTTGGCTATACTGTACTTCTGCTAGAATTTCACTCATTGCTCTTCAAACTGCATTCTTCCAAATTCTTGCTTTTTGTGTTACTTATGTGGTAAACTTAAGTTTTCTGAAATAACATTTTTTTCTTTCTTTTTTTTTTCTTTTTTTTTTCAAATCAAGAATTTTGTGAGAATTGTTTTTCTCTTTGTGCTTCTTTTCCTTACTGGAACAGTTCTTGTTAAATAATGGGTTAAGACATGTATCTATACTTTATATATATATATCTATATAATTCATTTCCTGGTAGTCTTGATTAGTTTCGTTACTTCAAAATTTCAACAGATTCCTGCTATCTCTCTTGCATATGAAACATCTGAAAGTGACATCATGAAACGACAACCAAGAGATCCTCGTAAGGACAAATTAGTGAATGAACGGTAAGTTATGTGCTTGTGATTTCGTGATGAGATGCATTCTGTGGAAGTCTTCATGCCTTTGCTTGGTGTTCTATGATGTTATCTCTCTTCAGTGCACGCTACCGCTATTTTCTTTAAAGAAAAATATGATGCATTAGACATAAATTTTTCAAACTTTATAATTAGAAAGCAAAAATTGTTCTTTGGGCTACATAAGCTGCAGTATAATAATCTATATTCTATCAGTAATTTGAGCTTTTACAATTCTATATATGTATTCTTTTAAATGCTTATTAGTGTAGTTACTATTCAAAAGGGGAGAAAGAGAGAGAGGGGCATCTTTCTGGAAAGATGTTAGTTTGTTCTATTTCATAATATTAAAAGCCTTTGCTTAAAGTATTACATGTTTTTTGTTTTCCTTCATTACCTTATTTAAATGTATAAATTAATGTATATTTTATATATTTTGAACTACTATTTATTACTTTTATTTAAATATTCTATTGCCATATTCTTATACTTTGAGTTATAAAACAAAAGATGCAAATTATGTTAGTCCTGTTAAAGCTTTCTTATATTTTCGTTAGTTTATAAGATACTTCTCATTAAATTATCATAGCTCAAATGTTATTTTTTTATAATTTTTAACAGTCAAGATTGATTTAAGAAAGAATTGTATCTAATTTAAGTGAAAGATATCTTTTTTGTAAAGTTAACCAATCCTATATCACAGATCATCAGTTTGGACAACGGAATCTTCTTTGTTTTTGATCTGTTAGTGTTCAATTAAAGAAAATGCCAACAGCTTGGAAATCCACTAGCACTTTGTACAGCATGTTTTCAAAATGACAATGCATGTATGCTTACAATGCATGTTATATTGCTTTATGCTTAAAAAGTGCCATTGTATCTCCTATCTGTTAGAAATGTTTTTAATTGAATAAACACTGATTAAAAACAATTAAAAGAAAATACCTGGTCAAACTGGTGGTCTGTGGATTTGTTGATTTTACAAAAAAAAAAAATAAACTTTTCCCCTTTAAAATATGTCTCTCTGGTGTGTTTTTTGTATGGTCCATCTATCTTTGCTGTCTGTCTGGGAAAGTGTGCTCCATTAATGTTCTCTTTTGCATTGTATAAATCTAAGAAGGAACAAAAAAAATTTCTGAGGCAACAAAATAGATGAGAGAAAAAAAATGGAGTATCTGAGCAAAAAATGAAATTTCTTGCTGCAGAGTGAATTTTGAACTTTAAATTATGGAATACAGAAAATGTATATCTGAAGTTAAGAACTTACTTCTTACTTCTGTTATGTGATTAAAATATTTCAGCATTAATGCATTGGATTGAGTTGGGACTCTTAATTCTTAAAATATAGGCTAACAGAGGATAAGAGTTTACACTTACTGACTTTTTAGTTTGCAGAAATGAAAAATATACAAATTTCAAAATTTTACAAACTATTCTTCATTATATTAGATTAATTTTTAACACAATTATTCAATTGGTAAATAAATCATAACAGTTGTAAATTTCCAAGTGGGTGAGAAAAGTCTGGGCCAGGATGGGATGGTTAAAGGTTAGTTGGGTGTGTTCGTCTTCCAGATTTGTCCGGGATGGCTCAGTTGGTAGAGCACTGGCTGCTTCAGACAAGACATCCCTGGTATGAATCCTAGCCTGGACTTTTTTCACCCACTTAGAAATTTACAACTGTTATTTCTCATTGGACAATAACTAATTGATCAGTATGAGTAGACTTCAAGTAAATGGGCTATTGTCTTCGTAAATATAGCCATCCTTGTATAGTTCTTGTAGATCTCGCACGACTCTAAGCATCATCAAGATATCTGAATATGAATCTTCACATTCTGTGTAAATAACAGAATCATCTTCATTGGAGTAAATTTGTATGGCTGAATTTTCAGATTGTTTGTGTCATCAGCTCTTTTTTACTTATACCTTTTCTACATCCTATTTTACTCTTCCTCAACCAAGAGTTTTTTTAGGAAAATAAGTTTTTATTTCTAATCACTGTGAGAGTTTATTCTTTCTATGATCAGCAACTTTCTTCATTTTTCTTTATGAAACCAATAAAAGAGTGAATGCTAATAGTTTTATTTGTAGTTTACTAAAGGAAGTTCTTCCTCTGATATGAGCTATTAGCTTCAGCTCTTGGATCACCAGAATCTGTTGGAATTTCACTCGGTAATTGATAAGTCACTTATGCAAGTGCAAACAAATCTTCATTAACTACATTATTTACATAAATATTTCAATTCTTGTAACTTAAAATGTTTTTTCGAGAACTTTTGCAGTAGATGTGTAATCTTTAAAAAATCTTGCTGCATTGCTAAGGCTTATTTCTCCTGAGTATTCAGGCAAACTATTTATTGGAATCAGCTGCATATGCAGCTATCTTAACTGTAAATTGCAAAGATATTGGAATTTCAGCATTACTTTAGGTTGCACAGATCAAAAAATCTAAGAAAAATGGAGGACTGAAAATTTTATAATTACTGCATTATTTCGAGTCCCATGAACTAGGCAGATAAATGCAAAATTTTACAATTTTTGCATTACTTAGAGTTCTGCAGTCCAAAACAAAATGTTATGAACATAAATGACATACTTAAGAAGTAAAGAACAATCCAAAGTGCGTTGTGAGTCACAAATAACCTGCAGTAGATATTAATTACTTAATTCTTATTAGGTCAAGTGCAATTAAAATATGAAGATACTAAAATAATTGGATGGTTTTGACATTTTGAAGGTGTATCAACTTCAAGATACATGTGGAAACTGGTTGGTAATAGAAAAATCTGATTTATTTTCAATTAGTTGCAAGAAGTTACAGAATATCCACTCTTTGTCACACACTCTCACAGAAGGAAATAACTTTAAAGACAAAATCTTAAAATTCCATAAATTACTTAAAAGTAGGCAGCACTGATTAAATAATAATTAAGGCTGATGATGCTTAATGATACTCTAGTTCACATCACCATGTAGTATCGACTTTTTAACTATGACAACAAACATTTTTAGCAACTTTGGTTCAGTATCTGAAAGCAGGCAGTGACACTTTCAGTGGATCAAATTTGTGCTTAAATTTTACATCATGCCAACAGCTCATCAAAAAGAATTCTGATGAGATAATTAACAAATTTTGAATATGTACCAAACCTATGGGGCTAACAAGGTTATAAAACATAAAATTTTTAAATGATTAGTTAAATTAATTAATGACGAAGTTCCAATAAAATAAAAAATTAAATAATGACAAAGTTCCAATAAAATTAAATAAGAAAACTGTAATTAAACATAGAAATTTGATTTGCAAAGTAAAACAAAGCACACATCCCTTTCAAAGGAAAAGCTAAATGTGATGTTTTCTCCACAGAGAAAAGAGAAACTCTTGAAATGGCACATGTGAATCTCAAATAAAAGCAAGACATCGTACAAGAAACACGATCGGTGAAAATGCTCCTCTGAAATACTATAGTATACTTGAGAAAGAACGACTTTGACGGCAGGAAAAAGGAAGCCGATATTAGGCTTCGCAACACTGCACACTAAAGAAACAAAATATGCAACTGAAATTAAATAACACCAGTCTTAAAACCTGAAAAACAACAAAAATAAATAAAATTTAACCACTGTTAGAATTTATCTTATTATTTCAAATCCCACGTAGTTGCAAAATAAGTCCAAAATTTTACAATTTTAGCTTTACTTTTAGGTCTTGCACACCCCTAAAATATGAGGGACAGAAAAAAAAAAAGCAAAATTTTACAATCAGAAGGTTTACAAAGTTATTCCAGATCTGTAATATATATCAAAAACCTTTTAGACAATTCTTTATTAAATTATCTGCACTTAATTTTATCCTAAAAGTCAAACTACAATATTTTTGGGACTATTCTTTTGTAGGCAAATTTCTAATGTTGTTAGTTCTAAACAAAAGTGTATATAAGTATAAGTGTATAAGTGTAAAAGAACAGATATGTATTCTGCAGTAACTCTTTTAAGTAAACACTCTTAGTATTGTTTGTTAAGTTTCATGTTTTCATCTTAAGAAATCAGAACTCTAACCCTAGGAAAGGAGCAAGTTTATAATCTAGTATAATTGTAACCTATTCATTTTTTAATAATTTGAGGTTTTTTTGTCATGACCATAAAATTAACAGTTCAAATAATTGTATTTTTTTATGCTTTAAAAAATCTGTTAAATGTACATTCTTTCCTTTACCCTCTACAATTAAATTCTTTTGCATCATGTGAGTGAATTTTTAAGTTATTGTAACTATTATACTATACAGATTATTAACTGATTCTGTTTTCTAGGTTAATATCAATGTCCTATGGGCAGATTGGTATGATGCAAGCTGCTGCCGGTTTCTTCACATATTTTGTAATCATGAGTGAAAATGGATTCTGGCCAGAAAGACTTTTAGGAATCCGTAAAGAATGGGATTCTTCTGCTATTAACGATCTGACTGACTCATACAATCAAGAATGGGTATATAACATATTTTCAAAAATATATAGCATAGCATTTGTTACTGTTAAATAACTTAAAAAATAGAACTTTTTAAAAGCAATTTAATATAAAGTTGTTACATAACATAACTGCAAAGATTTCCCGTGAAATAAATACACACCTATTATCTCAAAAATGTCTTTTAAAGGTATTTCTCTATGATAAATTTTTAAATTACATTAAACTTTTAAAAGTTGAAGTTATTTAGCAATCTATAAAGTTAACTTTTGTTTCACTGTTGTTAAAAATATTTTATGGTTATATTGGCCTTTTATTAATCTCTTTATTTTTTCTATTCAGACCTTCAAAGACAGAAAAACTCTTGAATATACTTGTCATACAGCTTTTTTTGTATCAATAGTCATTGTACAGTGGGCTGATTTAATAATTTGTAAAACAAGAAGAAATTCTGTACTTCATCAGGGAATGAGGTATTTTTTGTTTTTAACTTTTATTTAAATTAATAAAATTTTAAAGATGACAGCAGCTTATGATATTTACTTTTTCAGGAATCATGTTTTAAATTTTGGTTTAGTATTTGAAACTGCCCTAGCAGCATTTCTGTGTTATTGTCCTGGAATGGACAAGGGTCTTAGGATGTATCCACTTAAGTATGTTATTTTTTTAATTTATTTTTCTCCATTTATTCCTTTTACATATGTATTATTTTATATCTTTTTTATTTAAGTTAACTGTTTGAGACCTACACACTGGTATTGTATTTTTCTGGTTTGTCAGGGTAGAAGTTATTCTAACTTTTCTGAAATTATTATTATTTTTTCTTAAGTGTGCTAAAATGTGTTAGCTTTTTTTTAACTATTGACCTAATTTTCCTTAAAATGTTAAAGAAAAGTTAACTTCTAACTCTCTGAAAATTTTATTTGTTTTCAAAAATCAACTTCTACTTTCAAAAGATAATTTCAAAAAATGAAGCAAAAATATTAGTAGCAGCATGTAAACTCAGCCGGTAACCTGTTAAACACTTTGCAGCTGGACCATTGGATGTCTCGTGTGTATTTTTATCATAATTTATTGTTCTTTCAAGTCTTTTTGGGCCAATTGAACTGCTGACTGTCATTTTCACCATTCAATTTATAAATGTACTAGCAAACCAAGCGGCTTTGCTCGCGTAATATTTGAAATATGCCAAGTGATATTTATATGTCTAATTTTTATCAAAAGGTACTAACTAAATTTTTATTTTATTAAAAGGTAATATTTTATTTTATTAAAAGGTTTTTTTTATTAGAAGGTACTTATTACTTTTAGGAATAATTCAAAAATTACTATTTAAAACACAGTTTGACTAAACATCATTATTACACTGTATTAGACACAAATGAGATTTAAATTAATAAAATGAAATAAAACTAAATAAATGATAGTTTAGAAAATATATTGAAACTTTTATGCTCAATTAATACCCTCATTTCAGTATTCATTTGAAGTTTTGAATTTTTTAGAAACCATCTTCTTACATCTTAAAATTAACCATCATGTAAATTCCAAGTCCTACCACCTCTCTCAACATAAAGGGCTATGTTGAAACAGGAACTATGTCACCATTAATTTGCCAACATTCATTTTGAAATCGGTTTGTTATTTCCTAATATTCCACAGAAGCGTAATTTAAAAAGCTTTTAAAGCCCTTTTTAGAACGTTTGTTGTTCCTGTGAACCCCAGGTGGTAGAATCACCGGCATAACATACAGCCTGTGTAGGATCAGAGACTGTTACCATTGATTCGCAACTATTACTTTTATAATCGGTTTATATTCCCTGAAATTGCATAGAATCGTAAATTAGAACTTTTTTAGAATGCTTTTCGCACCTCCCCTTCGCTTCACCCCTTTTTAATTCGAATTTATTTTCGACGTTCCTTCGAGGGCATTTATATTTTATAAGTAACTACCATGTCATATTTAAAGTTTCTAGCCTTTTCAGTATCACAGAATATCGCAATTTAGAAAGTTTTTAGCTCCTGCAACCCTCTGGTGGCAGTGGAACAGACATAAAATATAGCTTATGTTTGAGCAGGTTCTATCACCAAAATTTGTCATCATTATTTTTTTAATCGGTTTGGTAATTTATAAGTTTGCTTAAAAATTGTAATTTATAACGCTTTTCACTCACTTCATTTTTTTAAAATTTGGAATTTTCTTTCGACTGCTCTTAGAAAGCAGTTGCATCTTGTAAGTAAATACCATGCCATACTTCAAAGTGTTAGACCCCTCAGTTGTGCAAAAAATGCAAATTAGAACATGTTTTGCTTTTGAAACCCTCAGATGGTAGTGACAGCAACATAAAATATAACCTATGTTATAGTAAGGACTGTCACCATTGATTTGCAACCATTACTTTTGAAATAGCTTTGGTATTTCCTTAGATTGAGTAGAAATCGCAATTTAGAACATTTTTAGGACGCTTTTTGCGCATTTTCACCCCTTTTTAAACTTCCAATTTTGTCAAAACTGTTATGTAATACATATGTACCTTGCCTAATTTTAAGTTGCTAGCCCCTACCGATCACAAAAATCGAAATTTAGAACGTTTTTTTGCTCCTTCAACGTCTTGATGATAGTGATACCGACATAAAATAACGTCTATGTTAGAGCAGAGGCGGTCAGCATCAATTTCCTACCATTACGTTTGAAATCAGATTCATTCTTTTTGAGATATTGCCGACAAATCGACATTTAGAACGTTTTTAGAATGCTTTTCGCGCATTTTGTCCTGCATCTCCTCTGGGGTAGTAGAAACAGATATAAAATATAACTTATCTTGGAGCAAGATCTGTCACCATCATTTTTACACCATTATATTTGAAATGGGTTCAGTACTTCCTGAGATTGCATAGAAATCGCAATTTAGAAAGTTTTTACAATGCTTTTTGCGCATTTTGACCCCCTTTTAAATTTCGATTTTTTTAGGAAATGTCCTTAGAGATCATTGATATCTTATAACTAACTACCATTCCAAATTTCACGATTCTAGGCCCTTCCACAACGCAAAAGCTGCAATTTAGAATGTTTTTTGCTCCTGCACCCCCTTTGGGGTAGTGGCACCGACATAAAACATCGCCTATGTTAGAGCAAGGGTTTTCACCATCATTTTGACGCCATTATTTTTAAGATCGGTTTGGTATTTCCTGAGATTGTGTAGAAACCACCATTAGAACGTTTTTCAGAACGCTTTTCGCACATTTTGACCACTTTTAAATTTCGAATTGTTTAAGAACTGTTCTTAGAAATCCTTTATATCTAATAAGTAGCTAATATTTCAAGTTTCATATTTCTAGGACCTTCGGTAACGCAAAAATCGCATCGCATTTTTAGAATGTTTTTTGCTCCTGCACCCCCTTTGGGGTAGTGGCACCGACATAAAACATAGCCTATCTTGGAGCAAGCGTTGTCACCATCATTTTGACACCAATATTTTTTAAATCGGTTTGGTATTTCCTGAGATTGTGTAGAAACCACCATTTAGAACGTTTTTTAGAATGATTTTCGCGCATTTTCACACCTTTCAAATTTTGAATTGTTTAAGAACTGTTCTTAGAAATCCTTTATATCTAATAAGTAGCTAATATTTCAAATTTCATATTTCTAGGCCTTTCAGTAACGCAAAAATCGCATTTTTAGAACGTTTTTTGCTCCTGCACTCCCTTTGAGTTAGTGGCACCGACATAAAACATAGCCTATCTTGGAGCAAGCGTTGTCACCATCATTTTGACACCAATATTTTTTAAATCGGTTTGGTATTTCCTGAGATTGTATAGAAACCACCATTAGAACGTTTTTCGGAACGCTTTTCGCGCATTTTCACCCCTTTTAAATTTCGAATTGTTTAAGAACTGTTCTTAGAAATCCTTTATATCTAATAAGTAGCTAATATTTCAAATTTCATATTTCTAAGCCCTTCGGTAACGCAAAAATTGCATTTTTAGAACGTTTTTTGCTCCAGCACCTCCTTTCGGGTAGTGGCATTGACATAAAACATAGCCTATGTTGGAGCAAGGGTTGTCACCGTCATTTTGACACCCTTATTTTGACACCATTATTTTTTAAATCGGTTTGGTATTTCCAGAGATTGTGTAGAAACCACCATTAGAACGTTTTTTAGAACGATTTTCGCGCATTTTCACCCCTTTCAAATTTCGAATTGTTTAAGAACTGTTCTTAGAAATCCTTTATATCTAATAAGTAGCTAATATTTCAAATTTCATATTTCTAGGCCTTTCAGTAACGCTAAAATCGCATTTTTAGAACGTTTTTTGCTCCTACACCCCCTTTGGGGTAGTGGCACCGACATAAGATATAGCCTATGTTCTAATTTGGACTAACACCATCATTTTGATACCATTACTTTTGGAATCGGTTCGGTAGTTCCAGAGCTTACCTCCGACAAATAAACAATTTTTTTCTCTTTATAATAGGAGTATAGATAAGGTCCACAGTTAGTTCAGCTTATCAGAGAAAATTATAATTGACTGCCTGCAGTCATTCAGCTGCTAAAATAGTAATGAAGTACATTCTTGGTATGCTGTGATTGCTGACGATTCATGTTTTGAATGATTTGAGTATTTTCGTAGAATTGTTAAAGACTGAGAGAGTTCCTTCTTTCAAGAAAAAATTTATTTTTCAAGTTTGCACTCACATGTTTGCTTTGTGTTTTGCTTGCATGCAATTTTTTCTTTCAATGTTAGTAACAAAGTTATATCTGAAATCACCTTTTAAAAATTGACAACCAAAGATTAAATTAAAGTTTGATAAATAATTAAATCAATCTTTAAATTGCATAACAAATGTCCTAAAATTTTGTAAAAGTGGTGTCGTAGAATTTTCAAAAATTTCTTCTTAGACTTGTGATTTCATTTTGAAAAATGCCAGTAAATTTGATTTTGATATGTATAAATCAATCCATATAGCTTCTTCCAAAGTCACCATGCTCAACTTTACCGATGTTTGTTCAGAGCATCATTACTTTTTTATGTAAACCATATAGTTAATACATTTCATTTGTAGTTTCTGTATTTTTAGTTATTTTTATTCAATAAAAATTAACTATAAATTATCAACTTCCTTGGCATTTTTTAATGTAAAATAAGCAAAATATTTGTGTGCCATTTATCGATGTTAAGAAAAAAATAATAAATTTAAAGGAATTTAAAATTAAAATTTGAAAAATCCTAAAATGGAAGATGAATAAATATTTATCATAATTTTAATTTTACTCGGTAATATTCCATCTTTTTATGTATTTAACTTCCCTTTATTTTACCTTTATATTTACTTAATTAAATAGATAGATGAAGATAAAATGTTATATTTATTATTAACACATACGTAAATAAACAATCAAAACAATTAGAAATAAAATATTTCTTTATTGTAATAAAACATGAAATAAAAAAAGGAACCTGCACAGACTTCCAATACATGAATAGTATATGATGATTGAGAGAATATATTTTTTATATGACACCAATTATAACTTTTATAGACCATAATAATATATCTTAATTATCGAAATGTGCATTATATTTATGATTATTTTACAATTAATATAGTGAAGCTATTATTGTAATATTTAAAAGAAATAATTTTATATTTTGTTTTACAAATAATTTATAATGTATTTTTTGATGAATTCGGATACGCTACTAGTAAACAAATAATAAAGAAATTATATCTTCTTTATTTCTAGTCCTATGTCAGTGTAACTCAATGCAATTATCATCGTTCACTCAGATGAGAAGTTTATTATAGAGAGGCTGTTTTGTAGCTGTTTGAATTTGTAGTTCCTTTTGGAATGATCAATGTTTTATTTAAAATGAAAATGTAAAAGTACCTTACCATTGTAAAGTCAGAGACTGTATAAGATGGAGAACACATATATTCACAAATGCCGATTTTTGAAATACGCACACATTCGTTTATTACTTGAAATAAATATTCTGAACACTTCACTTAGATGAACTTCTATTATCGATAAATCTTGAGAATTAATATGTGATGTATCCGAATGGAGGTCATAATTCATATATATATTCTGAACACTTTTCACTTAGATAAGCTTCAATCCAGCGATAAATCTTGAGAATTACTATGTGATGTATCCAAATAGTGGTCTTAATCCATTTTAATTCTGTCGATCCAAGAGGAGTAGCTCCAAAATTATGATAAAATGTTTAAAATCATATATACTCACAGCCCATCAAGCAATTATGATGACCATCCTAATATTTGTACTAGATGAGTTACTTAACATATCCTTAATGATAATAATTATTCTTTTAAATAGAATTATTTTATAACAAAGGTTGACAGAAAGATCCGTTTGATCTAATGATCAAAATGAAAATTTTCGATCGTCAACATACCCTTCCTGGCATGTTGACACCTGTGGCTTAAGAGAGAGTGACACACACTCAGTTTTTTCCACACGTCAATTCAAAATGCAGCAGGAAGTGTGCTTATTGGCTGCTCTAGATCAGCGTTTCCCAGCCTTTATTGGTATGCGACCCACCTTTTTCAGTAAAAAAAATTTCACAACTCACCTAATATAAGGGTGTATATATCAGTATGGAAATTGTGCATGACCTCTATAAGCTATCGGCTATCCTATCCTGCAAAAAAGGCAAATTTTCATACAAAGTATATACTGTCAACATAAACAAGAACTGGTTATCCCAATGTGTGTAAGTGGAATGATAATTAAAACAACTCACAAACTAGAAAGATAATTAAAAATACATTTAATTATGATCAAAACATAACTTTATAATCAGTGAGATTTCTGGTGTTAGTGCTTACCGATGTGAGCATCTATATCAGATTAAAACTGATTAAATTTAACCTTAATCTATGTGCAGACTTTCGTCACTTTCTACACACCGTTTGCTTCTGTACTTGTTTTAAAAAAGAACAAAGTAGAAAAACATGTTCACGCAAGCATGTCGTATTGAATCTCATCAAAGGATTCAAAGTTGATTTAGATATTTCTGGATATTCTGCTTGTATATTCACCCAGAAGGAAACTAAGGATTTTCCCTTGAAATATTATTTTCTGTTGAAATTGTTATATTTTTTTAAACAGATGAAATAAAAGATGTTTTTGTGACAAACCTCAAATGTTCTGTTACCGACCAGTGAGTTGCAACCCATAGGTTGGGAACCGCTGCTCTAGATCATTGACACAGAAGGATGAAAATGTGAATCAAAGATCATTAGAAGATATTAATTTGAATTGTATTTTTATAAATTAGGATAAAAAATATTATGCTTCTGTGAAAAGTATTAAAATTAAGATTTTTATTTTATGATCTTTTTGACGATTTTTTTTTTTTTTTTTTTTTTTTTTTTTTTGAGGAAAGAATTAAAATTTTTCTTTTGTAGAATTTAATTACGAATTTTGGGAAAACGAATAAATATTTTTAGAGAGAATTTTAAATTTTGAAATAAAATAATGTTTATTGATTTAATTTAATAATTTTAAATTTATTTAAAAATATTTTAATTAGAGAAAGTGTTAAAATGTAACAATCAACATAAAATAAGATGAGCAGGTAATGTTGCAGGTATTCTGTCCTGATGATGTTGACTTTCCATGCATGACATAGCCAAGGATTAGGGATGCACCGAATATTCGGTATCTATTCGGTATTCGGCCATGTTGCCGAATATTCGGTTTGACTGAATATCAAACTATTCGGTATGTCGAATATTCGGCTTGGCCGAATAGCAAATTATTTGGCCGAACCGAATACTTAAAAAAAACTTTTAAAAATTATTTTTTTAAATCTTATACAAATTCTACGTTTAACAGTCAACTTATAAAGATATTCAGAATAATTACAAACAGAATCATATTTAAATAAAAGAGAATGTTTTTACATTATTTATTTGCTGTTTGTTAAGTATTATTTAAGAAAATTAACCAATCATGAGGATTTTCATGGGAATTAATTATGTACAAATGCAAGTTCTTTAACACTGTCCAGTAAATAATTTGTTTCTTCCTAAGATTTTAAGAACAACGTTTACAACTTCTGAAAATGGTTGCCCACTCCAGACACTGATCTAGGATGCATTTAAAAACTTACTTGCTTGATCAAAGGGAGTAGAACAGTTATTCTTGCTAAGCTGTCACCATATAAAATTTGAATCGATTGTATTATTTATTAACCTTTACTTTAGTCTCTTCCTGACAAGCAGATATATGTACCTGTACAATTTTTCTTCCAATTTTTTCACAATTTCTCTTTGATTTTAAAATGTTTGTTTTAGAATTTAAGAAAATTTTATTCGTTTGTTTTAATTCTCAGAAGAAGGCATGAAATTTTAAAATTTTATTAATTAAAAATTTTTTATAACTATCCTGTTCTTAAATAACTCAAAGCTGATTTTTTTCAGCATAAAGTTTGCTTGAAAAAAGCTCTTGTTTATTAGAATAAAAGTTTCTGTTTTAAATATTATGTAAAATTGTTTTAAAATTTAACATTTTAATGTCTTTAAACTTTGAAATATAAAAGTATTCGACGAGCCGAATATTCGGTATTCAGCCGAATAGTTACTATTCGGCAGGCCGAATATTCGATATTCGGTTCACCTGTTGGCCAAATATTCGGTATTCAGCTAAAATCACTATTCGGTGCATCCCTACCAAGGATCCAAGAGTGTGAATGATCATATGCAATGTTACAGCTGCCAAACGTGACTGCAAGTTTAGAATTTTTTAAATGGTGAATATGAAAATGACGTGTTTTAGATTTCATTGAACAAACAAAACAAAAAAATCTTCATTGTCTCAAAGTGATGTAACCTTTGCTGTTTTCTATTTCGTAATACCAAAGATAAAAGCCTTAATTAATAAGTTCATAATGGGAAATTTCACCCAGGAGGAATACGTTTTCTTTTGTGCGTAACTGATAAAGTTTATCTTGAAATCTTCAAAAATCCACTCAGAATTGTTAAAATAATAGAAAATAATTTTTAATTACTGTTTTTAATAATTCAAAAACGTAAACAAATCCACGTGATACAAAAATGCGACAGGATTGGTTGTGACGTCATTTGCCGCTAAATTGAAATGTTTACGTTCTGCCCATATACTTTTCCTATTTGCAATCTTGTTTCATCTGTTCCTTAAAATTTATTTAACGTTATGAACTTTAAATTTGTGAAAAGGTAAAATCTAACTTATCTTAACATAAAACTTATCATTTATTTTTTTTCATTAAAATTTTGATTTGAAAATACCGATTTCGCCCAGATTTATGAAAGGGCACACACACACACACAGTAGAAAAAGTTCATAATAATTATACAGGAGTAATTGATAGTTTGATTATATTTTATAAAATATTACTTGACACTTTTATTAAAAACATACTACACGGAAAAAATTTAAATGAGCTCAAGTTGGGACAAAAGGTTGTGACATACAATATTGCAGACTATGGATCATTTTCTTAAAACTACTGCTCAACTTCTTAATACCATATTCATTATAACATTAAATAATTAACAGGAAATCAATTTTAATTTTTCCAATTTATTCAGTTTTCTATTTAACAAACGCAGAACCAAATGTGGCTTGTTTAAATAATTTAGTTTTCTTACAAAGTTTATCTCGTAGTCGAGACAGGTTTGTTTTGGAAATCAAATAATCATATTTTATACTCTGAATACCCTCTGAAATATTTTTAAATAAAATTTCATTTTATATATCAACATTTTTAAATTTAGAAGTTCCTAAAAGAAATATGGAACAAAATTATCCTTTTGACATAAATGTTTAATGGGTAATTTCCACATTTAAAAATAAAAATTTATTCAAAAAACGTTAGTATATTAAAATCTTTAAATATTTTAACTTTGTTTAAAACCTGCAAAAACTATCCAATTAAGTTCTAAATTAAAAATAATGATAACTATATGCATCATATAACATTGTTTCTTGCAAATTCTTTTGGCGCCATCTACCAGCAGTTAATATAAACAAAGAAACTTTGTGTTATAATCATATATTATCAGATTTGAAGGCATTTCAAATAAAATTAATATTTCTTATCAATTCTCATTGGAATCGAAACATGACTGTATAACACAGTGGTAACAACATATTTTAATTATCTTGCAGATAAAATTATGGGTTTTTACATAGTAAGTTTGTAGAGAAAAAAAAAAAAAAGTAATTTACTTTCAAGAATGATGCAGATTAAAATCATTAAAAATTTGCTGCTTAGCATATTACAGAATAATTTAAAATTAGTTTCTGAGTAGTAAAATAATTTGTAAGTCACAAAATCAATATAGAACAAAGAATAATATGTAAAAAAAAAAAAAAAAAAAAAAAACTTAGTAATATGAATGTGTAAAATATTTTAGGAACACTAAAAAAGTGCTTCTCAGGCAAATTTACTGTACTATTTGTGCAACATGGCACTGTACAATATTTATAATACACGTTGCTACTCATTTTTACACAGAAAATTTAAAACTATAAGAAATATGTCAAACACTTAAGCGAGCAACGTAGAACGACACTGTTTACATGGCGAATGACATCACAGCCGCTTTTGTCCGAGATGCAGCATTTTCCCACCAAAACAAAAACTGCAATTTTAAAATTAATTTAGTGAATTATTAAAGCTTCAAATATACATAAAAATGGTTTCAATTTTCTTGATTTTTTGTATTCTTCAACATAAAAGGAAAAATGAAAATTGTGAAATTTCCCCATTAAGCAATTTGATTACATGTGACCGATTACTGAATAAAGTTTAATGTTTCAAGAATTTGAAAAGCCAAAGTTAAAGACAATAGTATTTGATAACTTTAGTTTAAGATTTGTTATTACAATTATTTTTGTTGGTGTATTATAAATTATATCTTAGTTGCATTTTAAACATTTTCTTTCTTTGAATTTAAATGTGTTATATCTGGTACATATTAAAAGTAATTCATAAAGTAAAAATCTTTTTTTTTTGTTCCAATTTTCTTATTGAAAAATAATCAGACACTTTGCATTTTGTTAAAAGTGCAATTTTTATAATACAGATTCCCCTCGATTAATGCTGTTAATTGATTCTGCAATATTATCACACTAATTGAAAGATACATTCAATGGAGAAAATTGCAAACTTTTTAAAAACCAAATATACGTAAATAAACAATATAATAATGTGCAGCAATGCTATTTTTGATACGTTATTGTTAGAAAGTATATATTGAAGCTTGATTGGACTATTTTAAATAAAATGTCTAATTTATATGAACATCTATTAGCACAATATATGTAGAAAACATAAAAAAAAAATTTTATAGATTGATGGTAGACGTAATTGTTGGAGCTAGAAAATTTTTAAAGAGGAAAACACTAGGTGTTATCCAATCATGCTTATGCCCGATTGGTTAGCTTTAAATTTATATTGAATTTTGTATGCATAAATTCCATGCTCATTTTCAAAAAATCACCTGCATATGATGAACAGCAACCTATGAGCTAATTTATGCACTCAAGATACATTAAAGACTATTTTAAGTTCAATTTTGCCTAATAAAGACTTTTATTCAATCAATGTACCATCAGCCACATGGATTGTCATGTTTTTATTTTCATAACAATTCTGTGCCATTTGCTACCAAAATGGGATTATTCATACCATACTTTCTGCACTAATCTTTTTTTTTGCTGAAAGACCGCCCGAAAAAAAATTATCGCGTTAACTGAAGCTATAAGAAGATAGGGAAACATGCATTTAGTAATATTTTATATCATCAGTAATTTTGACCAAAATCTCCTTTCAATCCATTATAAAACCTAGTAGGGCAGTTCTTTTTCCCAGTGAAAGTATTCAATTTTTATGAGTAATTATATTGATAGTAATATTGTGTTATGGTCTATAGCGTGGAGCATGCTGCAGTCTGTCCCAATTTCATTTGCATTTTTGTTGAATTTTTCAAATGTTAGAACATACTACTGTTGTGCAGTCTGACAAACAGTTTTGTTATATGTAATTATTGCTGAATTGTAACTCTGCATGTTCAGTTTATAGTTTTTTTAGTTTGTTTGTATGTGAAATAAGTTCAATGTAATCATGGAATTTTGTCTATGAACTGAGTTGCCTTTCGGAAGGGGGTATGTGGGGATGGCAACAGTTTTGCAAATTTTGAAAGGAATCTTCTAATGTATGCTATTAATTATATACCAGGTATTGTTTTATGTATTAAAGTGATGATTTTTTTTAATTTGACTAATCAGTTATAGTTACACAACAAGTATACTGTAGTATGGAATTTGAATCTGAATTTTATTAAATTGGTTAAATTGGTGAGTTAACACAAAGTCTGTACTATTTAAGATTATTTTTGACAGACTTATATTAGACAGACTGTATTTCAAAAGTTAATGCCCATAATCAGTAATATATTTTAATTCTTTCATTTGGCCCTGTATAATAATAATAATAATAGTTTATATACTTATTTTTAAAAGTGAACATTTTGTCAGTAATCTTAACATCATATTTAAATTTCATTGAGATCTATATTTTACAGTTCTTAATTTAAATCAGTTTGAAATTTGCTTTTACCTGTTTTGGTTTATTATTTGTATAGAATAGACAAGCATTAAAAAGAACTTGTTTTGTCAACAGTTTAAAAAGAATGTTTAATTTAAAAAAAGTTTGCTTGTTTCATTGTTACTGTTAGGGTTTGATTACTTGGACACTTGCAAGTAAAATGCACTGCAAAATTACAATGTCCAATGAATTCATTTTGGTACACTGCTTTATTTGCTACTGCAGTAATTATATTAGGCCTCTTTTTAAAATAAAATTATGATTTCACAAAGTATAAATACTTTATTACAGATGTTTCCAACTCCAAGTAACCGCTGCTTCATTGTTACCGCCTATTCATTCTGAGACTGTACTCAATTGACCTGGGCTCGAAGTGGAAAAATTCCCAAACCAGAACGCTATTTTAAAATTATTGTTGACTAAAAACATTTTTTTTTAAGTATAAACAAATTTATATCTAACCATACAAAAACAATTTAAGAAATGTGCACAAGATTCTAAACAATTTGAAAAACGTTAGAGAGCACAATAATTTATATATATAAAACTGTAATAATGTTTTAATAATTGCAGGAACCAGAACGATATTTACCATAATTTCACAAACTGGAACAGTATTGGTTATAATTTCACAAACCAGAATATTGTTCTGGTTTGCTCCCTTACATTTCGATCCTTGCAATTGACATAATCATTATTTTCTGGCTTAATGAGGAATCTGGAAATGATATTTGGGGGAAGGAGGGGGGTGAGCGAGCATCTAAACACTATGATTTCTTAATTATATTAAATTGATGGGTAAATATTGAAACAGGAAACTTAAAGTGAAATGTGATAGTAGCACATACAGCTTGAATGTCAGTGTAATTTTAATGATTAGTTGAGTATCAATAATTGCTTATGGATTTTAATGTATGCATTTTTTTTTCCAGATTCAATTGGTGGTTTCCAGCATTACCATTTTCATTATTAATATTTGTATATGATGAAGTTCGACGATATATTCTCCGTCGAAATCCAGGTGGATGGGTAGAGAGAGAGACTTATTATTGATATGTTTCAACTGTGTTAAGGACATTCATGCAGGTTTCTTGTTTAATTTTCTTTTACATAGAGAAAAAGGAGCTGAACAATCTGTTACACAGATACAGAGCTCTCTGAAGCCTGCGCTTTGAGAAGAAACTTTTTCGCAAGGATTGTCTAAAACAGACATGTGATGCATTGTGTTGAGCAGTTCGAAAAAAAAGAAAATATTGTAAATGTACCTTAACTATTTTGAATAGTAGAAAACAAAGAACAGATAGAAAAATTATTCAATCATATGAAATTATTTGTGAACACTTTATTACTTGTAACATTTTATCTGAATTATATAAAATACATATGGGAAAAAATGCTTTCAAATATTGGTGATGCTGCCAAATTGTTCTGTAGATTCTACATGCATTTTATATATATTACTTTTTTTTTGTTCATTTTTTTTAGTGTTTCTTTACTTTGTTTTTATTTTGTAGGGTACCATTTCAAATTTGAGGTGGATTTAGGATTTTTGTAAAGTTTACCAACATATAATAGACACTTGTAAATTTATTGTATGCAGCTTATATTGCCAATTATGGAACCTGGCTTTATGATTATATACATTTTCAAATTTACTGTTCAGATTGTTCTAATCTTTTTTATCTTTTTTATATCTTATCTATATACACTTATCCTACTGGCTCAATTACATACTTCTGCTTGCTTTGAATCAAAACAAGCACGAAATTGTCTCAAAAATCTTTCAATGAAACTATGCACAAATCTTTGCTTGCTTATTTGGAAACACAATTTATAAAATTTTCTGAATATTATACACTTAATGTAGATCAAAGAGTTTTATGTGCTTTATCATCTTATTCTTCTTTTTGAAAAATCATCTTTTCTCTAAAAAAAAAAAAAAAAGATACTTTTATCTATTTTAAACTAAGCTGAAAGCAAAAAATATTGAATGCAAATTGTGCATTGTTTAACTGTTCAGCATAGGAACCAAATTTTATTATTCTTAAAGCGTATATTGCCTTTTAAAATGTTCTATTGCATTTATATATTGTAGAATACAGATGCTTAAATAGCAAATTGGGTGGCATATCATTAGAATCAAATTTTATGAAATTTATCTAAAGTATTTTATGGAATAATTATCTTCAAATTTAGGATCTTGTAATCTTGACTTTTTTTTCTTATAAAAAATGCCACCCGTAAACGATGATTCATGTTAATAGTTGAATACAATCTGTGAACATTCAATTTAGCTTAATTATGTGACATCCATGTTATTGTTAGTATAATAATTTGCATCGTTCCAACATTTGGGTACTGCTGCAATAAAAATCATTCACTATATGAAATGTTAGCATTATTAAGATGCTATTTTTTTATTATCTCAATTTTATTGAGTGATTATGGTTATGTCTACAAACTTGAGATTTTTATTGTGCTCAGTGCCATAGGTAAATGGGCTACATATTATTAAAATCATTTTTACATTATCACCAACATTTACATTTCATGGAGGATTTGAATGGACCATTACTTGTAAATAGAAAAGTTGAAACATTAAAGTGAATATTTTTGAATAAATGGCTGGACATTCAAATGGGTGAAAATCAATGTAGAAAGTTTATATTATGTGTTTCATCTGGACAGCTCATTTTTGTTTATTATTAACTTACTTCTTTATAAATAATTATCTCGCTATATTCTGTGCTGTCTTGTCTAAACAAGTGCAATTCATCTGCTGAACTGAATGTAATTCTCAAATTAGCATCGTCTGCTAAATTTAAAAAGAAATATTATTATTTTTATAAATGAGGAAACTGAGTTTCTATTTATGTTAGAGTAAAAAAATGCAGATTTAAGCTGATAAAACTGATTTTGGAGGGAATGGAGGGAATAACTATAGAAGCCAAATTTTTTTTAATTTAAGCCCTATTTACGTATGTTACTATATAGGTGCCCTGTATTTATTTTTATTTTCCATTACTACTGTTGTATATGAATAATTTTTCATTAATCTTATTGTTATAGGGTGGCCAAAATGATTGATACATGAAGGAAAATATTAAATTATCATATTTTTAAATTTCACACATTGGCATATTTGCACTAAATTATTCAAATTTATACTATATATATTTTTTAATTTGTGAATTACTTTTGAACTAGTTTAGCAAGCAGTTTCAAGGAGTCATATCAGACACTATTCAAAGTGGGTAAATAACTTTAGTTCATGTATATGTATGTTATTAACACTAGAACGTAGTAATAATATTCTAAATTGATTTAACTTTTCAAAAATGAAAGAAAGTATTCTTAAATCTTCAGTTTTCTTTGACACTTTATGAATTATTGTTTAAAATTTTGCGGTTGGTCACCCAACATTTTATGGCAATAGTTTGCCCGTTTTTCCCCCTCCTTCTTTGCTATTGTTACCTATGGCAATGAGTTCTGAGTATTAGTTAGTTTTTACCAATAGAATTTTTAAACTAGGGTAGGCATTCACACTTGTTTACCTGGTCACTCATGAAATGTCTCGGATTCTGCAATCATGGTCTCTTCCTGTCCAACTGTAGGTCCAATTATAAAATGTGGTAGATAGGTCAGCAATATAAAAATTCTAATAATATCAATATTATGCATTATATTATTTGTTACTGTTTTATTTGTTGTTTTGTTAATAAAAAAACGGTCAGTAAAAATTATTTTATTTCTAGAGTTCTATTTCTTGTTAATAAATACATGTCATAGAATGGTGTAAACTTTTTCATTATGAATTTTTCATACGTAGCAGTTCTTAAAAGTTAATTTAAATTTCCCTGTATCATACTTTATTTTTAGGCACTTATAAGTAAACTGAAAATAAAGTTTTAAAAAAGATGTATTTTTGAATACACCATCAGATTTTGTCCAAAAACTGTAAAATCTATTCTTTGCTCACAAACATTGAGGTTTAACGCCTTGTATTGTTTTTCTTTGTTAATACTTTTACAAGTTGCATTTCTGAAGAATTTTAATAAAGTGTGTGCACTGAATGTTTTCCTTATTTTGTTAGAATTATCTCTGTTTATTTTATTAGTAAAATAGGGATGTATGTTTTCTTCATTTAGGTTAGATTTTGTTAGCTATCAGTAGAGCTTGAACAGTGTTTTGAGGTTGTCTTTAGTCTTAATAGTGCTTGTTTCATATGAACGTGTAGCTTGCTGATAGCACTATTAGATATATTTCCCATAATGCTGACATTGCATTTCCTCATTTTCTGTTTTTCTAAAATATTTTTTTATTTAAAAATTTGTTTTGATATTGCAGTAAAAATGCTAGCAAATTCTTAAAAAATGATCTTTATAACTCATTAGCACCAATGCTCTTGATACTTTGGTACAGTGTTTAAAAAAAAAAAAAAACCCTTCAATGCTGCATATTTTTGCTTTTTTCTGTTTTAAAGGTCTTTGATTTTATGAATTTTCAAACACTTTCATACCATTTTTACATCAGTCAGTTAAAAATTAAATAATTTGATAAACTATTTTAGATATTAAGCAACAGTCTTTAAAAAATGAAAGAAGAGTATTATCAGGGTTATTCCCTCTCCCCTCCCATTTTTAAAAATTATTATTATTGATTCTGTCATTTTATATATTTCCACATATTTTACTCCTTTTGGGAAATTCGCAGGGTGGAGCGAAAAAAATTAATTTTTTAAAATCAAAAACGGGTAGGTGCCAAAAGTTGCCTTTATACTAGTACATCATCTGCATGCAATATTACTGCTGAAAAAAAAATGGCTTGAGTCTGCGCTTTTGGTCGAAATTTTGGGTAAAATTTGACATTTTTTCAAAAAATTTAAAAAAATTCTATAGAGATGGTTATTATTTAAAAGTGTTATTTAAACCTTTATTATTAATGACTTAACATATTTAAACGATAAAAAAATATCTTCGTTCTATATAAGTGGAACAAAACTGACAATTTTTGGGTGGAAAAAAGTGTTGCCACCCTGTTGTGTCATACAACTAATTGTTATTTAGAATACAGCTCTTACGTAGTTGCTTTCAAATCTACCCAGGAGGTACCACGTGGAATTGGCTGCATTTCATGACACAACAGTGCATAGCCCGACCACCCTTCCATCTCAGCGCAATGTTTTATTTATGTATTGAATTGTAATTTTTTATCAAAAACTGGCATAAATTTTCTATGTATCAACCTAGTCCATCTCTTTTTTTATATCCACAACGTTGGGTGATGCTGCTGTGACACTCCTTCACATATATCCCCACGTATTCTACTGCTTGTGTATGATAAGGTAAGCAGAGTAATGCAGTGGAATTAATGGAATCTATTCAGCCCTCTAGTATCTTCACCAAAATTGCATACAGTTACTGCATAGTAATTGGGAGGCCTGTTCCTACAACATTTTACAACATTTAGGTATTTCATCTTTGAGTATGCCATCCTTTACTCTAACTCTTGCATTTTTTATATGTTGATAAACTTGTTCTTTAATGTGATGGCGATCATCATCAAAATTACAATAAGAATTTGCTCTCGATGTGAAAAATTTACTCTGTGTCCTAAATAATTTTTTAGTATTTGTTTTTTGTCGTTTTCTGTGATGTTTAGTAGCCAAGTAATTTCCCATAAGTTTTTAGATCAATTTTTTGGATGTGGATTATATTTGATGTAAACCATCCTGCGGCATAAACTTGGATTACATACATTGTGAGTGAACCAGACTCTGATGGTCAACCAGTGCTTATATAAAAGCGAATCATTTTATGCGCCTTTGTGAGCCATCTGGCATAGAAGTTTCTTGGGTTCCTATTCGCTAGTTCTTCTGAGCAATATCTTGATGAAATAACTTTGCAAATCTCTAGCAAGTATTTCTGGTATGTGCTGAGTACCCTTTTCTCGATTTTAGGAAATAATGTTTGAAAATTACTCTCTATGGCTTCAAAAATGGAAATAAAAAGGGAATGGCACGTGGACAAAGATTTTCCTATTGGTCCAGTGAATCCCTGTGGGTTAGAATCTAATTTTTGCCAACGATCATGTCTAATAAATGATGCAGAGAAATTTCACTGGACTTGGAGGTGGCATATGATCAATTGTAATGGTTTATTCTAAACATGTCCCTCGCAGAATGGATGACAACGACTAACAGAATTATCTGCCTTCAAATGAGCACTCACTGCCCATCAGAGTCTCTACGTTCACTCAAAATGTACTATGATATCCAAGTTTGGCCCCAGGATAGTTTACAATCAAATATAATCCACAGCTAAAGAAGGGATCTAAAAACTCATGGGAAATTACTCTGCTACTAAACAACTCACAAAACGGAGTAAAACGACTACTAAAAAAAAGGTTATTTATGGCAATGGCTCCTTTGCATACGCAGAGGAAATTCTTAATTCAATGCTCTTTGACGATTTCCATCACATTAAACAGCTAGCTGCTCAGCACATAATAGTTGAAAGATGAGAGTAAATGATGGCATACACAAATCTGAAATATCGACAATCAACTTTGAAGCGGATAATTATATAAATCTAATTCGTTGGAAAAGTGTTGTGGTAACAGAACCTCGAATCAATATGCATTTATCGGGTGCAATCTTGGCAAAGATAATAGACGGCAGAATAGATTACATTAATATCATCTGCACTGCATTACACTGTTTGTCTTCTCTTACACAAACGGTAGAAAAATACGTAAAGGAGATCACAGCAGCAGCATTCAAAGTCTATGGATCCAAAGAACTGATGTACTATGTTGATACATAGAAAATCAGTCTTTGATAAAAAATAACAATTCAATGTATAAATAAAACATTGAGTTCAGATGGTAGGGTGGTCGAGCTATGCACTGTTGTGACATGAAATGCAGTCACCTCCACGTGGTACCTCCTGAGTAGTTTTGAAAGCAACTACGTAAGAGCTGTACTCTAAACAACAATTATTTGTATGACACAACAGAGTGGCAACGCCTTTTTTTTCACCAAAAGTTGTCAGTTTTGTTCCAGTTATACAGAACGAAGATATCATTTTATCGTTTAAATATATTAAGTCATTAATAATAAAGGTTTAAATAACACTTTTAAATAATAACCATCTCTGTAGAATTTTTTTTAATTTTTTGAAAAAATGTCAAATTTTACCCAAAATTTCGACTTTTGGACCAAAAGCGCAGGCTCAAGCCATTTTTTTTCAGCAGTAATATTGCACGCAGATGATGTACTAGTATAAAGGCAACTTTTGGCACCTACCCGTTTTTGATTGCAAAAAATTAATTTTTTTCGCTCCACCCTACTATACATGTATTTGAGTGTGTCGGTTAAACAAAGCAGTTATGCCAAAAAATAATAGCATTTGCCTTAGCTGCCAACTGCTATAATTTTTTTACACCACTTTGTCTCTGAAGAAAATTTTGCCTTATTTAATCAAATATTTTAGCAGTTTGCCACTATGAAAATGTGAAATTTGGAAGATAAATAATTTTGACTAGCTGAAGTCGAAAATGTTCAATTTCAGGAAATATGTGAGATTTAAAAATTGTGCTATCTAAGAAAACCTAAAAAACTTTCTTCAAAAGTATTGTGCTTCATGTTCTTATAAGAGGAGAATATGTGATGTAAAATGAAGTTTGACCAGAAACATATATAAAATGCATAATAATTGCTTACTATCGGTGAAATAATATGTAAATTTTAGTGTGCTACTATACAGTCAATTATATATTTAAAAAAAAAAAAAAAAAAAAAAAAAAAAAAAAAAAAAAAAACATGCTCTAAAGTTTATTTTAGGATTTATTTACAAAAAACTTGGCTTACCTTTTAAAGCAATTTCTAGCTCTGCAGTAAAGTATCAGTCTCCAGATTAACCCTTTATTTCCCAAATTAGGAATTCAGGAAAATTTCATGTTCTAAAGCCTTTTTCATGAATTTTTGAAATTACATTAGAAGATTTACACAATAATTGAATAAATTTTAGAAGGATTTTGCCATATCACAATATTAAAATATTTATTTGCTTAAAAGACGTTATAAAAACACATTAAAAGTAAATTAAAAATCTATATTTACATGTTTCAACTTTTTTTCAAATACATTTTCGCGATTGCTCGTGTTCCCTTTATGTTGTGATGCCGTAAGTTGTCCAACCATTCAACCCATAAATTCGGGATACGAAAAGATAATGTATCATTACAAACTCCTGAACCTACATAGAGGGAACACGAGCAATCGCGAAAATGTAGGGCACGGTACATGATTACTTGTTTATATTCCATGATTTTTTTAATTTTTCATATGCATTTGTAATTTTCTGTTATACATTCTGATGACGACTCAGTAAAAGAGTTGAAACATGTAAATATAGATTTTTAATTTACTTTTAATCTGTTTTTATAACATCTTTTTAAGCAAATAAATATTTTAATATTGTGATATGGTTAGTAGTGGAAGTAATTTTGACTTACTACTCGCACTTATTTTATTTACATTTGTAGGATTTTGCCAATTAAAATTAATTCAATTTGTATTTATAGGGATTTTGTGCATTATTTATAACTCCACTCAAATCTTTTATTTAAAATATTTCCTTTAGTATTTTATAGGATTAAAAAAATGTACAAATGTAATGCTCTTACAATAGAAATATTTCCTTACTGAAACTTTTCACCCACAATCTTTCAACGTCAAGAAAACTGAAAAGATGCAAATGAAAAAGAGATCATCCTTTTAAAAATACTTTTGTTTTCTGAAACCAATAGTGCTTTTGAAACAAGAAAGTAAAGTATCTGTAACTCATTCTAAACAGTATTACTAATAATCAATGTACAGGCATCCCCCGACTTACGTAATACTCGACTTACATAAATTCACACTTACGTAAGAATTATTGAAAATTACATTTATGAACATACTAGCGTGTTTGATATGCATTTGCATACTTTTGATAATTGTTTTATAAATAAAATATGCAGATGAAAACCACAACAATAATATAGTTTTATATATTAAATATAGTTATATTTTTATTGGGATATACAAACTTTTAGCAAAATAAACACATCTGATTAAAATGACCCCCCCCCCCCCCCCCCAAAAAAAAAAAAAAAAAAAACTGTTTAACCATTACAGTCTTGTTAGCTGAATTCAAACCATAATGAAACCTAATTTTAAAGTTTCTGTGAAGAGGAACGGGTGTATTTTTTCTTCCAGCTTCTGCACTGTTCGTTTGATGTAGATGCAAAATTGATATAAATTAATTCATCAATGTTAAATTTATAAATCCCATATTCCACAAGATACTTTTTATTTGAAAAGTGTTCTTTCAGTTTGTTTTTATATTTTTCATACTTTTATAGTTTATATCCAAGTAAATACTGATGCATGCTACTTTATTTATAAAACTAGTTGACCCGCCCGGCGTTGCTCGGGCCCGTGATAATAATATTAAATGACTCTGAAATTTGTATGATTTTATCGCTAACCTGTTTTTGTCTGAAGTACGTGCCCACTTACTGTGTGAAAAATCAGTTTAAAAAAATCTGATATTTAGCGGTAAAAAGGCTAAAAAAAAAAAAACTGCAATGGGAAACAGGGGATATGTGTCCGACGACTGATGTTAACATTTAACAGTAAAAATCACTATTAAGCCACGTAACAATTTTTTTCACATCGTAATCCTGAGTGAAATATTTCGATTTTTAAGCTAATTATATCACCCTTAAATCCGATTATACGTTAATGAAATCGATATTCGATTATTAGCTGAAAGGTTAGTATATAATATTTTAATTTCAGAGCTATTTTAGAAAATTAAGTATATATATTTTTAAACAAAACATGCGTAATGTTCACCCTGTTCATAAAATCCTAACCGTAACCTAATTGTGACGTAATGGCAACCTATCTATAACATAATTGTAACTTAACTGTAACCTAACCGTAACTTAAATATAACATATACGTAACCTAACTATAACCTAACTGCAACTTAACCGTAACCTAACTGTAACCTAAGCGGAACTGAAATATAGCCTAACCATAACCTAACTGTAACCTAATCAAATTTTAAATGTAACCTAACAGTAACCTAATTAATCTAGATGTAACCTGACTTTAACCAAACTGTAACTTAACACTAACGATAACCTAACTGTCCTAACCGTGCACGTGCTGCAAATAGGGATTACAATCCCGGGATCCCGCATCATTTTTAATCCCGAAAATCCCGGGATCTTGTCTGCCAAATCCCGGGATTTTCGGAATTGTCCTTTTTTAAATGGAACAATATTCAGCTGAAAAAAAAATATATATTTATAGACTTTCTCTTTTGGAAAGAAAAAGAATTAATTTTTATGAAATTTATATATCCTTGAAAAAATATATATATTTCAAGTATTTTTTACATATTTCAAAGCGATTAAGTCGTTTAACATGAAAACCTTTTGACTTGCAAACAGATGTAACCCGCTCGGCTATTATTCGGGAACAATGAAATCATTTGTTTATTTCGATTTCGCAGCGTTTAGAAAGCCGGTCGTTTCAACAACTGGGAATCACAAAATTTCGAATTAGTTTACTGATAAGCGTCGCATTTGAGTTTCATAGTCATTATTATGTGCTAACTTCTTTGCTTTTCGGGCGTTTATACCTATTTTGCTTTAAAGATGTCCAATGAAAAGGATTTTGTAGCTCATAGGAAAGATAATGATACATCTTCAGTATGGAACTGCTATTTAAGGTCAAAAGATGAAAAAATTGCTGAATGTAAAAGATGTAGCCAAGTGCTTAAAACGTTAGGTGCATCGACTAAGGGTTGCATGCACATTTATCAACGAAACATGGTACTAAAGTTTAGAAAGAATGTAATACATCATCTCTTCCTTCCACACGTCAAGATTGCATAGAACATACATTGCTTTCTAAAAAGCAGAAAATAGAAGATTATTTTAGTAGTGATAAGGAATCACTGGATTTAATTTTATTGCGAATGACAGCTAAAGACTGTTTTTCATTTAACTTCAACTGATTTAAGAAACTTACTGATAGCTAAAGGCTATAATGATTTTCCAAAATCTGCAGTATCAATTCGAAATCGTGTAGTGAACTATAATAAGAGTTAATTACAAGTGAAATAAAAACTTTTAAAAATTCAGGAAAAAAAATTAGTTTGACTTTTGACCAATGGACATTTACTTCAAGCAAGCGATTTATGAATATTAATGCCCATTCAAGAAATTTAAATTAGAGCAAATTCAGGAATTTAGGCCTTATGCGCATATATGGATCTTTTACAGCAAAAAAGTGCATTGAAAAGCTAACAGAGTGCTTAAACGAATATGACATTTCCCTAAAAACAGACAATGTTACAACTGGGACTTAGAGATGAAACTTTAGATGCCGTCATATTTCTTAGAACAAATTTCAAAGGAATACCGATTAGTTAGGAAACAGTGAACTATTCAAAATAATCTTTTTTTTTCACGAGGTACGTAATAATTTTTTATATTATGCAACGTTTTCGAATTTTAACAGCTATTATTTAGAAATTTAAACTATACATCTATGTATTATTTTATTCTATGTGTGTGTGTGCTAAGTTCTTTTATTTCAAGAAAAAAATCGTTATGTTAGCAGGGCTTAATTTCTAACAAAAAAAAGTACCGGAGCACTGATATTCTGCGGAACTGCCGGTACTAACAACTGTACCGTTCCCCCTCCCCCTTGCCTGTCACTCCAATTTGCATATTTATATATTATTTGCAAAATTTAAAGTATTTTTTTTTCTTTTGCAAAATAAAAATTTTAAACATATCTATCAGCATACTCTTAGCTGTCAAGTATTCCACTTTTTAGTTATTACTCCTTCCGAACAGTAATCTTTGCCTAATTTTAATGTTAATTAATTGCAGAATTCTGCGATAAAAGGTAAGGTTTATGATTCGGAAATAGAGTTATCACAAAAAAGCTATTGCACTGGGCTTCAGAGCCGTGTACTTATGAGCTCCGGTGAATTACGACCAAAAATTAAATATTTACTGAAAACAGAGAAGTACCGGAGCTGAGCTCCGGTAGGCTCCGGCAGGCTCCGGCACAAATTAAGCCGAGCATATTAGGGAAAACCTTGCATTTGCAATATCCTAGGAATTATAAACTTTAATTACATGGGTATGAGAATAATTCATAATTTAATTCGTGATATTAATTAGTTTTTAAATATTATAAATATTAAACTATTCAAAAACTTGTTTAACAGGAAATAAAAGAAATTATCTAGAAGATGAAGCGTAGACATTTCATGTTTTTTGTTGCATTTTCAAACATCAACACCGTATTTCTTTTAATTTTCAATTGTTCTAATTTATCCTATAAGTTTTGATAATTAATTGAAGTTAATTTTTTTTAATTTGGTATATTTTCATATGTAAATTAGGCTGTAATTTTGCTTTGTCTTTTCTATAGTATTATGATATTTAGCTATTGTAAAAATTGATGATATTACAGAAATTCTAATTTTCATAGTCTCGGGATTGTAATCCCTAGCTGCAAAGTACTTTAGTTCCACTTTCCACCGCTATGGGGCACAATGTGTTTTATACGAACAACCGACACGGGACATCGCCGCTGCAACCGGGTATAGCAGGCGTGCTACACACGCTTTGCAAAATCTTTTAGTTTCACTTTCCACCACCAGGATGCACTGCACACTCTTAGTAAACAAACCTATATCCGAACGAAACTCCGATTTTCAACCTATCCGTAGTTATGTTACTCGACGGGGTGGGGACACAAATAAGAATTTAAGTAATTTGCTGAAATTTTTATTCAGAAATAATATTAACCACCACTCATTTAAGAGACCAATGTGACTTATAAGAACCTTCTACACAGCTCGCTGCTGCATGCTTCACCGTATAGCAGGCGTTCTGTGCAGGCTCTGTAAAATATGTTAATTCCACTTTCTGCCTCCAGGGGGCACACTCTGTTCTTAACAAACCTACATCAAAACGAAACTCCGTCATTATACCTATTAGTAGATATATTAGTCGAGGGAGTAGGGGAATGATATAAAAATTTAAGAAATTTACGGAAAATTACTATTCGGAAATAACCACTAATCATAAATTAAGGGTGCAAATAGTTCTGTACAAACATCCGACATGGGTTCTCACTGCCTGCAGCACTGTATAGCAGGCGGGGATGAATTCGGAACATTTTGCTGTTTTTAAAAAACAAAAAACAGCAATTAAAAAATGTGTTTAAAAATGTCTTTAAAAAACACTTCTAAAAAAAAATATTAGTAACAGTATCAAAAATGAGAATTTATATTCTATTAAAATTGTTGCTTCTCGCTACAGCAGCAGAAAGCATTAGAATGCAAGGACTTATTGTTGCCAATTTCTAGTGGTAAAAGAGCCAATAAGGAGTATTCTAATCTTTTATTTAATGTTTAAAAATCACTTTTCTAACAATCTAAATGCATCAGTATCAAACAGGCACCTCCAATTTTCCGTAAACAAACCAAAATCGCCGACTTTTTAGCAGGTATTATCGCTCAACCAATCAAAGTAGAGAAAAAATAGAAAACAGTGTGGCAAACTAAAGCCTGCCATGTTGTCAAGTTGGTTGCTAGGTTGTGACGTCATTTGAAATTAATCTATTCTCTTAATCATTCATTATTATTATTAAATATGTTTCCAAATCATGTGTTTCACCTTCGTGCTAAAATTTAATGTTTAGTTTAAAAAACAGTCACTCTTGAAACATTAATAACTCAAATTGGTTTATTTAATTGTACCCCGGTTTACTTAATTATTTCTGCGAAAGCTTTATACAACCAACCAACCGAAAGCAAGTGGAAAGAAAGAACATATTTTGGATGAGCGATTCTTTATAAACCAACCAACCGAAAGTAAGCGGAAGGAAAAAAAGACGTATTTTTGATGAGAGTGATGTCTGAAATAAATTAATTTCTCAGCTAATAATTAGACTATCAAAATTTCGAAGGTCAGGTGCATTAGGAGAGGCCTTGGACTCTCTTCAAAAAAATTTTGAACCTCGTATGTGCCATAGATTTTGCTACCCATCGCCAACAGACACACACACACACAGAGCGATCTGTTCTTTTATTAGTATAGATAATACTGTGTAAATAATGTATATATTATATATATATAATAAATATTGCAGTTTCTGATGAAATTTTACCTAAGAAATTTACAAATTCGACTTATGCAAAAGTTTACGGAACACATTACTTACGTAAGTCGGGGGATGCCTGTATTAAATTAAAGTGCCATTAAAATAACTTGTTATAAAATTAAAGTACCGTCGAGTTAAATACTAATGTGTTCCCTTCCCATGTGGACCTTTTATCTTCACTTCAAAAAGCATTTAGCAGATTTCTTTAGAGATCAATCAAAAATTGATTGAATAATATTCCTCTATTTCCAAAAGAAAGTGAAAATGAAATGAGAATATTCTATTTTTAGTTTTTTTAATTTAAACTTTAACATTTTTTTCTTTTAATTTTGGATATTTCTTATTTCATAATAAAAATCTTTTAGCAGGTAGAATTTTTCATTCTGCCAATTGAATTTCTCCATTTCAATTTCACTTTTTGCTATGAATGGAATTTTCTGTAATCCAGTTTTCACCTTTAGTATTTGCATAACTGAAAACTTTGTGACAAGTTGACAATTTTTAGGATTTTTTTCTCTCTCTTTTTTAACAGTGTGTTTAAGAACTTGCCTGATCACTGTTAAGTTCTAAAATCAAATGCAGATATACAGTCAATTTTGACTTCTCACCCCTCTCCTTCAGTCTGGTTCATGAATGAAAGTTTTCCATCCTCTTTTTTATATATGGAAAGACAGTAATGAGGAAAAAATATTTAAATCTGGCTGGACACATAGCTGCCTGTACTCTGAGTGTTATTTTACATGAGTTATATTTGTTTTATCTAAATGTTCCAGAAACATATTACTATACTTCAAGTCCTATATTTCTGAATTTCGTCCATAGTCTGGTTAATGTGCATGTTTTGTTTGAAAAACCATCCAAAAGACTATATACAGTCGGACTCGGTTAAAAAGCGATCCCACTTATATGTGGATTTCTTCCAGCCACTTTAACATAAGCTCATTAGACTAATGTAAAAATATCCCATTTAATATGCGAACAGTTATTACACAATCCTGCTTAGTATGCAATAAAGGTTGGTCCCTTAGGGGGGTGGGGTGGGGGGAATCACACTTTAAAGGCAAATTCATAGACACAGATATGAATTTATTCATTCTTAAAGGTATATATAAATATTTTACAGACATACATACAATAAATACAATAAACCCAACTGGAGGGAAAATTAGCCAGAGCCAGGAATCGAACCCATGACCACTGCATTCCATCCAGGCAGTCGCTCTAACCACTGAGCTACTCCGGCCGATGCCCAAGTCTGCAATTTCTCACTAATAAACCATGTTGGGGAAGTCACCAGCCATCTACGACAGCCTTGGATGACCGGACAACGATGAATAGATTTTACTACTACATCGCATTTCATGCGATTTTACTATTACATCGCATGAAATGCGATGTAATAGTAAAATCTATTCATCGTTGTCCGGTCATCCAAGGCTGTCGTAGATGGCTGGTGACTTCCCCAACATGGTTTATTAGTGAGAAATTGCAGACTCAGGCATCGGCCGGAGTAGCTCAGTGGTTAGAGCGATGCAGTGGTCCCGGGTTCGATTCCTGGCTCTGGCTAATTTTTTACTCCAGTTGGGTTTATTGTATTTACTGTATGTATGTCTGTAAAATATTTATGAAGTCTTTATGACCTTTAACTGTTGAATGCAGGTGTTATTTATGTGTGGATGTGTGTTTTAATGTATATTGTAGTATGTGTGTTTATTATTATTCATTCTTCTCCAGTCTTGCCAATTTAGCCGATTTTTTAAAATTCAGATATCTACCACTATTTCCGATTAGTAATAACAGCTTTATTTAATGACAGGGATGACTATTACTATTCGGAAATAGTGGTGGATGTTATGATAAAAAAGTTCACTAGAGTGGTTACTGCTGATTAAAAATGGCAAATGTTATAATTGGAAATATTGGTAGATACTTGGATAGAAAGCCCTGTTAAAATAACAATTGATGAACAAATTAGACCAAGACTGGAACAATAACCAAGACCAGAGAAGAAGAAAAAAAAAACGTGAAGAGCTGAACAAATGTGACTGCTTTTGTGCATTTCTTCTACAACTGGTATGGTTTTTTTATTTATTGCTTTGCTAATAACATTTTTCTCTACCCAAAGACAAACATGGATAGTTTTTTCTTATTATACAAAATACATGGGCTGATTATACAGGTACTTATTATTAAAGTACTAAATAAGATTTTAATAAATGGGTTTTGCTGCATAGATTTAATATTATTGATTTGTGTTATTAAAAAAATTAGTCTAGCAGGAAAACTTTTTGTGTTATTTTTGGTTGTAACGTATTAATCTACAATAAGGTTATATTTGAATCGATGTTTATTTCCAGTTATTAGTCCTGATGACTCTATAAAAACAAACAATAAGTTAAACTTGAATACAGTTATATTTTAACCTAAGAATGTGTAAAAGACACAACCTTAGACTGTAAACATATAAACTAATGCTCCAAAGTTCATTTAGACGATTAGATATGCAAATAAGCTCAGTTCCTACAACATTATGCAAATCAAATTAAATACGTAATTCTTCTTTAGATGGGACTTGTTCAGTCCCTTGAAACACTCCTTAAGCAGGCTCATCTGTAATTAAACAGCTGCTCTGAAAAAAAAAAGTTATACAAATCCATGAAACTGCTGCTGTTTTCAGTAATGAGTAAAATTTTTATATTGTATATAATATTGTGATATTAAACTTAACAATTATATAAGATTTTTTTTTTTTTAAGTTTACATTTTTATGATTAAATTAGAAAAAAAAGGGGGAATATTTTCATTATAGTGTCTTTTTATTGTGTAAGAAAAGTAAAATATTCTGTAAAGTTTCATTCAATCTGATTTTATTATTTTTTTTCCAAAAAGAGATGATGCATGCAAGTCTTGACATGTCAGCATTGGCTTGCAAAATGAAAATGTTTTCTGTAAATAAATTGTTAAGTACAGTTTAGAACATGTTTTCTCAAAATTATTGGGATAGCACATGTGAAAATAGATATTATTTAACTGATATCTGTAAATTTTCTCAAGCAAACTTTCCAACCAAATTTCATTTCCTGCCTCATATCCCCTCTTTATTAATTAAGCTTAATAAGAATATTATTTGAAATGGGAACCACTAATTTAATTTTATTTATAGAAGGCAATTTATTTTTGATTGCCCATCCCAAGAGATAGTCCCAACATATGTAACTTATTTGAAACTCTTCAAGGGGGAAAAATTGTTAAGTTTGTACTATCACCCTTATTGTTCCAAATGTGGACTGTCAGGATGCTGTTATAAGACTGGATTTAGAATACGAAATGGTTGAAGAATTTTAGTTTGCATTTTCCTAAAAGTAATTCCAATGTCATTACTAGATTATCCTATTCTGAAGTTGAGATGATTAAGAAGTGAAGTGAGGAAGTACAAGATGGATTTAAAAAAACATATATATACATAAAAATACCATTCTTCACAGCATATTTCTACAAACAACTGTAGTTTTCAGGAACTGGCTAAATTTTTGTTTTCCATATATTATAGTGTTATTAAACTAATGAGGGACAGAAGTAAACATTAAAGTAAGGAATAATTGACATCTTCACTGTTCAATCTGCGTACAGAATTTTCATCTTTCAGATCAGATGACATTTGATTTGTAAAAATGAGTTGTCTGGTAACAAAATAGAATTGTGGTGGAACTATAAAACTATTTTTTTTTCCCCAAATCTGGAAAGATGAAAAAAGTAAAGTTATTGGTATTGAAATTGGCCCTGATGGTGACCAACCAAATATTTTTACATAGAAAGGATGATCAGACTTTTTATTTTCTTCAGAAGTAACATAAGTTTTTGTACTACTCGTTAGGACTTTGTTAAAATTCGATTTTTGTCTACAGCAAGATAGAGGTTGGTTTTGATAGTCAACCTGTCCTCCATACGCACATGGTTCAGGACTGAGTCATTACTTGTCAAAAGCACTTCTTTCCATTATTACACGAATTGTCTTGTGATTTTTCTTTTTAATATAAAAGTGTGTTTTTATAGTATTCAATTTCTAAAATTTAAAAATGACATATTACTACATTTGCAAATATGTTAATTCAAAATTTAAACTTATTTTAAACATTTGAACAAAATTTTATTAGAATAGAAATGTTTCTTTTCCAACTATGTAAAAATCTTTCTTTTTTGATAATCGGAGTTCAAATTCGCTTAAGAAATGTCACTCAATTGAAAAATGAGTCTACCTAATAAATAGGCAGATGTTGCCACTGGTAATGCATATCCAAATGACAAAGACTCACACTTTAAAAGTGCAATGATATTTACTAAGCTTCAGCAGACATCCCACAAGATAAAACCATAAGCGCTCTTTTATCCAAACCCACTTTTTGCCTTGCATATGTTATTGTTTTTACGCTAATATCAAACAAGAGATTCATTCATGACGAATTCTTTTCTATATGCCACATTACTGTTTTGTTCAGTGAAACACTCTGCCGTAAATGTAAAATTTTCTGTATAAACAAATTTTGCACTCATGTATCACAGTACTGATGATGATATATTCATATTATAACTTACAATACCAGCTGCAATCAGTCACGCTGCAGCTAAAGAAATAAGATCGAAAGGAATTTATTCTAAATAATTGAACTGAAACATTGAAAAATTAAAATTATGTGGACATATGAGATTTTATTATCTTAAATTATTTCGTAATCTTGATACAAAAATTGCACAAATCTTTTTTTTTTTTTCTTTCCTTCCTTTTTACTTAAATATCTTTCAAAAGAAGAGGGTGAAAAAAAAATGTGAGGTTGTAAATGATGTGAGTAAATACCTATAATATTAATATGATATCAATATTAGTAGTAGTACATCTTACAAGCATCCAAAGAGTTAGAATTTTGTGCTATAAGTACCTACAGCAAAAATGATTTCAATTTACCATTTCACCAGTATTTTCAATTTTTGTTTATTATTAATAAGGTTACTCCTATCATTATTAAAAAATTTTAGCTCTGGATGCTTGTAAGATTGTACTAGTAATATTGATTTTGAAAAAAAGGAGGTTCTTTATGAAATTGCAGTTTGTCATCATTGCTTTAAATATATCATTAATTATTATCCAATGGTTTGAATTATTATTTAATGTATAAATATTTCGAAAATAAAGTAAAATTATATCACAAACACCACATTAATAGAAACATTTTTTAAAAATTAGATTAATCACGAGTCAAAAAGATGAAAAACATTGCATTAAGTATATATTTAAACACAAAAGGCTAAGTATAAATGTCTATCACAATCTAAAGAGAATCTATTACATTAAATAAAAAAGAGAATAAAACAGATGTATGAAAATAATAAAGGAACATGTATAAGCATAATAAGCTGCACGGTGTTTGAAACTGTATTCATGAATTGAATAATATTACAATTCATAATTAAATTTATCTTCTAAAAAATATTAATTCATCTTCAGAAATTTTCACCTTGTAATATGAATAAAATCGTTACTAAATAGAAAGTGAAGTTTTCGTTTGTAATAACGTTCAAAAATTTATTTTCACTGTTCAATATTGCAAATCTTTTTATCAAAATGCATACTTTTTATTCTTACGTATGTGAAAAATTCATATATATGAAGGAACGTGTAATTCAGATCCCAAATAATAAAACAATCTTGGCAATAATAAAGCAAAATCAAAAATTATTTTTCTTAAACATTATTGATGTAGGCAAAATGTACTCCTGTATTCCAAGACTGGTTGTATTGCATTATGTTTAAACATGTAATTAAATAAATTAAAAAAAAAAACATATCTATAAATACTAACCATTTATCCACAATAGTGTAGCTGGGAGGTAAAAATACCAAAATTTTTCACACAAGTAAGTGTATAAATAAAAGATATGATTGGTGTTTAATAATTATTTATTAATAATGGATTGTCTACAGTACTAGATTGTAATGGGAATATAAAGAGAGAAAAAAAAATGAATTCGAACATAGCCATATTTTATTTTGTGTGTGAGAGAGAGAATTTTAATCATTCATCTATAAATTTCTCCAGATGTAATTTTTTTAGTAGCGAAGTGATCAGTGCCTAACTAACTTCTTATCAGAGAGTAAATGGATCACCAAAAATATAAACAAATAGGATAATGTTATCGGTGAAATTTGCACAGTACCATATTTACTGTTTTTGAAAATTAGATTAGAATATTTAATAACAACTTAGGGAATTTCTAAGAAGTGACACTGGTATTTTATTTCCTCAAAAGAAAAAAAGTGAAAGTTTATAATACTTCATATTGGTGAAAAGCATATATTTATTTAGAATTCTAAAAGAACAAATGTTTTCTGTTTTCCTTTGTTTGTTTGTGGGGAGGGGGGGGGGGGAGACAACTTAAATAAATTTCCAATTATTTTGGCAGTTGAACCTTTCCCCCCCTCCCTATGTTGAACATACAATTTATATCCAGGGGCGCCATTTCAGAACTTTCTTGGGGGGGGGGGGGGCAAACATTTTTTAAGGAATGCTATATAGCTAAGGGTAGGATCCAGGGATATCAATCCCCCCCCCCCCCCCCCATATGAGAAACGTTTACTGACTTATGCTTACAATAGCAGTAAAAACTTCGGATACGGAAACTCAGAACCAATAAAATATTTCGTTTTAGACAGGTTTCCGTCTTAGAAGGTAAAGTTTTAATATATTGGATATTGATTTTTTTGTCTTTTTAGACAGGATTCTAATATAGACAAGTTTCATTTTTACAGGTATCCTCACTGACTGTTAAACCATTCGCTCTATAGTATAGCTCTGAAAAGAGATGTATTAGAGTAAAACTTGTGAAAACGAAACCTGTCTATAACAGATTTCTTTCTAGAAGGGGAAAAAACATCAAATTTCGTTGAAAAAACATACAATTATGCTTGCTAAAATGGAAAACTGTTTAAATGGAGCTTTTTTCTAGCCCCTTTCGAAGCTTTACTTACAGGGGCACCATTTCATGAGTTTCCTGACGAAGGACAAGGAAAATGTTTCTTTGAGGAACAGGGAACGTGGAAAGTTGCACAACTTGCAGAGCTGCACAAATCACGCAGATAAAAAAAAATCCTCACAATAAAACATGCTCTACATGATTTTGTATCCATAACTTCTTTCACATGCATGTGATTATTCCACAATGTTTTGTTTTTTTTATTTTCGTGAAAGTCCGCGTTTTTCTTTCTTTCAAAATCCGCAAAATCAATTCGTCAATGGATCGCAGAAAAAAATCGCGAATCTTGGAAATTTTGAAAAAGAAGTCTCAAAATGGTCGCTTGAAAAATCGCTAATTTCTTCAAACGACCGTAGAAAATATGTCATTTCATCAGAGATCGCGAAAAGAAGTACAGATTTCGTCAAATGATTGCACAAACAAAAATCTTGAATTTCGTAAAAGGATTGCGAAAAAATCGCGAATTTCGTCAAAAGATTGTGCAAAAAATCATCAAAAATTTAGTCGAACAATCGCGCAATAAAATCGAGGAGAAATTCGTCAAACGATCGCGTAATAAGGTCCAAAATTTTGTCTCGCACAAAAAAAATCACAAATATTATTAGTCGGTGGCAGAAACAAAATCACGAATTTCAATAAATGATAGTGATAAGGAATCGTGAATTTTGTCAAAAAAATCACGAAAACAAATGTCGAATTTCGTCAGTTGGTTATTATTATTGGTTGGTTATTAATATTGTAAATTTCGGCAAGTGCTCGCGCGAAAAGAATCCATTTTGTATAACGCTTTCTGAAAAAAATCGTGAATTCCGTGAATCGATCGAGGAAAAAATCGTAAATTTGTCAGATGATCGCGAAAAAAAAAATGAAATTCAATCAGTCATGAGATAATCAGCCAACGAACGTCATGAATAGATCACGAAATTTGCAAATTTTGTGATCTGTAAGTATAAGAAAATTTTCGTTAGTGATTTTCTGCAAGTGAAGGTAAAGCGTTATTTTTTTTCGGATTGTGTTTTTACTATTATGAGATGGTTTCATGTTAATCCGATTTTTCTAAGAAATTCTGAATATTTTTCAGATAAAAAACTACATATTTGAACATTAATGAATACTATGTATATATCTTCATTTTTCTACAGAAAAGGTAAAAATTATAATTAATATTCACGTAAAAAGCACAAATAACTGCACAAGAATTACTTTCATGTACGAACATGGGTGCCCCCCCCCAGCCCCCCCTCAAATGGCGCCGCTGTTTATATCAAGTTAAATCGAATTGGTTAAAAGAAACGCTGCATTAAAATATGCTCGAAATTTCATTTTATTTATTTTTTTAATACAAACTATTTTCTCTGTTTTATTTTTTGATAAATATTTAAACGTTGTATTTCTAGTTAATTTAAATAGATGGCAGCACTGATCAAATGTTTTGATGTGGTAGTACATAATCCATTTTCAACGCCAATTTCGAAGCTTCAAATATTCCACATTAGGGTAAAAACACCGGTAGTGGGCCACGTACCTGTAGTGGGCCACTAACTTTCAAAGTTTAAAAACAAGCTCACAATCAATTTCAGAAAAACGACTGAAAGAAATCTGATTAGTTAAAGTCCTTAAATGTTAACTTTCCATAAACAGTTTGGAATAATTGTTATTTTCCTGTAAATATATTTATATTCTGGAATGTATTCTGGAAACACAGATTTTTTGGCAAATTCTTAGTGATTTCATTAAGAGATAAGGTTTTATCTAAAGCGTTGTTTCTTTAATATTATGTTTTATTTTGAATTAAAGTGCCGTTGATATACTCGATTACATTGCAAATAATTTGTTAGATTAGCTGAAAACTTAAAAATTGAAAATTATATTGATTTTAAGGGGTGGTCCACTTCTGGATCACAATTTCTTAAATTGTACCAATAGTGGGCATGGTGGCCCACTACTGGAGCACATGCCAAAAATTTTTTTTTATGTTTAAATTATTTTAAGTATTTTTTGAGGTTCTAAGACTTTGTATATAATTTATTTAGTATTTTGTTCATCAGAACCAGTAGTGGGCCAAGGGCCCACTACTGGTGTACAAGTGGCCTACTTCTGTAGCAGCGAAAATGCAACTTCACTAAGCTATCAGACATATGATTATTAAAAGAAATTAATATCTAAAGTAATTTATACTTCAAAGGTTCAATACTCAATAAAGGTTCAAATGTTTTAGCCATATTTAAATAAGCATTGCATAGAAAAACCTGTAGTGTTATTTATGGATGGACATACTTCTCACATGTCTTTGAATCTAAGAATCTTCTATTCGGCTCATGGAGTTGAAATGGTAGCTTTGCCTCCAAATTCCACATACCTAATGCAACCAATGAACATTTCTGTTTTCCATACTCTTAAAAGTGCTTAGCAACAGGAAGTAGTGCACTTCAGAATAACTCATGAAGGCAAACAGATGCAGAAACAAGAGTTTCCAGCAGTCCTAAAATCAGCACTTGATTGTTTATCTCCTGCAACCAGTGTGAATGGATTCAAAGCAAGTGGACTAGTTCCATTGGATCTTAAGAAAGTAAATGTTGAATCCACACTAACATAAAAAAATGTGATAATATCACCAATAAAGGAGAGAGAAATGGCTTCTTTCTTGGAAGTTCTTGAAGATAAAATTGGAGAAGAAAAACAAAATCTTTCTCAGAAAATAAAGGCAAATTGAAAGGTTCTGTGGAGCAAACAGATCTTTACTACTCATGGTTGGAGATGAAGGAGACTTTGAACATGGAACTAATTTCTCAGGTAATCTATCGCAAAACAATTTGGGTATAAAACACTTGAGTATATATTTTTTACTATTATTTATTCCATTTTTACATTTTACTTGTTATAGGGTACACCAGTCATATCTGTTGAGGCGACGTACACTGAATATCCTATTGACACTGTTGATACTGAAACTTGATCAGGAGCAAAGAGCAATTGTTGAAGATGCTGAGGTGAACCTTTTCATTCAAGAAGAATCAACTGAGACTGGGAGTCATTCAGTGCTTTCAAATGGTGGGCCATCTAGAAATGTACCATCTCCCTTCAAAAGAGTTCTTTTTTGGCCAGAAGGGGGAGATAACACAAAGAAAAAGAGTAAAAGAGAGAAAATTCCTGCAGTTGTGGCTTCTCCCTAAATGCTTCAATATTATAAGAATAGAGAAAGCCTTAAAAATGCTAAAGATGCAGAAAAAGAAAAAAACTGAAAGAGAAAAAAGAAAAATTCAAAAGGAAGAGTTAAAAAAAATAGCCGATGGGAAAAAAGGAGAGTCAGGAAATTATCGCCCCAGTCTGATGCCTCTCTTTTATTGCAAGTTTCAGCCTAAAGTACTCTTTGTAATAAATTGACTATAAACCCCTCTCACATTTTGAGATCTTTTTCGTTTTTGGTTAAATCATTTTGTTTTGCAGTCATTTCAGCTTTTAATTATCCTGTTTATTATATTTGTCTTATTATTTATCACCACTGCGAAATAACAAATTGGGCGGATTTATTTTTAAGTTACAAAATACAACAGACTGTTATTTAGAGAAAACAAAAACTATGCATTTTGATTTTTAAAAAAGTTGCTAAATTTTCTACTATTATTGTGGATAAAAACTGATATATATATTCTTTCAACCATTTGTATCATTCTGGTACAAGACACAGAAAAGGAATTTTAATGTCAGAAATCGCTGAAAATTCATAAAATTCATTGTAGCACATTTCAAAAAGTCTTGATCACAGAATATGGGAATACTTACTGTTTAACAAGTGAAAGCATACAAACAGATTTTCTAAATATAACTTATAGATCACAAAAACTGTACAAAAATTAAATTACGTAACATTAAGAAAATGCAACTATTTTGATGGAAATGGATTTTCACATGATGAAAAACATATGAAATAGTTCAGCAATTAAAATTATAACTCTAAAACTAAGCTTCTTGGGAATTAGCTATATTTAAACGATACGAAAGGACACCCTGTATATAATGTAAAAAAATTATTTTGAAGCTTGTAAGACATTAGCTTTTATGTAAAGTGAGATAAAATTAAAATTGATTTACAGAACTGAAGTTGAGGCCCCTGATCTGTAGATTTACTAGTGAGATTATTTTACGTAATCATCTAAACTTCTATGCATGCTTTCATTATTGTGAACATCCTATTCTATAACTGTAAAAAAAAGTATAACTTCAGTATTTTCACACTAAACTCAAAACTGGAGTGGCCCACTACTGGTGCATCAAAAATTTACTATGCCCACTACTGGAGCATCGAGGAAGATAACTTTTTTTATTTTTCATTTTTTACAAATAATATATTTTGAAACTTTGAATGTTTATTCCGATACATGAATGTTAGGACTACGTTAAATATATATATATAATTTAGAATTCATAAATAGTTTAATAATAATAAGATAAATGTCCTTAAGTGGCCCACTACCGGTGCGTTTACCCTAATTTTATTTTGTTTTTCGTTTCCAAACTTCAGTTGTTTAACGCATATAGTCTTACTCAATTTCATTTTTTTCCTACATTATTTTTTTAACAATATATATTTAAACGTTTTGTTTCTAAAAGATACCAATAGATGGCAGCACCAAAATAATTATCTATTGATATGATTGTATAAAAAATGCTTTCTGAAAATCGGATTTCGAAGATATTGCAATCGCGCGTCGTCTTCACTGCAAGAATACAATTTCATGAAATTCTGTAAGGATGATAGCACAAAAGAAATTTAGCGCTGGCCAGAATAAATAACATGTTTTATATTGCAAAGGTTTTGATTTTTCAGACTTAAAAAATATACAAAAGAAAGTTTTTTTTTTTTTTTTTAAGGTTGCAATTGGAATTCTTTCTGGTCGTCATAAGTCATAAATGTAAAAGGGGTACCAAAACCATTGTATGTAAAAATGTAAAAACCATTAATTATGTTACACTTCAAGAGCATGAAGGGACAGTGCAGGGATGTAGTGGAGGGTATACGCCGTATACCCTCTGGATTTTTTTAAGGAACACCGTATACCCTCTGTTTCTCAAGAAAGCTATAGTATATGTACGCTAGGGTATACCCTCTGCCTTGAGCGTATACCCTCTGCTTAGAACGTATGCCCTCTGTTTTTTTTTACGACTACACCCCTGGGACAGTGTAGTGGTGTGGTCGAAAAAAAAAAAACCGGGGGTATGTACTAAAGAGGAATACCCTCTGCCTTTAGTGTATATGCCAACTCAAAGAATTCGAATGTTGCAAAAGTTATATTTTACTTAATAAAGGTAATCGCTTACCCTTTCTGTTGTGCTGAGCTAAATCTGGTTTCGCCGGTTGACCGTAGATTATTCTACCATTAAAACTGAAATAATTTTAAACATTTACATCTCTTTATTCAAGACAATCACAATCCTAAAACAGACGATAAAAGAAACATTATTATTTTTTCTAACACGCGCATGTCTTTTCACTTCACTTCAGTTGACAGGAGATGTGACAGTCGTAGTATATACATCAGAGAGTATGCACATGTAGGTTAACACCAGGTCTAACGTAAAGGACTACCTAAGGCTACTGTATATACATCAATGGTGGATCCAAGGGGGAGGTCACGGGGGTCATGACCCCCTCTGAACACCAACAAAAATATTCTAAAGATCATTTTTAAAATGAAATATACAGTAGAGTCCCGATTATCCGAGTTTCTGCTTTAACCGAGTTATTTTCTTCTGATGGACTGATGGCTTCCATTATTATGAAACAGTCATTAAAAATGAAGTGTTAGGTGAAGATGAAAGATCAGTCGTAAGAAGTTGGAACTTGATTTTCTGTTCAGAATGGGGGGGGGGGGGGGAAATGGCCATTTTTTTTCCTCATTTATAACGACTGTTTCATAATAATGGAAGCCACCAGACCATCAGAAGAAAATGATCCACTCCAAAGGTATAAGTTCGATTGAAATAAAAACTATTTAATACTTTGAGCAGAAAGAAGAGGCTACGCCTGCAATTTTCATGACACTAATAGAATCACATAGCTGCCAATCTGTACGGTTTAGTTACCTCTAAAATTTAATACAAATTTTTGCCATATTTAATCGTTGACAATTATTAGACTTTTTAAACTGAATTTCCGAAAATGACAGCCAATTGTTCCCTTGCGCCGACATTTCTGTGGCTGTCAACTCGTAAAACTTGGCTAAAAATGCTAACTTTGACCAAAATTGCTAAATTTTATATTTTTACGAATATTAATGCAATTTTTTTTTGTATTTACGAATGAAAATGACTTCGCGAAAGTATCAGAAAAGTAGTTAGTTTGGATTTGGGAATAGCTTTCCATATAAAAAATTCTCATAACGAAATGTGATCCTCTCCCACCAAAAAAATGAAATCCATACCCCCCCCCCCCCCCCCCCCTCTAAATGGTGAGCTGGATCAGCCCTTTTTATATATATATATAGAGAGAGAGAGCTCTAGGACTACTGTTGTTGAAAGTACATGACACTCTCAGTCACACCCAAAACGCAGAAGCGCAGCTATCAAACAAAAGAATTTTACTTCTAAATTACAAAGAAAACTAGTATGTTGTGGCCATCACAAAACTTTCTTCTATATAAATCACGTCAATTAAATCATTTAAATAGTAAAATAAATTACACCAATTTATTCGTATAAAAGTATACCCGAATTTGAAATTTGATGAAAATTCGTGCATTAGTTATTGAAATAGAGCTGTAGGAGAAATTTTGAAAAATGTAGCATAGCAGTGCCACCTGTTGAGCGATTTGCACCAAAACACAAACAGTACTAATTCATATACCGGAATCGCCAAAACACAAACAGTACTAATTCGTATACCGGAATCTGAAGTTGGATGAAAATCCGTGTATTAGTTCTGGAGCTAAAGCTACTGTGGAAATCACAAAAAATGCAGCACAGCAGCGCCACCTGTTGAGCGATTTACACCAAAAGGTACAAAACATCAATTCATGTCAAGAACTAACTGAATGTGAAATTTGATGAAAATCCGTGCATTAGTTCTGGACATTGAGCTATTGTGGAAGTCGAGAAAAACGCTGCATAGCAGCGCCACCTGTTGAGCGATTTACAGCAAAACATAAACAGTACTAATTCATATCCAGGTATACCTGAATCTGAAGTTTGTTGAAAACCCGAGCATAAGTTCTTGAGATAGAGCTATCGCGGAAATCTCAAAAAATGCAGCATAGCAGCGCCACCTGTTGAACGATTTACACCACAAGGTGCAAAACGTCAACTCATGTCAAGCACTAACAGAATCTGAAGTTTGAGGAAAATCCGTGCATTATTTCTTGAGATAGAGCTATTACGAAAATCGTGTAAATGCTGCAAAATGCAGCATAGCAGCGCCATCTGTTGGGCGATTTACACCAAAACGTTACGAGCACCAATTCATATCAAGGATTAACTAAATCTGAAGTTTGATGAAAATCCGTGCATTAGTTCTTGAGATACAGCTAGTGCAGAAATCGCGGGAAATGCAGCATAGCAGCGCCATCTGTTGAGCGATTTACACCAAAACCTAATCAGCATCAATTTGTATTAGGGACTAACTTAATATAAATTTTTATTAAATTCCGTGCATTAGTTCTTGAGATAGAGCGCCCACAAAATTTGTGTCACATACACACAGACAGACAGACAGACTCACAGAGTCACAGACAGACATTTTGTAAAAACATGTTTTTTGGAATCTCTGACCCCTAAAACTGACCTCTAACAATTTATCAGTTTAATTGCAAAAAATGAAAACTTAACCAATGATAAAAATTAAATCTATTTGCGTGGTTCGCTTCATTCAGAAGCCAGATTAATAGAAACAAACGAGGAGTTGAACTCTTGAATCTTTATTTACAGCTCTTGAAGAACGATATGAAAATACACGAGCAGTAATTGGTATTCACTTTCATTAAATATTAAACTAGTATGTTGTGGCCATCACAAAACTTTCTTATATATAAATCACATCAATTAAATCATTTAAATAGTACAAGAAATTTCATCAATTTAGCACCAATTCATATCAAAGTGTATCTGAATTTGAAGTTTGATGAAAATTCGTGCCTTAGTTCTTGAGATAGAGCTATAGCAGAAATTCTGAAAAAGTAGCTTAGCAGCAACACCTGTTGAGCGATTTACACCAAAACATAAACAGCACTAATTGATATCCAGGTGTACCTCGATCTGAAGTTCGTTGAAAATCCAAGCATTAGTTCTTGAAATAGAGCTATTGCGGAAATCACAAAAACGGCATAGCAGCGCCATCTGTTGAGCGATTTACACCAAAAACTAATCAGCATCAATTTGTATTAGGGACTAACTTAATATAAATTTTTATTAAATTCCGTGCATTAGTTCTTGAGATAGAGCGCCCACAAAATTTGTGTCACATACACACAGACAGACTCACAGAGTCACAGACAGACATTTTGTAAAAACATGTTTTTTGGAATCTCTGACCCCTAAAACGTGTAAATCCGTCGAAAACCGAAAGTCGAAAATTTTCATGAATCCAATACTTTCTTCTTGTAAAGATAGAAGAAAGTAAAAACAGTCATTGCGAATCTGTTACTTCACTTAAAATTTACGTTCTGTTCTTACGTTCATTTATTAACTTTATTTTTAAAAGTGTTACCTCTTTATATGAAGACAAGATTTTGATAAAAATAAATATTACAGTTCGATTTCTAATTAAATTTTGTATAGGAATGTGTTACATTTTATTACCACTTATTGCCAACAAAATTTTTACTCAGTTGAACTTACTAGACCGGGAGACATCTGCATAGGGCATCACCTCACTGAGTTGAAGGCTGAAATTCCAAGATTATAGACAGACCTCGATTCGCATATTAAAATGCAACTGGTCTGTCAAGTCATATCTTCGTGGAAAACACCAGCAAACTCGATTTTAGTGATTGATTGGTAGGTTTACCATTGTGTTTTCCTGTTCCCAGTCTTCCATGTTGGGGGCAGGAAAGCACAATGGTAAACCTACCAGTCAACCACTGAAAGCAAGTTTACAGGTGATTCCTACGAAGATATGACTTGGCAGACCAGTTTCATTATAATATGCGAATCGAGTTTTAACTAATCCTGGAATATCAGCCGTCAACTCGATGAGGTGATGGTTTGTCAGCCCTGTCTATACGAAATCCCAAATCGCCCTAGTCTAGGTTGCTTTGGTTAGCAGCGCGTGCGCAGCATCCCTACTATACGGTGCTGGAGGCAGCGGTTACCCGCGTCGAAATTTCGTTCGAAAAGTGGTTTGTTTATAACAGAGCGTCCTCTGTCGGTAGAAGGTGGAACTAAAAGATTTTCCTGCGCGTGCGAAGCAGGCCTACTATACACGTGTCGGAGATTTATTTGGGACAGAATGCGCCCACTAGCGGTGGAAATACAAGATTTTCAGGCGCATGCGTAGCACATCTGGTATGCGGTACCATAGGCAGCGGCCAAGCGGGAACACGAGCTGGGGTTTCGTTCGGTTCGAGGTTCGTTTTTCGAAAATTTTTCATATGAATTCGAGGACCCGATGTAATTACATACAAATTTATGGTTCATTTAAAGTTATTATCACGGGCCCGGGCAACGCCGGACCGGTCGGCTAGTCTATAATAATAAGGAAAGAATTTTGTGTGTGTGTGTGTTGACAATGTTCTGAAGTGGCTGCAGCACGTAGAGCTACAAAATTTGGTAGGGAGGTACCTCTATTTATGTAGTTTGCACCTCGAAGCCCAATTTCAGATTTTTTATTAGATTTTTTTTATTTAATTTTTTGTGATTTTTAGCGTTTTTTTACGTTTTGAGGCGAGATTTTTCTATATTAAAAAAGTAATCGGGTTACAATATTTTAGCCCGATATTCTAAATTTTTTCCTCGTTTCAATAATGTTTACTTTGTAAAAATCCTTCCGTAATTAATCGAGATATTAATTAAAAACTCATTAAAAGACTCATAAAAAAGCATTTATAGCAATACAGATAAAGAAATGTAATCTAAATTTAATCCTATCGCAAATTATTTAAATCGTAGCGTTTTCTTCTTTAATTACCATTATTTTAAGTCAGATTTTTTTATGTAAGCCCTCGGATACTATTTTTTATAACATACAAAAGTATTAAGCTTTACCACTATTTCCGAATAGTAATTTCTAAATATCGTATCTTCGCCCCTAACTATCTGTGCCCCTTCTTGAAAACTTGACCAAAAGGGTAATTCAATACAGGCTATCCATTTCTGTCATCGGTTTGCAACCCGATTATTAGGGGTTTAGTTGGCCCCCGGGGCCACTTTTCTACCTTTTTCGAACCCCCCCCCCCTCCCCCCCTCCATGTGATATATCATTCGACTGCAGTTGACCACTCTTTCATATTATGTACTACCCGCCCCTCCCCTTCATCCCCATTTGCCTCTCAGGGTTTTTCCTTTGAGTCCTCACCTCTTCAATTATATCTCCAGATAGGTTTAATAACGGAGTTTTATTAAGATAGAAGTTTGTTTAGAATAGAGTGCGTCCCCTGGCGGCAGAAAGTACTATTAAAGCTTTTGCAGAGCGTGCACAGCATGCCTACTATTTCGTTCGAAAGGTGGTTTATTTAGAACAGAGTGCGTCCCTGGCAGTGGAAGGTGGAACTAAAAGATTTTGCAGTGCGTGCGAAGCACTCCTGCTATATGGGGCCACAGGCACAGGGGACACGTGTCGGAGATTCATTTGGAAGAGAATGCGCCCACTGGCGATGAAAATACAAGATTTTCTGGGGCGTGCGCACCATGCTCGGTAGCTTTTTCGGGAAGGCTCACGTTTTGAGCACTAGCCTTGGCGAATTGGCGAAAGCGAGAACGTTCAGCCAGCTCTGTCGCCAAATGCCAATCGTCGTCTTGTGTTTTGTTTTGATCCGACATGGCGGAAGACGAAGTAGCATATTTTAGAATAACAATCCTACCTAAATTAAAGGATTATTTTCAATCATGTGTTCTAGATGAAAAGAAATCTTCTTCTAAAGAAATTGTGTTACGAACTGATATTTGTACAAATGATGAGGCCGAGTATTTTAAGAAAATACTGTCAGAACTTACCAACACCGAATGGATCGTTTACAGAAATACTGCGAACTTTTGATTATTGCTAAAATTTTGATTATTTGATCCCCTCAAAAATCTACATTTTTATTCAATTGAGTATTATTAATTCCATACCTGTTAAACAAAAACTCATTACCTTCATAAATCTAGATATTTGATTACATATAAAGATGGATTTATGGGGATGATGAATTGATGCAGTTTCAGTGCATTTTGATGTATATAAACACAGATTTAAAAAAAAAGTACCTGTGGCAGAAAATTACTATATTTTCTGCGATGAACTTATATAATTGATTTAATACCAAATCATTCTGCAGAAACAGTCCCCAAAATCGAGTGAAAATAGGCCAAACCAGGAAAAAAAAAAGAAAAAAAAAAAAAAACATATCACACCCCCAACCAGGATGTCTAGAAATTGCCTTTTTAATGGAGATGAATTTCTGAAGGGGAAATGGGGGAGGAGGAATATTGAATGACTATCTTTTGTTACTTCAAAGTAAGAAATAAAATCACTAGAGAATTTTTTTAACTGTGTATGATATTGAGGGGTTGTAGATTTAAATAGTTAAATTTATCAATTAAACAAATTAACAAATAGAAAAAACAAACCAAAAAATTAAAAACTTGGAATATTTGACTTTTGTGTGTGTGAGGGGGGGGGGGGGGGGTAGATGAAACAAAAACAAGCTTTTCTATTTTTTACGGGGGGGGGGGGAGGAATTTGAAAAATTGGTCCTTTGCTTATAGTTACCTCAAAGTAATAAATAGGAAAAATTATAATTTAAATGTAAAGAATTTAAAAAAAAATAATGAATGTGTACACTAAAGGTTAATCCTGATTTTTTATCTTTCATTCTATTTCTTTCCTTTTCTTTTTTTATGGTAAATTATTTATTTGTTATTTAAAAATCAACAGATAAAGCAAAACAGTAAACTTTACGCACTGTTATGGATAAGCGAAGGGATAGTTAACATTTCAGACACAATTTTAACTAATCTTTTCTGTAAGGCAACAATGAATTTTAAATGGTCAAAAAATAGTGTGCTGGAGGAGAGGGTGGGGGGGGGAGAAGAGAAAATTCGGAATGGGGGGTTGCCTCAGACTATTGATCATTATTTTATTACCACTTCAACTTAATGAATTGTGCAATATGTGTGCAGAATGACGAAAAATGGAGTGTGTGTGGTAGTGTGTGTGTGTGTGTGTGGGGGGGGGGATTTCATTCGAGAGAAGAATTAGATGATTTATTCAAATATGACGAATTACTATTTTAAAATAACAAATAAAACAACTAGAACGAAATAACATTAAAAAATGTGGCAAAAATTTTAAAATAAAAAATTGAAGAATTTTAAAGATTTTTAATTTTGTGCACAGGCAGACCAATTTTTTTTTTCATAAAAACTCAAATAATGATAAAGATTAGACAACATTAAAATGTAATTGCAATTGATTTAATTGCATGCATCAACTTGCAATTATTTTAACTGATTGATTTAATAGCAGGATACAGTTATGATTTATCGTTCAATCTAATTATAATCGAATTGATTTTAGTTTCAACTTTCTATTAACTTCTAATCGCAATTAAATTAAAAACAATTAATTTTTCATGAATTATTTCAGTTAAAATATGTTTTATTGCAATCTGCACGTCACACAATTATGCCGCTTGATTTAAAAAAACTAAATTAATTTAGTAGTAATGTTAATAAAACTAAGTTCAATTGTGTCATAAAAACATGATCGATAGAATTATATTTATTACAAGAAAATCATTACGTCTGTTTTTCTTTTTCCTCAAAAATAAAATACGTTCTCAATTTCTTCGAACGTAGCGAATTAATGAAATAAAATAATATTATTGAACTGAAAAAAATTAACTTTGAACTTTAACTTTTGAATTATATTTACCGTGAAATTAAATAATTTTAATCCGAAAAAGCTCATTGTTTCAAGCAATGTTTTAATTGTAAACCACGGTGAAATAACATTTCGTCATACTTAGGAATGGGGTTGCTGTTCGCTACGCGTATGACGTCACGAACAAGAAAGGGTGCGTATCGTTGAATTCATACCCGCGCCAACCGTTGCTCTGGCGATAAAATGCTTAAAACGTGAGCTTTCTTGAAAAAGCTGCCCAGTATGTGGTGCCGTAGTCAGCGGGGACAGTGGTCAGTGCCGTGGTCAGTCGGAGTTTCGTTCGGTTCAAGGTTCGTCTTTTGGAAAATTTTCATATGAATTCGAGGTCCCGATGTAATTACATACAAATTTATTGTTCATTTAAAGTTATTACGGGCCCGAGGCAACGCCGGACCGGTCAGCTAGTCTATAATAATAAGGAAACAATTTTGTGTGTTAGTGTGTTGACGATGTTCTGAAGTGACTGCAGCACGTAGACCTACAAAATTTGGTAGGGAGGTATCTCTATTTGTGTAGTTTGCACCTCGGAGCCCAATTTCGGATTTTTTTTTTATTAGATATTTTTATTTAATTTTTTATGCGATTTTTAACGTTTTTTTATGTTTTAATGCGATTTTTCTATATTAATAAAAATAATCCGATCACAAGCTTTTTGCCCGATATTGTAATTTTTTTCCTTTTTTTCAATAATGTTTATTTTGTAAAAATCATCCCGTAATTAATCGAGATATTAATTAAAAATTCATTAAAAGACTCATAAAAAAACATTTTTCCCTGGAACGGAACGGCAAAAGAATAGTACATCTGCCGGACTTGGTAAACTGCTTGACTGACGTGGTAATGAACGATAATGACAATTTTCACTAATCGGCTAAAATTAAGAAAACTAATCAAGGTATCATTTTTTTTTCTTTATATCCGAATATCCATTTTTTTTTTTTTTTTAAATCTGCCTGAAATTTTTCTTAATTTTTGCAAAAAACTGATAGCGATGGTACAAAATTTGGAGAAAAAAACCATACAGGAACATACAAGCATTCATTAAAAACTGAACTAAAAAGAAATTCATTTTAGTAGATAAGTCGACCGCCTATCTTATTTGGGATATGAAAGGAAATTATTTATTAAACGTTGCCAAATGCTAAAAATATAATTTAAAAGGATTTTATCAACTTAATCGAAGATTATTCATGTGTTCTGTGGCAAGAGTCGCTTGATATGAGTTAAGAATTTGGTCTTAAGGGTTTCTCACTCTTTATTTAAATTTAAAAATATGTTTTCTTAAATATAGACTTCAGTTACCACCATTTTCGAACATCGGGTTCTATATGGGCGCGGTTTCAACGGGATTTAGCTCATTCAACTTGGTTTTCGATTTTCTTACAGTTTTTATTTCCACCGCCTGCGGGAGATTCTTATCTCGCCTTTTATGGACCCAATTTCAACGGAATTTTTTCTTTTAATGCAGCTTACGATTCTCTTCGGATATTAAGGCGCCTGCTGTACGGTGCCGTAGGAAGGAGGATCCGTGCTGGAGGTTCATTCGGAAAGAGGTTTGTTTGAAACACAACAATGTACGCTGCCGATTACACTGGGGACCAATCCCAGACTTTCATTTTGAGCGATTCTCTCTTTTTTTTTAAAATTTAATATGAATCGAAGAATTCTTAACATGAATCGAGGCCCAGGCAACGCCGGGCGAGTCAGCTAGTTCCCAATTAACACTTTTAAAAAAAGTGAAAATTACTATTTTAATTGTTTAATAAGTTTTTTGCATTCCACTGCTTTTATGTTAAGGGTGTTCTTCCATTTAAAATTTTATCGCTCAATAATGCGCATCTTTCTCAAAAGTTCATGAAATCGTTTGGATTCGAACGAATTGAAACTTTCGTGAATTATCAAACTTCCATGAAAATTGAACGGCATAATCACTCGAGAATTAAACCTTTTTAATTTTCATAGCACACTCATGTCCAAAATAAGGTCACAAACATAACAACTGTAAAAAGTGATGAACTGTTCACTGTGTTGCCACGAAATTTGGCACAGAGATATATTGCAATGGGAGGAAGAATATAGCAACATAACAATATGCAAAAAATTTTAACTGTGAATTAAGAAACAGGGTATATCAAAAAGTGTTAAATCATGAACCAGAGATAAAGCATTTATCTCGGGAAAAGTCTGTCTAATATGGAGTGTGACCATCGTGCGCTGCTATACAAGCCTCACAACGAGCTCTCATACTGTTTATGGGGATGTAAATAAATGTTTGTGGCAACAAAGCCCATTCTTCCAAAAGCGCGGCTTTTAACTCCTGGCGGGTACTGGGAGGAAGTGTTACGCTGTGCAATGCCTCTTCCTAGATCATCCCAAACATGTTCAATAGGATCGAGGTCCTCAGACGTCGAGGGCCAATTCATACGGCGAATATCCTCTTCTTCAAGAAAATCATCAACAATATGAGCTCTGTGTGGCTTCGCATTATCGTCCATAAACATGAAGTCTGGGCCTACAGCACCCCGGAACAACCTGATACAGGCTTCAAAAGGACCTCATCCCTATAGCGATGTGCGTTGATAGTACCCGCATCGAAGACGTGCAGTGGTGTACGACTGCCCAACATTATGTCGCCCCAGACAAGGATTTCTTTGCCATCAAATCTGTCGATTTCATTTACGTAGGAAGGATGATAGTGAGCTCCACGTTCTCTTCAGGTGGAGATTCGACGAGAATCACTCTGCGTTGTGAATCTCGACTCATCACTGAAAAAAACACGCCCCTGTTTTTGTTGTGTCCAAAACTGATGTCTTCGGCTTCCTGCTGGATGCAGTGAAAGGGACACATACTACTGGACGCCGGGCATTAGGGATGAGGTCCTTGAAGCCTATGCGAGGTTGTTCCGAGGTGCTTTAGGCCTGGACTACATGCTTATGGACGATAATGCGAAGCCATACAGAGCTCACATTGTTGATGATTTTCTTGAAGAAGAGGATGTATGCCGTAGGAATTCTCCCTCGAAGTCTCCGGACTTCAATCCTATTGAACATGTTTGGGATGGTCTAGGAAGAGCCATTGCACAGCGTAACCCACCTCTCAGGAGATGCTACGAGTTTAAAGCCTTGCTTTTGGAAGAATAGGCTTTGTTGCCACAAACATTTATTGACACCATCATAAACAGTATGAGAGCTCGTTGTGAGGCTTGTATAGCAGTGCACGGTGCTCACACTTCATATTAGACAAACTTTTCATGAGATAAATGCTTTATCTCTGATTCATGATTTAACACTTTTTGATATACCCTGTTTCTTAATTCACAATTAAAATCTTTCCCATATTGTTATGTTGCTACATTATTTCTCCCATTGTAATATACCTCTGTGCCAAATTTCGTGGCAATACAGTGAATAGTTCATCAGTTTTCACAGATTTTGTGTTTGTGACCTTAATTGTGGACATGAGTGTACACATTAGAGTAAAATTGAACTGAGCGAGGTGAAGTGCTTATACGGCGACTTCAACGGTTATCTTTGTGACTATGCTGCTCCTAAACTATTCGGTTGATGAGCATCTAATTCATCACAGTGATAGATGACGTGGCCGTCGTGGTTTTAGTTTTAAAAAACCTGACAAATAACTTGTCTTTGACGAATAATTATATATGAGTCGGAACCCGTCGAATTCGACGAATGAAGATGTTTAAAAGAATTGTTAGATTGAAGTTACAGAAAACTTACAAAAATAATTACAATAAATAATCAACTTATAAAACAAATATTATTTATAACTAAAGTTTAACTTAAACTTTTCAATTATATTGAAAAATTAAACTTTATTCTTATAAGTAATCAGTAACATGTAATTCAGATAATAAATTATGAAGTTATCAATTGAGGCTTTTACCTTTGGTATTACGCAATGACAATTCAACAGAAATTGCGCCACTATGGCCAAGGCCGTAGCCAGAAAAATATTTCGAAGGGGGATTTAGGACCATGAATTTTAATGTTGACTTATTTTAGATTTGTTTTTTACTAATTGAATAAAGGCGAGTGTTAAGGGTTTAATTAAGTTTTACTGTGAATTCAAATACAGTAGCCTCCCGTTTAACTGGCCTAAACGGGACCGAGGGCTAGGCGGTTAAGAGAAAAACCGGTTAAAGCGGAGAAGTAAAATAAAATTAAATACGTGTCTGCCTAATTCAATTAATTAAACCCATACGATGCATTTAGTTTTTCAATTTGTGTAGTTTTAAAAATGTACATATCTACCCTATCTATCTATATTATAAAGGACAAACATATCTGTGCGTAACGCATACGTCATTTTGCGAATGGCAACACTTTGAAATTTGAAATAAAATTTTGGCTTTGCAATTTTCTCTTAACTGCAAATTTTTAAACTTCTAAACATCGCACATTTTAAATTTTTACACCGTCATGTAAGGAAAAAATGCTCTTTTAAATGCAATTTGTTTGAAAGCTGTATCTCAATTTATTTTTGAGATATTAATTTTTTTGTAGTTTTTAATACCATTTTTCTTATCCTGGCTACAAAAGTACCTAATTTCTATTGAAAGTCGTTAAAAGTAAACGGAAAATAGGAGATCTAGACACACGGCAGTGTGTCAGACAAGTTCGTCTGACATAGCCGTGTGTTATTTACACGAACCATTTCGAGCTGTTTTCGTCAAATTTCGATGCTCTACTACTGAAAATCTATGAGACCTACGTACTTGTTATATGATATGTGTAGTAAGGCCACCCTAATTACCTAAAATCCAAACTTTTATAAATAACGCATAATTAGTTTACGAGATAATGACATTTGAAAATGTCTGATAATCGATAATTTTACCACTGACTGACTCACTCACTCATCAAAAAGATCTCGTATATCTACTGCAGCTACAGACTTCAAATTCGGTGCGAAGTTCGTTTACACTATAAAACTAAGGAAAAAAATAAAAAAATTGTGAAAATCGATGAATTACCCACCTAGGGGCGTCCCTTTTTACTTTAACATTACGTCTACTAGGCGAAATTTTAATTTGCCGTAGGAGGGGACGCTGTTATGTCGCCAAATACCGCCAAGTTTCTCACCAACATGGCGATATATCGCCAAATTTGGCGACCAAAATGAGTCGACAAAAGTGACGCCACCTTGGGGATATCTCTAATATTTCGCCAAATTCCCATAGACTTCCATTGTAAACCTATCTACTTACTTGGGGTTTATCTGGGTTTACTTGCTTACAGAAAATCAACAAATTGAGATATTCTGTCCGTCACAGAGCCCGTTCTCAGAAACTATACATACTGGAGACTTGAAATTTCGCGTACTTATAGCTGAACACCACACATCATACGTCAAATCATAAAATTTTGAAAAAGTGGTACATTTAACCCTTTGGGCTCCCACAAGTTTATTTTAAACAATTCTTTCTATGTATGCCTCTAACTAGGTTGGAGGCGTGAAATTTTGCATATTTATATCTGAACACCTCACATCAAATGACAAATCATAAAATTTTGAAAAAGTTGTAAATTTAACCCTTTGGGGTCTCACATGTGTATTTTAAACAATCCTTTCTAAATGAGCCCCTACTTAGGTTGGAGGCGTGAAATTGTACATACTTATAGCTGAACACCTCACATGAAACGACAATCTATAAAATTTTGAAAAAGTCGTACATTTAACCCTTTGGGCTCCCACATGTGTATTTTAAACAATTCTTTCTAAGTGAGACTCTAATTAGGTTGGAGGAGTGAAATTTTGCATACTTATAGCTGAACACCTCACATCAAACGACAAATCATAAAATTTTGAAAAAGTCGTACATTTAACCCTTTGCGTTCCCACATGTGTATTTTAAACAATTCTTTCTAAGTGATCCCTAATTAGGTTGGAGACGTGAAATTTTGCATACTTATAGCTGAACACCTCACATCAAACGAGAAATCATAAAATTTTGAAAAAGTCGTACATTTAACCCTTTGGGCTCCCACATGTTTATTTTAAACAATTCTTTCAAAGTGAGCCTCTAATTAGGTTGGAGGCGTGAAATTTTGCATACTTATAGCTAGACACCTCACATCAAACGACAAATCATAAAATTTTCAAAAAGTCGTACATTTAACCCTTTGGGATCCCACATGTGTATTTTAAACAATTCTTTCAAAGTGAGCCTCTAATTAGGTTGGAGGCGTGAAATTTTGCATACTTATAGCTGAACACCTCACATCAAACGACAAATCATAAAATTTTCAAAAAGTTGTACATTTAACCCTTTGGCCTCCCACATGTGTATTTTAAACAATTCTTTCTAAGTGAGACCCTATTTAGATTGGAGGCGTGAAATTTTGCATACTTATAGCTGAACACCTCACATCAAACGACAAATCATAAAATTTTCAAAAAGTCGTACATTTAACCCTTTGGCCTCCCACATATGTATTTTAAACAATTCTTTCTAAGTGAGACCCTATTTAGATTGGAGGCGTGAAATTTTGCATACTTATAGCTGAACACCATCATGCGACAAATCATAAAATTTTGAAGAAGTAGTACATTTAACCCTTTGGTCTTTCACATGCGTATTTTAAGCAATTCTTTCTAACTGAGCCCCTTATTAAATCGCAGATTTGTAATTTTGCATACTTATAGCAGAACACCCGAGGCCAGGCGACAAATCATAAAATCTTGAAAAGTCTTACGCTTAACCCTTTGAGCTACCACATATGTATTTTAAGGAATTCTTTCTAAGGGAGCCCCTAATTAAGTTGGGGACATGACTTTTTGCATACGTATAGCTGAATACCTCAGACCACACAACAAATCATAAAATTTTCAAAAAGTCTTATATTATTTACTCCTCCGGGCTCTAACTTATGTATTTTAAGCAATTTTTCTAACCTCCGACCTTTTCACCCGGGGAGCACTTTTCCAACTTTTGCCGACACCCCTTTGACCACTCTTTCATATTATGCACCATAGTCTTACATATTTTAGTTCCACTTTTTACCGCCAGGGGTGCCTACTTATCTCGGGTGCTATGGGCTCAGTCCCCTCGACTAATATATCTCCGGATAGTATGTAAAACGGAGTTTCGTTCGGATAGAGGTTTGTTTAGATTAGAGTGCGCCCCTGGTTGCGAAATGTGAAATTAACAGGTTTTTCAAAAGGATAATGTGTTTCGAGAGGAATATTAAACGAAACTCTCTGTGCGATCTGTGATCACACTTACCCACTTGCTATTTTCAAAATCATCAGAGAAAAGGATATTTAGTTAATTAAATTTGAAAATCCAGGGAGGGCAATGTCCTTTCTCTGCACTGCCTCTTTGCCGGCACCCATGGATGAATGATACATAGTGTGGCATAAGCACATAACTTTATTTTTCACTTTCTGTACAAAAAAGCAGGCCCAGCTATAGGATATTTAATTGGAAAATTTAATAGGAAAATTTAATATAGGAATTTAATAGGAATTGTTGTTTCAGAAACTATAAAAATTTCGAATCATTTCGTTTCAAAACCTGCATTCAATGTAGCAGTATTAAAATATAGATTTCTGCCGCAAATTGACAGCCAAATAGTTTGTTGTAGGAAATTAAAATTAAAATTGAATGTTGCTTGGTGAATAAAATAGTCACATGTAAACACATTAAAAAGCATTAAGTAAAGTGTCTAAATATATTGTAACTTTACAAAAAGTAATGATATCTAACAAAAACATAGCTGTGAAAAAAGGGAGTCATGTTCTGTAAAGACAATGGCAAGAAAAGAAGTGATATCTAAGTGGGTGCCAAGTTCAAATAAAATTCACTCAAACTTACCTACTCAAGTATTATAGCATTTTTTAAATTGTTTAGAAATAAAAATTATTGATAGCATATTAATAATAAATCTAGAACTTGGCAAGTTTTTGATAAATGTTATGTCTATCAATTTCATGTCTTAAAAAATGGTGATGTTGATATTAATTTCAATGACATTACAAAGAAAATTAATATAGTTATTATTATAAACAAATGACTCATGTTAAAGATTTGATAAACCAATAAATACACAGATACACTCCCGCTCGTCTTTGGTTATCACTCTAGCACCCACCCTCCAGAAACCTCAATACAAACAGACTAAGATGCCATGCCTAACAAAGAGACAGATATACTTACGCTTGTTCTTGGTCATCACTCTAGAGACTGCACCCCTTTAACCCTTTCAGGGGCAAATAACTTTTATTCGTGAAACGCTGAAATGATTGAATCACACCAGAATTTAAAAACAAATTTATTTCAAAATGGATAAAAGCTTCTTTTTACGTATTTAATAAAATTAAACTTTTTAGTCCTGAATTCTGGTGTCAATGTGGCATTTTGCAGTTAAATTAGGTGGGATATATTTTATCCCACCGCCCTTCAAGCGGAAGGAGCTCACTCAAATTAAGGCTTCCAATCATGAAATAACAAGATTTGATATAATAATGTCATTATTAAAAATAAATGACTCGTAGGTAAAAACTTGCCAAGTTCTAGATTTATTATTAATATGCTATCAATAATTTTTATTTCTAAACAATTTAAAAAATGCTATAATACTTCAGTAGGTAAGTTTGAGTGAATTTTATTTGAACTTGGCACCCACTTAGATATCACTTCTTTTCTTGCCAATGTCTTTACAGAACCTGGCTCCCTTTTTTCACAGCTATGTTTTTGTTAGATATCTTTTTCTTGCCATTTGCTCATAAAACCTGAAATAAAAGTTGAAATTAAAATATGCGCTTTGTCAAGAATATTGTCTGTTATTCCGTGATAATGACGTCATATGCACACTTTCCTATAGACGAAGTTTCCGATTGGATTGTAAAAGTGGATTGCTTTAGCGGATGCAGATGACGTCCTTTTATAAAAAAAAAAAAGCGTGTATTTTAATTCTTAAACCTGAATTATGTTTTGTAGAAGTGCGTCATTTTCACAGCCCAGCTGCTTTGAAATTCTTCACAGGTAAAAATGCCGCACTTTTGAAAATAATGTAATCGAAATCACATAAAACGCAATGTTTTACAAAAAATTAGAGTGTCTTTATAAAAGAGAGATGGCATGCAAATAACAGCGATTTATATTACAGAAATTGATGATTCTCGCCTGGATGGATTTACTTCGCCGAGTTAGATAAGCAAACAAATAATTCGTGGTTTAAAATAATATCGTGTTCCTGAAGTTTTTGTGGAAAATCCTCTCGAATAATAAAATTTTAATGCTGTTTTTTAGGGCATTCTACTATAATTTTATCAAAATAACATAATTTTCTTAATTTAATTTTTACTAATTTTATATAATCTATATATTTAAAACACAAGTGTGTTTTTTAGTCATCTGCCCTGATCTTTCTGCTGAACCAAATTTACTATTTTTTTTTTTTTTTTTTTTTTTTAACTGAAAGCTCTTCCTTTGTAGATGTGATCGCAATATCTGTTTTTTTTTTTTAATATCCCCGCTTTTATATTTTAATTTTAAAAGCATTTTATTAAATTTCTTCAAAATGAGGAAAATTAGATAGCTTTCATTATTGCAGACAAGCGAGAAATAATGAGTTGTTTTTAACTTTATTCATCCTATTTTCTGATAAAAATTCAAAATTGTTGATAAAAATTGTTGTATAGGGTTTAGTGGCGCAAAATCCCATTAGGAGCAGAATATTATATTAGGGGCATAATAACGGAAAATGACATACTGCTTTTGAAAACACGCATTTTTCCTCATAAATTTTCTAAATTGTTTTTCCTTCTGCATGTGTACTGATACTAAGTTTCAGACACTAGGCGAAATGCTTATTTAAGTGAAAATGAAGTCATATTTAAAAGAAAGCGATCATTTTCTTAGACAAATCTAAACATTTTAACACAAATGTGTCTAAAAAACATAAATTACGGAATTTTACTCTCAAAAATTGAGATTCGAATCTCAAGTAAAGAGTGCGTCTGTTCACATAAAATATGTTGCTGACAATCGTGACTTCAAGTTTTCAGTTAAAATTATTTTTAAATGATCAAACAAAATACAATTTAAAAAAATGATGAATATGGATATGAGAAGTGCGTATTCAAATTTTGAGAAGGTGAAAGTTACTGTTTTCATTCCGGAAATCCAACCATAAGAGCCTCAATTGATAAACACATCCTAAAAACTGATCTTTATTATATTTTACTGATTAAGTATCTATATTATAAAGGACAAACGTATCTGTGCATATCGCTGACGTCATTTTGCGAATGGCAACACTTCACGATCAAATTTCGGTCTTGAAATTTTCGCTACTGCAATTTTTTAATCTTCTGACCATCGTACGTTTTCAATTTTCGTCGCATAAGGAAAAAAAATTACTTTCAAATGCAATTTGTTTAAAAACTGTATTCATTGTCTGATGTATTATATTTTCTAAAATAATTTTTAAGCGTGATT